>JALJCO010004699.1:757500-977218 GCA_023101725.1 Atherinomorus stipes | reverse complement strand
AAAGCTCAGTCTGGGATTTTTTTCTCAGCAAAACTTTACAACAGATCTAGAAGACCGTAACACCGAGGCATTTGGGTATTCGGCAGCAACAATAACAAACGTGGTAAGTAAAATGACATTTCTTTTTGTTTTTCTTCGGAGGATCCTGCTTTATATAAACAGAGTGAGATTCTTTTTTCTTTTTTTTTTAGCTAAACATAAAAGCAATGTCAGTTATATTGTAATGTTATAGCACGGTTATGTTGATGCAGCAGTTCTTTCACCCATCTTCCCCCGTGATCTTTGATATTATTACTTTAACTTTATTCTTAACTGTTTTTTAAGTCTAGCTTGATGACATCTACAGAACAAGATTTGGGAGACGTTTCCCTGAGATCTCTGATCAGAGCCTTCAGGTACATGGCATCATGAAACAGATTATAGAAGATGAAGGTGGTATTGTGATTTTCACATTATTGGTGATGTAAACATCTCAGAACCGTGTGTTTATGTGGAAAGTGCTCAGCTACTCAAACATATAAGCTTAATTGGTCACTTATGCTCTTCAGAATATTTTTATGATAAAAAACTGTTTTTCATTCTCATTTTATCATCGGGGAGTTTGAAATTAAAGACATAACTATAAAAAATGATTTCTTTCACAGACGAGGTTCAGTTGTGGTAGATGCTGAGCTGATATTCAGAAATGCCAGCTCAGTACCAGAGACTACTGAGGTGTCGAACACCTTGGCAAATGCCACTTCTGATCCCAATTTCAACCTAACAGTGACTGCTGGAAGCATTGTTATAACAAGTGAGAATTGTTCAATCTGTTTACTTTTAATGTGAAATACAATAAAGACCAAAAAACTTTATTACTACACCAAAAGATAAAACTTCTAATTTAACAATCTCACTTGTCTTTTGGCAGGATTTAATACAACTACTGCTGCACCTTCCACAACAGGTAATCCCATATTGAAACGACACATCTTAACATTTTAGTTCTCATTGGTTTTGAACAGGTCAAATGGGCTATACAGTATGCCAGCCCACTACTTCCCTAACTTCGAACAGCACACCTTTAGCTTCCAGTCTTTCATTACTGGAGAAATTATTATTCAGGCGTGCCTGACCCACAGAAACTGGTCAGACACACCTGGATTAATCAGTTAATCCAGTAATGAAAAAAAGGAAGCAAAGCTGCTGTATAAAGTTCAGGTAGTAGTGGAGTTGTGCATATGCCATTGTTTCATCACTTCTCATACATAATGAATTTACATGACTGTGGACAGGTTAATCATTAAATGCTGCATGGAAAATCAAAATCTGAAACTACAGACATTGATTAGTTTGTAAGAAAGTGTTTTTGTCTAACTAACAAAAAAAATTGCATCACCAGTTAGACCCACCCTCCTCAACACTCAACACAATCTCACCAGTAGTCACCACTGACCTCACCACCACTCAGTGTAACTTCATCACCAGTCAGCATGACATCACCACCACTGAATACAACTTCATCACCAGTCAGCATGACATCACCAACTGAATAAAAACTACATCACCAGTCAGCATGACATCATCACCAAATGAATACAACTACATCACCAGTCAGCATGACATCACCACCATTGTCAATACAACTTCATCACCTGTAGTCACCATGTACATCACCACCCGTCCATGCAACATCTTCACCAGTTTCTGCGTCCTCACCACCAGTCACCATGACATCACCAGCAGTCACCATGACTTCACCACCACGAAATGCGACTACACAACCAGTCAGCACAACATCAGCACCGAACACATCTTCACCACCTCTCAGTGTAACCTCTGCATCACCAGCGTCCACCACAACCCTCCCTCCAAGTAAAACAAAACTGGATGTCAGTGGCTAATACAATGAGTGACAGCTGATGTTAAAAAATACATCAAGCCAAATTAGTGTGTAGAATACATCGACACTAAACCTGTTACACCCATAGCTGCACATTTACTCGTATTAACCTGTGAAATATGAGACTTGCTAATATTTTATGTTCTTTCATGCAATGTTATCTGTCCACCAGCAGGAACATCACCACAGCCAGATGCTACAACAACTACTTCTACTACTGCTACCACTACAACAACAACAGCTGCTGCACCAGCAGAATCAAGCTCAATCTGGGATTTAGCTTGCAGCAAACCTTTTCATCAGATCTAGAAGACAGTACCTCCAGTGCATTTAAGACTTTGGCAGCAAGAATAACAAACGTGGTAAGTAAAATGACATTTTATTTTTATTTGTCATCATAGATCTTTTGTTATATAAAATTAGCGAGATTCTTTTTCACTAAACATAAAAGCAATTTTTGTTTTATTGTAATGTTATAGCACGGTTATGTTGATGCAGCAGTTCTCTCTCACACTGTTCTCCTGTATCTTTGATATTACTTTAACTTCTTGTCAATTCATTTTTTGTCTAGCTTGATGACATCTACAGAACAAGATTTGGGAGACGTTTCCTGAGATCTCTGATCAGAGCCTTCAGGTACATGGCATTATGAAACAGACAACAGTTATGAAGGTGGTATTGTGATTCTCAGATTATTGGTGATGTACCTATATCTAAACATCTCAGAACCGTGCATTTATTTTAAAAGTGCTCAGTTATCAAACATATCAATGCATCTTCAAGTTTAATTGCCCACTCATGCACTTCAGTATATTTTTATGATAAAACACTGTTTATTTACTCTCATTTTATCATTGGTCAGTTTTAAATTAAAGACATAATAACTAAGAAAATAATTTCTTTTACAGACGAGGGTTCAGTTGTGGTAGATGCTGAGCTGATATTCAGTAACGCCACCTCCCAGTACCAGAGACTACTGATGCAGCAGCTGCTCTGGTGGAAGCAGCATCCAACACAACCAATTTCACCCTCCCGCTGAATGCATCAAGCGTTGTTGCAACAAGTGAGAATTGTTCAATCTGTTTACTATTACTGTGAAATACAATACAGATTAAAAATCTATGACTATACCAAAAGATAAAACTTCTAATTTAACAATCCCACTTGTCTTTTGGCAGGATTTAATACAACCACATCTGCACCTTCCACAACAGGTAATCCCATCACACAACCACATCTTAACATTTTATTCTCATTGGTTTAACAGGTCAAATAGGTTCATCACTTCTTACATGATTGTAGGACATGCTAATTATTACAGTAAATACATTGAAAAATGTATGAAATTTAAAGATCAAAATCTGAAACAACAGACATTGATTAGTTGGTAAGAAAGTGGTTTTGTCTAACTAACCAAAACAATTGCACCACCAGTTGACCCACCCTCATCAACACTCAACACAATCTCACCAGTAGTCACTACAGCCTCACCACCACTCAGTGTAACTTCATCACCAGTCAGCATGACATCACCACCACTGAATACAACTTCATCACCAGTCAGCATGACATCACCACCAATCAATACAACTTCATCACCAGTCAGCATGACATCACCACCAATCAATACAACTTCATTACCAGTCAGCATGACATCACCACCACTGAATACAACTTCATCACCAGTCAGCATGACATCACCACCACTGAATACAACTACATCACCAGTCAGCATGACATCAACACCACTCAGTGTAACTTCATCACCAGTCAGCATGACATCACCACCAATCAATACAACTTCATCACCAGTCAGCATGACATCACCACCACTGAATACAACTACATCAACAGTCAGCATGACATCACCACCTGACAACACAACCTTACCACCAATCAGTGTAACTTCACCACCGCCTAATACAACTTCTCCAGCAGTCACCATGACATCACCACCCGTCAATGCAACATCTTCACCAGTTTCTGCGTCCTCACCACCAGTCACCATAACCTCACCACCACGAAATGCGACCACACAACCAGTCAGCACAACATCAGCACCGAACACATCTTCACCACCTCTCAGTGTAACCTCTGCATCACCAGCGTCCACCACGCTCCCTCCAGGTAAAACAAAACTGGATGTCAGTGGCTAATACATGAGTGACAGCTGATGTTAAAAAGTAAATACATCAAGCCAAATTAGTGTGTAGAATACATTGACACTAAACCTGTTACACCCATAGATGCACATTTACTCGTTTTAACCTGTGAAATATGAGACTTGCTAATATTTTATGTACTTTCATGCAATGTTATCTGTCCACCAGCAGAAACATCACCACAGCCAGATGCTACAACAGCTACTTCTACTACTGCTACCACTACAACAACAACAGCTGCTACACCAAATCAGGAATCAAAGCTCAATCAGGGATTAATCTTGCAACAAACCTTTGCATCAGATCTAGAAGACAGAACCTCAGTGCATTTAAGACTTTGGCAGCAAAAATAACAAACGGTAAGTAAAATGACATTCCATTTTTATTTGTCATCATAGATCTTTTGTTATATAAAATTAGCTAGATTCTTTTTTTTTTTTACTAAACATAAAAAGCAATTTTTGTTTTTATTGTAATGTTATAGCACGGTTATGTTGATGCAGCAGTTCTCTCACACTGTTCTCCTTGTATCTTTGATATTACTTTAACTTCTTGTCAATTCATTTTTTGTCTAGCTTGATGACATCTACAGAACAAGATTTGGGAGACGTTTCCTGAGATCTCTGATCAGAGCCTTCAGGTACATGGCATTATGAAACAGACAACAGTTATGAAGGTGGTATTGTGATTCTCAGATTATTGGTGATGTACCTATATCTAAACATCTCAGAACCGTGCATTTATTTTAAAAGTGCTCAGTTATCAAACATATCAATGCATCTTCAAGTTTAATTGCCCACTCATGCACTTCAGTATATTTTTATGATAAAACACTGTTTATTTACTCTCATTTTATCATTGGTCAGTTTTAAATTAAAGACATAATAACTAAGAAAATAATTTCTTTTACAGACGAGGTTCAGTTGTGGTAGATGCTGAGCTGATATTCAGTAACGCCACCTCAGTACCAGAGACTACTGATGCAGCAGCTGCTCTGTGGAAGCAGCATCCAACACAACCAATTTCACCCTCCCCAGCTGAATGCATCAAGCGTTGTTGCAACAAGGAGAATTGTTCAGTCTGTTTTACTATTACTGTGAAATACAATACAGATTAAAAATCTATGACTATACCAAAAGATAAAACTTCTAATTTAACAATCCCACTTGTCTTTTGGCAGGATTTAATACAACCACATCTGCACCTTCCACAACAGGTAATCCATCACACAACCACATCTTAACATTTTATTCTCATTAGTTTAACGGGTCAAATAGGTTCATCACTTCTTACATGATTGTAGGACATGCTAATTATTACAGTAAATACATTGAAAAATATATGAAATTTAAAAATCAAAATCTGAAACAACAGACATTGATTAGTTGGTAAGAAAGTGTTTTTGTCTAACTAACCAAAACAATTGCACCACCAGTTAACCCACCCCTCATCAACACTCAACACAATCTCACCAGTAGTCACTACAGCCTCACCACCACTCAGTGTAACTTCATCACCAGTCAGCATGACATCACCACCACTGAATACAACTTCATCGATGCTAACTGTAACATCATCACCAGTCATTGTGACATCACCACTTAATGCATTTTTATCACCAGTAGATACAGTCACCACGCCACCAGTCACTGTAACATCATTACCAGTCAGTGTGACATCACCACCCCTTAACACAACACCTCCACCAGCCACTGTTACATCAGTCAGCATGACATCACTGCCACTCACTGCCACCTCACCAGTTGTCACAGTCACCTCACCACCAACAACCACCACATCCCCATCAGGTAATTGAGTGTCTCCAATAACCATTACATGTGTGCCAGAGGGTTTTACATGTTTTTTTTTGTGATACAACATTAACATGAAGAGCTGTCTCATTTGTATACTTGACAAATATTACATTTCTAATGTTTATATTGATATTAAATCATTTTTTTTAATATTCCTTTTTCTTTTTGCCATTTATCATCCAACTTTGCCAATGTCCATGATTCAGCTGTTACAACTGCAGCTACTACTGCTGCCACCACTGCATCAACAAATCCACCTTCGTCTGATGAGGGGGCTCTGGGTCTTACGTTTAGTCTTAACCGAAACTTTGATTCAGCTCTCTCAGATAAAACCTCACCAGAATTTATAGCTTTGGCTGCAACAGTCGTCAGTGAGGTAAGATTTTATAGAATATTTTCTAATATTACCCCAAAGAATATTCTTCTCTGAGCTAATTCCTTTTGCGTTGCAGAAAAATGCATGTTATGTGTATGAAAAGACAAACGTATGGTTTCAATTCATACCTACAGAAAAGTCAACAACATCATAGTATTAAAGGAAAAAAACATTTACGGAAATGAAAATGATCACCATGAGAAGCGAACACACAGTACATTGGAAGATACGTTTAATTTATGAAAATATATTTAGTTTAATTTATATTCATAGCTCTCACTGTCAAGAAGCACAGAGAAAATGTGTCAATATTTTGGAAGTCAAGTCCTGAAGATCTTAAAGAATTTGGTGAAATATTTTGTGAACAAGACAAACAAAGCAGTTTTTAAACAAACAAAAAAGTGCATTTGTGGAAAAACTTTTATTTCATACCTACATAATGTTTTCTTTCAGGTAAACACAGTGTGTAGGAGAGTTTTGGAAACGCTTTCCTTCGCTCCCCTCGTTAATTCATTCACGTGAGTATTATTTCCGTTATTTACTTTTTACTGATCACTTCCTTTAAAAAAAAGTGGTCTCACTCTCTTTGTCATTGCAGGAGCGGATCAGTTGTTACGGACATGACTCTTGTTTTCCGAGACAACAGCTCAGTCCCCTCAGAAAGCAATGCAACTTCACAACTCAGCACTGAACTTACCAGCAATTCGACCTCACTTAACATTATAGCAGGCAGTGTTAACGCAAGTAAGTAGAAAGATAAAATTCAGTGTATTTATTAATCTCTAAATTAGTTTCACGCTAGAGAACTACACTGACGAAGTACTGTTATGGTTTTGGTACAGGTTCCACTACGTCTACTGCAACCACAACACCAGCTCCAACAGCTAATACTACCACTCCAGCAACTACTACTGCAATTTTGACAACTACGACTGCAGCTCCTGCAACTACGACTGCAGCTCCTGCAACGACTACTGCAGCTCAGACAAGTGCAACTACAGTGACCACAACAGCCACCACTACACCATCAACAAATCCTCCATCATCCAGTGAAGGAACCCTTGGCCTTAGGTTTAGTCTTAACAGAAACTTTTCAAATGAGCTGTCTAACTCATCCTCAAGAGCTTTCCAGGACCTAGCTTTAACAGTCATCACTGAGGTAAGATGTCAGCACAATGTAACCTGCATTAAAACAGGCCAACACAAATAAAGTGAAATGTGCATGGAAGCCAGAGTAACATCTTTTTTATGATACAGCCCTGCTGCCCAAATGCTGCATGATGAGGCATGCTGTTTTGCTTAAACATGCAAAGTCTTCCATTAAAAAGACATTGCTTGAATGGGGTCATATGTAGCTCCAAAACTTGTACATTTTAGCATTGATGGCTCTTTTCCCACAACCATTTATTTCTTATGCCGTCTTGCCTGCCTTAACTTTTTAAAAATGTGTTGATGCCATCGTGCTATTCATTTATTTCAAAAGCAGATATTGTGATGTCAGATTACTTTTTTAAACTTTTGATGATTTCTATGTCCTACTGTGAATTAAATACTGGCTTTTGAGATTTGTAGATTTGTTATTTATTATACATGTAATGCATTAGAACCTTTTGGAATTGGGCCTGTAGATGAATGCAGGCCAAATCTTTGATATCTTCTAATTACTTTGATATTTTCAGATATATTCAGCGTTCTCAATTATTTACCAGAAATGTTGTTTTTCAGATTAACAGAGTGGGGATTAAAATCTATGGATCAAATTTCCTTCGCTCCATTGTTAATTCATTCACGTAAGATTACATCTCAGTAACTCATTAAGTATTTTTTTGTATTTTGCTATAGTTTTCTTTCTTATGAAAATGCTTTGTTCTATGTTTGGATCTATAGGAGTGGGTCAGTGGTTGTCAACATGACTCTTGTGTACAAAAATCAAGATGTGGTTCCTTCAATATTGAACAGCACTACTGAGTTCGCGAACGAACTTCGTACTTCTTCCACCCTGAATGTCATAGAGGGAACTGTTGCTACAGGTAAAGTACTGGAGACTCTCAAAAAGCTTTACATTAATTTGGGGGGGGGACTCGTCGTTTTCATAAATAAGTAAAAGTAGGACACAACGAATTATAACTTCTAAACCTGTTGAGAGAAAAATAACACAAAATAAATCACAAATAACATCACCACCACTGAATACAATTTCATCACCAGTCAGCATGACATCACCACCACTTAATGCAACTACATCACCGGTCACCATGACTTCACCACCACGAAATGCGACCACACAACCAGTCAGCACAACATCAGCACCAAACACATCTTCACCACCTCTCAGTGTAACCTCTGCATCACCAGCGTCCACCACGCTCCCTCCAGGTAAAACAAAACTGGATGTCAGTGGCTAATACATGAGTGACAGCTGATGTTAAAAAGAAAATACATCAAGCCAAATTAGTGTGTAGGATACATCGACACTAAACCTGTTACACCCATAGATGCACATTTACTCGTATTAACCTGTGAAATATGAGACTTGCTAATATTTTATGTACTTTCATGCAATGTTATCTGTCCACCAGCAGAAACATCATCACAGCCAGATGCTACAACAGCTACTTCTACTACTACTGCTACCACTACAACAACAACAGCTGCTGCACCAGCAGAATCAAAGCTCAGTCTGGGATTTAGCTTGCAGCAAAACTTTACATCAGAACTAGAGGACAGTACCTCCAATGCATTTAAGACTTTGGCAGCAACAATAACAAACGTGGTAAGTAAAATGACATTTCATTTTTTTTGTCATCATAGATCTTTTGTTATATAAAATTAGCGAGATTCTTTTTTACTAAACATAAAAGCAATTTTTGTTATATTGTAATGTTATAGCACGGCTATGTTGATGCAGCAGTTCTCTCACACTGTTCTCCCTGTATCTTTGATATTACTTTAACTTCTTGTCAATTCATTTTTTGTCTAGCTTGATGACATCTACAGAACAAGATTTGGGAGACGTTTCCTGAGATCTCTGATCAGAGCCTTCAGGTACATGGCATTATGAAACAGACAACAGTTATGAAGGTGGTATTGTGATTCTCAGATTATTGGTGATGTACCTTTATCTAAACATCTCAGAACCGTGCATTTTATTTTAAAAGTGCACAGTTATCAAACATATCAATGCATCTTCAAGTTTAATTGCCCACTCGTGCACTTCAGAATATTTTTATGATAAAACACTGTTTATTTACTCTCATTTTATCATTGGTCAGTTTTAAATTAAAGACATAATAACTAAGAAAATAATTTCTTTTACAGACGAGGTTCAGTTGTGGTAGATGCTGAGCTGATATTCAGTAACGCCACCTCAGTACCAGAGACTACTGAGGCAGCGGCTGCTCTGGTGGAAGCAGCATCCAACACAACCAATTTCACCCTCCCGCTGAATGCATCAAGCGTTGTTGCAACAAGTGAGAATTGTTCAGTCTGTTTACTATTACTGTGAAATACAATACAGATTTAAAATCTATGACTATACCAAAAGATAAAACATCTAATTTAACAATCTCACTTGTCTTTTGGCAGGAATTAATACAACCACAGCTGCACCTTCCACAACAGGTAATCCCATGACACAACCACATCTTAACATTTTATTCTCTTTGGTTTAACAGGTCAAATAGGTTAATCACTTCTTACATGATTGTAGGACATGTTAATTGTTACAGTAAATACATTAAATACTGCATGAAATATCAAAACCAAAATCTGAAACAACAGACATTGATTAGTTGGTAAGAAAGTGTTTTTGTCTAACTAACCAAAACAATTGCACCACCAGTTAACCCACCCTCATCAACACTCAACACAATCTCACCAGTAGTCACTACAGCCTCACCACCACTCAGTCTAACATCATCACCAGTCATTGTGACATCACCACTCAATGCATTTTTATCACCAGTAGATACAGTCACCACGCCACCAGTCACTGTAACATCATTACCAGTCAGTGTGACATCACCACCCCTTAACACAACACCTCCACCAGCCACTGTTACATCAGTCAGCATGACATCACTGCCACTCACTGCCACCTCACCAGTTGTCACAGTCACCTCACCACCAACAACCACCACCTATTTATTAATCTCTAAATTAGTTTCACGCTAGAGAACTACACTGACGAAGTACTGTTATGGTTTTGGTACAGGTTCCACTACGTCTACTGCAACCACAACACCAGCTCCAACAGCTAATACTACCACTCCAGCAACTACTACTGCAATTTTGACAACTACGACTGCAGCTCCTGCAACTACGACTGCAGCTCCTGCAACTACGACTGCAGCTCCTGCAACAACTACTGCAGCTCAGACAAGTGCAACTACAGTGACCACAACAGCCACCACTACACCATCAACAAATCCTCCATCATCCAGTGAAGGAACCCTTGGCCTTAGATTTAGTCTTAACAGAAACTTTTCAAATGAGCTGTCTAACTCATCCTCAAGAGCTTTCCAGGACCTAGCTTTAACAGTCATCACTGAGGTAAGATGTCAGCACAATGTAACCTGCATTAAAACAGGCCAACACAAATAAAGTGAAATGTGCATGGAAGCCAGAGTAACATCTTTTTTATGATACAGCCCTGCTGCCCAAATGCTGCATGATGAGGCATGCTGTTTTGCTTAAACATGCAAAGTCTTCCATTAAAAAGACATTGCTTGAATGGGGTCATATGTAGCTCCAAAACTTGTACATTTTAGCATTGATGGCTCTTTTCCCACAACCATTTATTTCTTATGCCGTCTTGCCTGCCTTAACTTTTTAAAAATGTGTTGATGCCATCGTGCTATTCATTTATTTCAAAAGCAGATATTGTGATGTCAGATTACTTTTTTAAACTTTTGATGATTTCTATGTCCTACTGTGAATTAAATACTGGCTTTTGAGATTTGTAGATTTGTTATTTATTATACATGTAATGCATTAGAACCTTTTGGAATTGGGCCTGTAGATGAATGCAGGCCAAATCTTTGATATCTTCTAATTACTTTGATATTTTCAGATATATTCAGCGTTCTCAATTATTTACCAGAAATGTTGTTTTTCAGATTAACAGAGTGGGGGTTAAAATCTATGGATCAAATTTCCTTCGCTCCATTGTTAATTCATTCACGTAAGATTACATCTCAGTAACTCATTAAGTATTTTTTTGTATTTTGCTATAGTTTTCTTTCTTATAAAAATGCTTTGTTCTGTGTTTGGATCTATAGGAGTGGGTCAGTGGTTGTCGACATGACTCTTGTGTACAAAAATCAAGATGTGGTTCCTTCAATATCGAACAGCACTACTGAGTTCAGGAACGAACTTCGTACTTCTTCCACCCTGAATGTCATAGAGGGAACTGTTGCTACAGGTAAAGTACTGGAGACTCTCAAAAGCTTAACATTAATTTGGGGGGGGGGAACTCGTCATTTTCATAAATAAGTAAAAGTAGGACACAACGAATTATAACTTCTAAACCTGTTGAGAGAAAAATAACACAAAATTGGAGTCAAGCTTGCTTTTAAGACTATTGGTTGACTTGAATTAATCTAAATCAATTACAATAATCACTATGTTCTTTTTCAAAAATTCAATATTTCAGAGTCAACACAGACAACCACGGCGACAACACTGACAACACAGCCATCCAGCAGCCCTGCTCTACCCACAGTCGGCACCTTGGCAATGTTTTCACTAACTATTCTGGCTGTGTCACAGATACTGATTGGCTCATAGCACCGAGACTAGTGATCCTGCCAACAGCTTCTGCTGCATTATAGAATGAGATTATACAGGTTCCAAAGAAGGCCTTAACTATTGTGCATTATGAAAATTACCAAAATATCAAATGGTAAAAAGATGTGTGCTGTGTGTCAAAGATGAAGACAGTCTTGTAGTGTTTTCCATATTGTGTAACATGATTTATTTAATTTACTAATCAGATTAAAGTATTGAGTATTCCTTTTTAAATCTATCTTTCTTTGACTTCAGTGCAGCACAGTTTAAATATATGTAAATCGGATTACAAATAGATAGAGAGTATTTATTTTGTATTAAAAGTATTATGTGACTAAGCTTGTTACAATTTGTCATCCAAAGTCAGCGTGGCACTAAAGGCTATGAAATATTAGTTAATGATCTTGATACTTGAAACAATTTATATTTAAGGTTGACCACAAGCTTTTAATCTACATCTACAAACAGCAAAAAATCCTGACAATGATTTTTGCAACTACTATGAGTATCAAGTGAATAGTGTGCACTGCCTTTAAATTAGATGATGAATACGAGTCTGAAATGTTGAGGTAATATTATTATAATGAAGATGCATAATGAAGTATATGCTTGGTTGTTTTACTATACTAATTTCTGTTGAATAATTTTTGTTTGTTAAAAAAAAATGGAAATGCTAAAACTGCACTGTTAATCAGCAAATAAATAAAAGTATTCTTTGAAATATGCATGTTTTCATTTTTGAAGTTTTGTATACCATCTCTTTTCTTAGGAACAAAATATTTTGTCTGTGTCTCATATGCAGATTGGACATACTTCAGAATTGTTTGCAATGACTGGTTGGAAATGAACCATTTAAAACTTCATGTCTCCACCAGTTATTGACTACAGTATTGAAGAACAACATGTATTTGTCCAAACAAAACTTTCAGTGGGCTACTCTGGAGATTCCCAAATATAATATGCATACATTCAGAAAAGAAATGTGTGAACTTATTCCTTTAGTCAGATTTATAAAGTTATGAAAACACATGAATTTTCTTATCCTTTCTCAGTTACAAAGAAATTATATCCAAGAGCACAAGCTTCATTTCCACTCCCATATTTACCCATAAGAGAGAGTGATTGATTCCCTTAGTCAGTATTTACACACTAAGGGAATCCATGAAATGATTTAGGTTCAATTGAGAATTATCAGTTAACATAACATGCATGTTTTTGGAATGAGGGGTATAGAATACCAGCTTATATGCATGCACACTAAGAACATGCAAACCCCATGAGACCTCACCTGCTAATAACAGAAAAAGTACATTTTTGGGTAGGGTCATGTCTCCCTCCCAAAACGTTATTTAATTTATAAAGAAAACCATGTTACTCTATTTTAGTAGCAACCCTTAAAGTATTCATTGATGCAGAACAAATTCCAAAATCTATTATACACACAAACAGAATGCTGAATTACATTTAGCACTTTGAAATGTAACAGGTATTTGCAAAAGATCTTTGGTACAAAAATCTCACATATCCCACGACTGCTAACAGAACAGAGATGACAGAATTTCTTATTCATTTCATTTCAATATTCATTGCTGATTTTATTCTAACATGGTTTTCTGGTTTAACAAGTCAGTTACACAAGGAGGAGGGTTTAAACTAATCTGACCGAAAATACTTGTTAATGATGGGTGAACAGTATAAGGATATTTCTCAACTGTGAGCTACAGGTGCATGACATTGGGATTTTTTTTGTTGTTTGTTTTGTTTATTTACAATGTACCTGTAATCCTGTAGTAAGGACATCACACCAGCAGAGGGCTGCATTGCACTGAGGATGGTTCTAGTGAAAAGAGGAGATTTCCACACACTTCACTGTACAAATGTCACTTTATTGCATTGAGGATGGTTCTACAAATGGTTTTCAAGCCTGAGATGTTGAATCCATGGTTTTATTTCATCGGTAAGTCAAGGTCACAGTGATCTAATGTCACTGCTGACCAAAATGAATGATTATATTAAATAAGGCAGAAGCTATTAAAAAGACACCAAAAAAAGACAGAAAGAGGAAAATAAAGACATGAAATAAAAGGTTCAGTAAAAGACCTGAAAAGAGAAGGCGGTAGAAAAGAGCACAATTATTTGAGCTGAGTTAGTCATCCAAAACTGGCAATGCATCCAGTAATATCCACCAGAAAAGATACAGTTGTGCACCAAAGTGTCATCCAATGAACCAGCATTAAATTAATCTATTCACTACTTTTATCGATTTTAAATAAGATGTGACCATTTTAGGTTTAAAAAAAAGTTAAAGAAATTCAAAAAGTTAAAAAAAGGTCAAAGTTATTCAATAGGCTGTTATCGTCATGTTTACTGAGGTCAGACACACCTGGATTAATCAGTTTGTCCAGTAATGAAAGACAGAAAACAAAGGTGGTGCTAGAAGTTCAGGAGGAAGTAGTGGAGTTGTGAATATAGCTCATTCCAGTAGTAACATCTGGTTCTACCCGCTCATGTAAATTATCAACAGTTAAAAAAAAAAAAAAAAAACTGTGTACAGTACAGGTATATTAACATCTTTATGACACATTTGACAGGAAAACAAAACAAACAAAAAAACAAGCAAGATCTTGTAGTCATCTTCAAACATTTTCTTTGTTGATCCAGGTGAACACAACCCTTACCGATGTTGCACTACTTTTTTAGCAGGGTAAAATGCTATGAATGAGATAATGGAACTCTGAAATACAAGACAGACCCACCATTAAAGGTAGAGTCCGACGTTTCCCCCTGAAAATATATGTTAGACTTGTGCAAGTGAAAATCCGTCTCAAACTGCACCTTTGGGCATCTACTCGTGTGCCGTGGTGCGTTTGAATGCAACTCTCTCACCCCTGCTTGTAATTCGCTCTTTAGCTTTGTTTTGTTGTGTTCGGGCGTTTCTGGGTGGAGATTTCCGTTTATATCACCAGCCAATGACAGAACTAAGGACATGACGTCATGTGGGAATAAGTTAATGATTGGAGCAGGCACCAGTCACTCGAACTCTAAGTACAAAGAAAGAAAGAAAGAAAGAAAGAAAGAAAGAAAGAAAAAAACGGCGGATGCACTGAAGAAAAGGTAAGAGCTTAAAATAATGCGAGTTGGAAAACCAGGGCTAATATTAGTTTGGCTTTTACCCGCTTCTGAGCTCTGAAGGAGAGGCTTGAAGCTAAATAGTTTGAAGAACAAGGCGGCCATTAGCCTGAGATGGAGGGGCACTAAGTTTGAATGCTGCTGTTTGCAAACAGACACGTGGGGGACTTCGGACTCTACCTTTAATCAAAATAAAAAAATATTTTTCCAATCTCTAAATTTTCAATGAAAACTCCAACCAATCCTTGCAGTGGGGCCCACACCTAGGATCGGCAGAGGGACCTGCCTGTCAGACCTTTGCTTCTGCATTGGAAGACCTAGGGAATGGGGGTTGGGATCTTTGGAGTGAGGCAGAACTGTTGAAATTCAAATAATTTTGCTTTGCTTTTTGAAATGCAAGATTGGCAAGGGTTGCTTTAAGTTCGGAAGTAGTGGAGTTGTGCATAATGCCCATTGACTTACTTTTGAGATTGTTTTGATTAGAGAAACACCTCAGATGTTAACAGCTGTATTTGTGTTGCATTGACGCATGGGCCATTTTTTTTAATTCATGAAAAACAATACTCGAGTTCTTCTCTAATAATGGATGTGCAGATACACCAAGGTGAGTGCAATGTAGAAGGATGGGCCCATTCATAAGATTTTACAGAAGGAGAAATTAGGAAGCTGGAGGTTATGCAGCAAGAGCTTCAACGATTCCATCAACGTTTCCAGTATCAGACTACCTGGCCACTTCTCTGCATGTGAAGAGTTTTAACATGCCCTGTGACAATAAGCAGCAATGACAGCATTTGACCTTTTATCAACAGGTTCTGTTCTGAGTCATGTGTTGAGCTGTTCCAGGAGTGGGATCCAGTAAACAAATGTCAAGTTAGTGTGCGGTCAGACCAGAAGCATTAAGTATGCCCAAGGTATACAGTACAGTACAGTACAGCAAAATATTTCTGCCACTGTGGTCGCTCTGCACATGACTGACGTCAAAGTTAGATTGTGCTAGTCACTCAAAGGAGCTGCAAAGCAGACTTCTTGACAGAGGCATGCTGGTTGTTGCTCACCTTCAGTTTAAAAAATGTTGCATAGGATGTTTTGTGTGGGCATTAAATACAGAAAAAAAAATCACAGAACATGATCATAAATCAAAATTACCTTCTATAGTCACAAGTGGACTGACATGCAGTATTGAGCAGGAAGCAATTGACAACGAGCATAATGATTTATCCACCACAAAAACATCACTTGTACAACTTTGAAATATACTAAAAATATGGCCGAAACAAAAAAAAGCAAGGATGACAATAAACTCAGAATACAGCTTCAAACTTTGCAATCAAGGAACGGTCGCAGGTGCTCAACATCGCTTGTGCTGCTGTCTCTTGTGATGTCTTTGTTCAGAGAGGAAACAGAAGAATCTCCGCGCAAAATCACCCAAAACGTCCCTTTCGGCTAGGGTTGCCACCCGTCCCGGAACATACAGAATTGACCTATGGCTAAGCCACGCCCCCTCCACTCACTCGGACAAACAACATTCGGTGACAGGCGCTATGTGACATCTCGGGAGATGACAGCTGTCAACATGGACAGCAGACACGTGATCAGACAGAGAGATCATGACAAGATAAATTAAAAAACATAAAAACAAAACAAACAAAAAGAATTTGTTCACAAGTCTTAAACTGGGAGTAGAAATCAAGCCTGTGAAGTCTCTGGAATGTGACTAATGCGCGCTCCCTCAGTTTCTTGCACAAACTACTGCACGGCTGCTGTTGTTGTGCCAAAAAGTGATCATCTGACAAAAACTGATCAAACAGCCACGGAAGCGGAGTACAGTCTGGCTGCAGCTTGGAAGCCAGAGGCGTGTCGTTATCGACATTACGACACAACACCTGTACTACACGACAGCGTCTTATGTACTGTTACCACGTACCAAAACTAGCATGTTTAGCTAGCGTTAGCCAACTTAAACTAACGTTAGGGAAGGTAACTTTATGTTTCTTTCAAGCAAAGTGACAACATGTGCCTCAAATACGATGTTCCCGTACCTTAGAACAGATGTAGACATCCTTGTTCATTTTATCCACGTTCAGTTGATTTTGTGGTCTGCCGCATAACTTTGGCTCGATGTGACTTGGTAAAAGGCAAAAAATACACCCTGTCACCCAGCCTCTCAGGATACCTAGTGTCGGAGTTGCATGTACCCCATGCACACCGTTTGACCATTTTAAACTAAAAAGAACACATAAAAACGAACAAAAACGGGCTAACTTCAATGCATTTGAATGGACGTTCAAGCAGAGAATGTCCGAGTGTATGGGAAAGCTGTGCGCACTGTGATTGGCTCATCGCGTTTGGTGGCGTGGTTTAGCCATAGGTCAATTGTCCTTTAATTGACAATAAAACGTTCTGTCCCATATTAGGACGCCATTTGTTCCGTATTTCCATAAATGTCAAACACTCATGTCTGTCACACAGACCCGTCGCCAGACCTCAGTCTTAGGGGGGCATATCAAAAGGATAGAGGGCCCAATTATTATTACCCATAATCTTCTATTTGCGCAGCACTGATGCATTTTAAACATAACCAACAGCACATCCAGCAACAGCCTACACCAGTATTCATAAAGTAAAATGGGTTACATGAAATAAGAAAAATTAATATCTACAAAACAGATGTAACACCAGAAGAAAGCTGAAAAAGCACCGCAGCGGGTGCATTTCAAAAAAAAGTCAACAGAGGGATATGCATTTCCATTACGCACGGGGCTCGCGCGCACACACACACTTTAAACCTACTTTGAGTGGAGGCAGCGCTGTCCTCTCTCCAGTCAATACAGCGGGAGACGGCGTTTCTCCTGGCTGAACCTCCTCATCAGGGCATCCTTCCACTCAGACTTGAATCTGTGCGTGAGGTCCTTTTCAAAAGCGAGCTGAATAAGTTGGGCCTTGCGTTTCTGGAGCATGCTGCGTCGATGCTCGGAGAACACGCTTTTTAGCGTGGAGAAAGAGTTTTCGCATGCTGCTGTCGATGCTCCTAAGGTTAGGGCCAGGTTGTATGCTCTGACAACAGTCGGCATTGCTTGTAGTGCGCCACTGAATGTCTCAAGGATGTTGGCTATCGTCCATTTTCCATCTTCAGGGGGAACCGGGGTATCAGTCATTTTTTTCACCAGAAACTCACGAGCCACAGTATACTCAGATTCGACCACATCAGCTCCAACTAATTCCAGTAGAGGGGTTACCTTTGATGGGTCCAGGAAATTATCCTCGGTCTCTGGGTTCAAAGCGGCCAGTGCACCAATGAGCTCACTACTGCGCTCTCCAAAACGCGCATCCATCTCTCCCTGCACAGCATCAATAACACTGTTAAATAACCTATTGAACTCGGTCTTTTCGTCTATGTCACCCTGTGGCTGTCCAACTGTTTCTCCTACTGCAAATCCACTGAGGTTCTTGCTAACTCTCTTGCTAGGACCAGGGCTGGTCACCGGTACAGCCTCGGTGGTAGTGGCTGGAGGAGCGCAGAGATCCCACAGTGCAGAAAATTCCTTTTCAGTGCGCAGTTTCTTCACGCAGTCGGAAGCACTGTTCACAAGTGTTACCGCAGTGAATAAATCCATATCTTCAGCTTGTAGCAGTCTGTTCGGGGGTTCGAAAAGTAACAACATCTTCATAACAAGGTGTGCAATGAAAAGAAAACTGCGCTGCGTAATGGCGCGGAGCAGCCCCGTGGCCCCGACGCGCACCTCCGCTCCGAGGCCTCCTGTCTTCTCCACCTCGGTCAGTAATGTGAATATGTCGGGAAAATTCTTCACCACAACTTTGACTGTTGCCAAGTGGCCAGTCCATCTCTGGTCCAACAGACGTTTCAGGGTCTCGCCTTTGTACAACATAGCTTCGGTTGGCTTCCTTATGAAGTTGTACAGCATGTTGCATACTCCAAAAAAATCCCGGACAGTTGCTTCACTGGACATGGCATGGACCACAACCAGGTGAAGCTGGTGATTGAAGCAGTGAATGTAAGGTATTTTTCGATCCAGTTTGTTTTGAAGCAGTTTCTGCACACCACCATGCCTGCCAGACATGAGTGATGCGCCATCATAAACCTGACTTAGGATTTTGTCCGTGCTGAGTCCGGCGCTGGTGAGCTCATCAATGATTACACCTGTCAGAGCCTCTGCATCACCTTTCTCGGATGTAGCCATCACCAAGAGGCGCTAACGCGCAGCATAGTTTTCGTCAACAAAACGCACAACTATGGATATATTTTCTTGGCCTATAGGATCCCGTGTGCCATCCACTTTAATTGAATACCAGCTGTCCCCGACTTGTCTCACGATCTCCTCTGTCACAAGTTTGCTCATCATTTCGATTATCTCGTTCTGTATCTGTGGGCTGGTATAGCGTGCATTCTGTGGGATTGTTTTTGTAATCCTGGTCAGTTCTGGATCTTTGCGCATGGTGTACTCGAAAAGAGACAAGAACAGCCCTATGGAGCCACTGTCATCAAACACACTGGCAAAACCACACAGGGCGCGGCCATCTTTAAATCTGAACTCGAGGCTGCGAGAGTTGTCCGACTTTCCGAGTGGGAAATCCGACTTCAGGGGGTCGTTCCAGTTGAAACTTCCTACTCGGAACTGGGAATTTCCGACTTCCAAGTTGAAATGGAACGCAGCATTAAAGATGGCCCAGTGTTAGCAGTTTTAGAAGCTTCTGTAATGTTACATTTATTTACACTTCTTACTTATATTTTGTTGCATAAATCAATCGTACACGTAGTATTGGTTTGTACAGATGTAGGGGGAAGCTGCTGTGGTGTAATTCACATTTTTCATGTCGTATCTGTGAACTACAATGCCAGCTGTGCCAACAACGACTAATAGCACTAGCCTAAGCAAACACGTTGTTTTGCTAGGTTGCTAACTGGTTTTCCGACCAGTGCGCTGGAACGCAAGTTGGTCGGGTGTGACGTCACCCCCCAGTTCCCAGTTCCCAGTTCCGAGGAAAATGGAACGCAGCATTACCTCTCTCTCCTCCTAAGGATTTCTCCCCCAAACGGAACGTAGGGGAACCTTCCTCTTCTAAGTTGGCATTCCCCTTTAATTAACCTTTTTAGCGGAAAAGACTTGCTGGTGGACTGCAAGACAAATTAACTTTTATTCTTTTGCTCTGAGCAGATGGTGTCATTCTTTTAGCAGTCGGACTATTATTTTGCTGGTAACAGAACACTGTGCATGTGACATATATGTACACATACATAGCCTATATATACACACAATATATTTCCTATACAAACAAAACTTGTATAGCTTTCTATGTATTCTTTGTCAAAATGTTTATTTTGAGGAATACGGTGTTCAGTTATCACAACACAAATTCTTTTGTTGGTGTGGTTTAACTGTCTGGATGACCTGACTTTCTTTCAAGTCATAAGAGGCAGCAAAAGAAATAAGTTTAATTAATCTGTCATCCCACTATAGGTTACAGTTGAGGTGACACAGGTGTACCACAGATTCAGACACAACAGAGCTGTCTACAATAGATCACTTTAACAGTTACATTCAGTTCTTAATGTATTTACTAGGTTTATATTTTAAGTTAATTGTTGCACACTCCACACAAACAGATCTCCTTTGGCTGCTGGTGCTGCCATGTGATATGTGCATGACAGCATCTCATTAACTAGGTTTATTAATAATGCAAGAACTCGGCTTTTAAGGACCTTGTTGGCTCGGGCTCAATCAAACGCCATTATATGAAAGTTGGTTGGAAACGAGAAGTCATTTTGATCTCTGGCTGCATTTGAGATATTAAAAAAGTGCTTGAGAGTCTTGCTCACCGTGAGGGTAAGTGGAAAATAAAGTTACATCATTCTGTGGGTGAACTATTCCTTTGAAGCAACCCTTAACCGATCTTGCATTTCAGAAAGCAGAGCAAGATTATTTGAATATGAACGGTCCCGCCTCACTCCTAAGACCCACCCCCTCATTCCCTCCGCCTCCCAATGCAGAAGCAAAGGTCTGAAAGGCAGGTCCCTTGGTCAATTGGTGCACCCCACTTCAAGGATTGGTTGGAGTTTTCATTGAATATTTAGAGATTGGAATAATATTTTATATTGATTAATGGTGGGTCTGTCTTGTATTTCCGAGTTCTATTACCTCATTCATAGCATTTTACCCTGTTAGAAAAATAGTGTAAGAATGCAACATCGGTAAGGGTTAAACTCTCCCTCAAATCATCTTTGGACCCATTGTTGATGTATGATTTTCAATGTGACATTAAAAATAGAGTCCATTGAATTACCTGTCGTTATGTAGAAAATACATACAGTATATGGTGGGTATTATCCACAAGGACTTTGTTAGTGAGTCAGTAAATGTAACATGCGTATGAAATACCCTGTCAGTAATGATTTACCAGCTTCTTTCACTGTGACAAACTATAATTCTTTTTTTGTTGCTGTAGTTAAAAGGGGGAGGGGGGGTGCATCAAATACAAATCATAATGAAATGTGTGATCATATTTGATGGGTTGCTTTCTTTACCCTCCAGTAAATTAAACAAAGCCCAGGAATCAAAGTCTCCTCATTTCTCTTTCAGGAACAAAAGAACAGATGTGCAGCAGTCTACCCTGTCTGTTAAGCACACTTACATTACACATATGAATGACTGGTCTAAAAAAAACATTAATTATTGAGCCTTTTGCACCCCTCATTAAAAATCCCCCATGTTTAATTAGAACACATCCGACACACTTGAAATACGTCCGTCACTGGCTAAAACCCAAGGTATTCAGACTCGGCAGGATTGGCTGTGGTTTGTTGCACATTGACACACATGAAAGGGATGATGAAAGCTGATTTAAGGTTATGTAGAAAATTGTACCCATCCAAATGAAATATGCTTTGGAAGTATTATTTGAACTTCAGCAATTGTTTTTTTTGTTAGTTTTTTTTCAAGTGGACTTGTTTTTCTTTATCTATTTAAGTGCAACATCTATGTTAATGGGATCTAATAATTGTGGCGATGTTGTTGTACAGTAAAGTTGTTTTAAAAAATCTGTTACAACAATAATTTCGTATAAAAACATATCTGATCTCTGCAATTTGGATGTGATTGTACCAAAATCTGGTTATTCTTTTTTTTTTTTCAGTATATAGAGCAATGTTTAAATTTAACATGGCAACTTTGGTGCCAAATACAGTGTCTTTTCTTTTGCATAGATGTACAAATTTAGCTATTGAGGGGATTTTTGTCCTATGTAATATGCTATGAATCTGTGTCATTAGACAGTTTGCACATATAAAGATCCTGACTGCTATTTCATCAAATAAACTGCTGGTTGGGGAGTTGGCAGCAAGCGTCTGCTGTTGCATGGATTCAATGCAGCCCACTTCCCACCTCTCACATCCTTCTTGACTGTATAAAACCAAGGTTGCTAGAGCTGCAGTGTGATGCAGAGATGAGGGCAGACGATCATCCTTCTGTTCAGGTAAATATTATTGTTTGCTCAATTTCCTATTTGTAGCTGATGTGAAAAAGTAAGATATTGCTTAGCATTAACTGAAACATAGTGATTTATATAGCTGTGTGGATAAAGCTGCCTGCAGTGACTTGATAAGTAACAGATTATTCTTAGCAGTCATTCGATTTAATTGGAAATATGGCTTTTTAATTGCAGTGATTCAAAGAAAAAAACGACTTTCCTTTTTTTCATCATTGTTTTTTTACTTTTCTAATTGCAACAGGTTATGGACATTTATTTTATATAAACTTAATAACATTTCAAGACTGAGTGTAGAGATACAGTATAACAAAAAAATTTGGGGGGAATAATTTGGTCTATGTTTTACAGTTCACAAATGACTGTTCTTTTTTTTTTTTACAGTAATGCTGATTCTTTGGTCATATGGCAGAGATATGTATCATTTTCAAACTCTAATGTAGATGTATGAAATGGATAAAATAGAGCAATGCTGTGTGGACAGAGGTAGGGTGAAAGGATTTTCCACACTTTTTTCAGTTAACAGTAAAGTGCACTCTGTCCTCCTAAGAGGCACAATAAAAGGCACTTTCACTTGCTAAAAAAAGAAAAGAAAGACAAGGAGGAAAAAAAATCATAATGATATTTACTTTTTAATCTTAACAGCAGAAACCAATGTTAAATGAAAAAGCTTTTTTAAAAATTGCTTAAATTTTAATTGCAGTGGATAACTTAAGCGTTTTATTTCTGAACTCATCCTGTTTCTTGAACAGTGTCAGCTGGAATAAGCTCCAGTCGATAAATGGACACGTTCACTTAGTTATTGTAACCTTGTTTATGTTTTCTTTCTTTCTTTCTTTCTTTCTTTCTTTCTTTCTTTCTTTCTTTCTTTCTTTCTTTCTTTCTTTCTTTCTTTCTTTCTTTCTTTCTTTCTTTTTCTTTCAAAAAGCTTATTCTCTTCACATCTTCCACTATTTTACTGTCCACTGTATAACTCAGTAAGAACTCATTATTTCTATCTTAAACCCCTGGATCAAAACAAGAACTTTTTCAGGCATTTAACTCTGTCTTCTTCATGGTGTCTACTGTATAACTGTTATGTTATCAGAGAAACAACATCTGATTTCCCAGAAAAAAACTAAAACAAAACCTTAAACGCTATTCTACTTTTATACTGAATTCAATCCATGCTTTAAACCTAAGGATGATGGTTGTTGCACATAAGCTACAGTATTTAGAGTATGATTTGGAATCATTGTTCCTTTATTTATCTGAACTTCTCTGCAAAGTTTAACTCATAAAGCCAAAGACATTTTTAAAAAGAAAAGAAAGGGGGGAGGGCAGCACTTTTTTTCTATCACTTCCCATCATGACAGCATGGACCCTGTGGTGTTCATTAAAATCTTTTACCAGTCATCTGTAACATCTGCTCCCTGCTCACTCTACTGCTACTGTAAATTTAATCCTATTCTTTTATACTCTGTAATATGCTATTTGAACAAATGTACAAACAAATATACTTCAATATGAATTCAGTAAAAACATAACCATTATTCTCATTATTGTTCAATATGTGTGTGGGAGGTTTTTCATGGTCTCAAGTTCTTAAGCGCCTCTATTGATTTTTTAATGAGTTTTTTTTTTTTTTTTTTTTTCATTCTAGTGACAGCAGACTTGGAGAGTTGTATCACGTATAATGGTTTTCTGTAATTATTTAAAAGTTTGAACTGTTTTAGTCTTGATTTTAAAAATCCATCCAGAAAGCTATTTTAAAATTTTCTCCTTATTATATCAACATCTGTGTTGATGGAGAGACCACCTGGCTTTGCTACAAACCAGGCAAACAGATGGCATGCCAGATATCAGGGAAAGATTTACATGTGTACATTCTCCTGTGGCTTATTCTTTAAACTCAAACCAACAGATCTGGGAATCATGGTACTATGTTTTAATTGCAAACAACTTTTCTTATTGTCAACATTTGATCTTTTCTTGTTTTATTAGTGGTTATGTCCTTTAAAGGCCTCCTTCCACTGAAAACCCGTTTAACTTGCTCCTTCTGAAATACGGAGGGTTTCCCCTTGTTTACTTACACATGCTGACTTGCTAGCGTTGCGTTCCCCCCAGTCGGCTGTTCTTTCTCTTCGGAGAAACAATACGAAGAGAAGAGCGAATCGGGAACAGCCTTGCACTTCTACGTCACATTGCAAATAGCGTATCCCACGGGGTTTCTATCTGTCCATTGGAAGGCAGGTAACCCTCCACTACACACTAGAAGTAAAGACGGCACGACTGTAGCTTCGGAGTTGAGAAGCTAATTAGCAACTGTTTGTTAGCATGGCGGAACAAACTTGTTTGTCGGCTCTATTTCCTGTCTGTAACAAAAAAGAGCGGAGGGCGGAGCTTCCTTCATACACTGATGGGAGCCAGCAATCAGACGGAAATTCATGAGAAGGACCCGGAAAAGCCTGCCGTTGGACCACAAGCCTCTTCTAGTATACAAATACAGCTGGATACTAAGCAACCAGAGGGTTTTTTTTAACAGAAACAATGCAGAATGCATTCAATAATAATGGAGAACACAGAAATATTAATGAAATGACCATGGAAGACAACTTTAATGTATGGGTTTCAAAAATGTAATTGATAAAGTGATATGCAAATAAAGGGCAGTTGAGTAAAATAGTAAACAACTTTTTCTGTGATATTTCAGTTTTTTTCTTACAAATGTAAACAAAGCCCCTCTCAGACTTGCTCTAGAAAGCAGTAATAGTGTGGACATTGTCTTTGATACTGTCTGAATTCAGACAAACATTCCGCTCTTTCACCTCAGAGCTGTAGTAGACATGTACTGGGTGGCCTCTATATCATAAGAGCGGAACTGTTGCACCACCTGTTTTGGCTGAACAAGAACATGTTCCGGACAGGGATGAAAGGATGGCCTGTGCGACAAATGACCTATTTCTGATATCTCAATAAGTCTGTGAGGACGCGACATGTTTGAAAAGATGACTCCGGTGAAAGAGCAGATGGACTTTATGGCTAATATTCCACAGTGCAAGTCTGAAAGTGGCTGTAGAGTAAGAAATCTGCCAGGACATGTCTCTCCGTTGGTCAGTTTTCTAACTGTATCTGTGTTTTCTGACAGGCTTAAACGAAACATGGATAACAGCAGTCTGAAATGGCCTGAAGATGCAAACTCATCTCTTCAGATTGATCTTCAGTCCTGTGCTATATTCAGGAACCAGGTCTCTCGCATTTTCCTGTATGCTTTCCTCTCAGCTGGCATCGTCTGCACGGTGGTGGGCAACTTCCTAGTTGTCTTATCCATTGGCTACTTCAAGCAGCTGCAGTCTCCAACAAACTCGTTCGTCATGTCCCTTGCAGTGGCTGACTGCCTCGTTGGCCTGGTGGTGATGCCTTATAGCATGATTCGGACTGTGGAAGGGTGCTGGTACTTTGGTTCTCTTTTTTGTAAACTTCACTCAAGCCTTGATGTCATGCTCTGCACTGCCTCCATATTCCATCTCAGCTGCATAGCCTTTGACCGTTATTATGCTGTATGTAACCCTCTAGTTTATTCCCTAAAGATGTCCCACAGTCGGGTGGCTCTACTCATTGCCATTTGCTGGGCTGTTCCTATGCTCATCTCCTTTGGCCCCATAATGCTAGATTTTCACATTGCTGGTGTGGACTTGCTGCTCCCTAAAGATGTATGTGTGTTCTTGGTTAGTCAAATTTATGCCGTCATGGCTTCTTTGGTAGCTTTTTACTTGCCCATGGCTGTCATGCTAGTGGCATACTGGAAGATATTCAAAGCTGCCAAACGACAGGCGAGGCAGATCAGTGCCATGGAAAGCCAGATGGCTGCTGGAGTGGGCAAAGACTCAAGCAAGAAGAAAAGACATCGTAATACTATGAAGAGAGAAAGAAAGGCAGCAAAAACTTTAGGCATCATAATGGGAGTTTTCCTTATCTTCTGGATGCCTTTCTTTACACTTAACATTGTGGATCCATTCATTGAATACAGCACAGAGGGGATCGTCTGGGATGTATTTCTCTGGTTAGGATATGTGAACTCATCTCTGAATCCCTTCCTGTATGGTTTTTTCAACCGTTCCTTTCGCAGGGCATTCCTCATGTTCATGGGATGCAGGGTGTGCCTTCCTGGATCATCCCCAGGGATGGAGTTATCACACACTAGAAAAGAGGCAAACGAAGGTACAGATCAACCATGAAATCAAGACCATATTGTGCATGGCTATAGAAAGCTCAAGAAAGAGCTGTAACAGAGTGTTACAACCCCTTTTTTTTTTATTGATGGCTGGGCAAAATGTGTTTGAGATAGTGAGAATTAGCATAACACAATTGTGTATTAGAACATGAATGATGTGCGAATGTTGACCACCATGCCTTCAATCATTATGTGGAAAATTACCTATTTTCCTTCCAAGTGTGTGCTTTGTGGCACAGACATTTTAAATCTGGCAGGATTTTTACCCCCGGAGCTTTTCCTAAGACTAGCACATAAGACAATTAGCTTTGGATCACTTCCATGTTGTCCTTGTCTTTAATGGCCAGTTGTCTAATGTAGGGAATGTGTTAGTGGTATTGGACAATAAGCCATCCAGATGGCTTTCTGTGCTAAGCTGTTGAAATCATTTTACATCCTTATTTTTATATCACATAAAAATGTTGGAGTTGACAGGAAACTAACAAAATAAAAACTAGTTACATTATTGCATGACCTGTCTCACGCAACTTACAGATTAACATATCAGGTGAAAATTTCAATTAAACTTTAGATGTTTTTTTTTTTTTTTTTAATGAACTTGAACATTTCTAAAATACGGTAAAAACTTAAAACCTTAAAAACTTTGATCAACATAAACACATGGGCTCCAGAGCACCTTGGAAAACCAGTGTTTGTTTGTTTGTTTATTGATGGGATCCCCATTAGCGCAGCGAGCTGTTCTCCATGGGGTTGAAAAACATACATATAAACATGTGATCAAGCATTGTTTACAATACTATAGAAAAATCTCCACTTTCAAAGCATATTTCAAAACATTTTATTCAATAGAAAATGTTTTAATACCGAATTGAATTTTTTGTTTTTTACTTTGCTATTTTGTCTGGTAGTGTGTTCCATGAATGCATTGCTTTGTATGTGAAGGTATGTGAACCATATTGTCTCATTATGCAGTCCACATCCAAAGCTAATGCAAAAAGGAAACAGTTCTTCTCAAAAACGTGGCTCAGTTGCTTAAGACGAAATCTAAGAGGGACAGAAAGAAAATGGGAGACTTAATATGTGGTCTACTGAGATTTTAAGCTGGTTTTGGAAAAGCGAACACTGAAATTTTGTTATCAGCAAGAATGGATAAGTTTCTTCTTGCAAAACTACAACAGTTTGTATCATTATTCATAAACCAAAGTAACTGAAGAATGCAACTAAACAGAAGGGTGAAAAAAGTTATAAACTTGATCTTTGAAATATTTTCAGTTGCTGGTATCAAATTGTACTGAAGTTATAAGACTGAAAGTGTTTCCTGAATTTGTATATCTACAATGATTCTAATAAAGAAAATAAAAATAAAAAATGTTGCAAAAAAATCAATGAAAAAATGAAAAAAGTTTTTTTTTAAGTAAAAAAAAAGAAAAAGAAAAATGTTGCATAAATTGATGGTAAAACTTCTCTTAAATGACCAAAATGAATAAATGTCCTTTCAGAAATTAAAAACGAGAATGGACAATAGGGAAGGGTTAAAGATATTGATTAATCGATGTACCGCAGTACTTCCCTGTACAATTCAATATTGATTCCTCTGAATCGATTCATCTCCTGACCTGTGGGGGTGCTCAGCACAGGGGTGCTGTGCATCTTTTTTACTTTTTATGGACGAAGGCCATGTTAAATCATGCAGCACTAAAATGGCAACTATTTTTTATTTTCAGATGTTTTTTTTACCCAAAAATACGAGGTGACATACAACATACGTTCACATGGGCATGAAAATAAATATTTAGAAATTTACAGCAGAGTTTCTACTTCTCACTAAGTCAATACTGAAGCATTTATATCAATGTCTAATCAATATTCAATCAAATTGCAACCCTAAGAATTGAAATTGAATTAAATCAAGAGGTTCTTCACAATACCCAGCCCTACTGAAAAACTGTATAAAACAAATGATAGAAATGTTTATAGAAATGTTTTAGTCCTTTAAATTGATTTACATGGATTTAGTCCTTTACAGTTAATTGTAAAAATGATAAAAATGTGTACTTTGTGTTTGTGTGCAATACCAAATTATTTTTAAAAAAATAATGTGTACTTTGTTTTAGACCTAATTTAAGCCTGCAGGTGTTTTAGAACGTGTCATTAAAGGCCCTTTTTTTCTTCTTTTTTAGGAAATTTGTGTGGAGTTGTGTCTTAAGATTATGAAGTTAAAGTGATGGTGTACTACATTGTTCCTGTAATAACCTAAATGTACTTGCTTTACAATTAACACAGCTTTATTGGATACCATCAGTCCAGGTATATTCCAAATTTGCTCATTTTCCTTCTTTTTTTTCTTTTATTGGGTTTTTTGTTTGTTTGTTTTGTTTATTTTTAAGGTCTTATTTTTGACCACCGTGCTCTGTAATACCTCCATTTATGTGTTGTGTCTGCAATAACTGTGCGTCAGCCAAAATCAAAAACAAGATTTTTAAATGGGGTTTAGGACATTATGGTGGTTTAGTTTTTATCATACAAGTTATCTTAAGAGACAAAAAGAATCCGTTCACAATGTGGAACAGATGTAGCTAAAGAAGGTACCAGAGGATGAAAGAATGGCTTATTGTGTAAACAGCTACAGTACTACAATATGAGTGTAATTTATTTACTTTTTATAGAGTAGAATAAAGTACAGTTTCCTTCCCTTATTTACTTGTCAAAAGATTAAGAAGCTGAGAAGTCAGGCATGTGCATAAACAGAACTGAAAGGGTGCTTGAGCATCTGCCCTTTTGTGCTCGAGGTTTATCATTAGGTTTATCATTTATCATTATCATTTATCATTTATCATCATATCATTTATCATTAGCTTTGCAGCCATCTGCTGGGGCAGCAGCATCAGAATCAGAGACTTGAAGAAACTAAACAAGCTGATCAAGAAAGCTGGTTCTGTGCTGGGAATAACTCTGGAGCCGCTGGAGCTGATCGTTCAGAAAAGAATGCTGCACAAGCTGATGATGGAGGACACTTCCCATCCTCTCCACAACACGGTGAAGAATCAACAGAGTGTGTTCAGTGGGAGGCTGCGTCAAGTTCGCTGTAGGACGGAGAGATACAGAAATTCATTCCTGCCAGCAGCATCACCCTAAAGAACAAGACTGACTGACTTTTATTTAATAAAAAAAAAAAAAAAAAAAAAAAAAAAAAAAAAAAAAAAACAGTGAGCTTTTACAGTACTGAATTTCCCTTCTGGGATGAATAAAGTATTTTTCATTCATTCATTAGGGATGTCCGATATTATTGGCATACTGATATTATCGTCTGATATTGGTGTTAAAATGTGATATCGGAAAATATCTGTATCAGTTCTTTGGAATGATATTTTGAAAAATGAAATCTCGCGAGATCTTGTTCCATTAGCAGCAGTCCAGCATGCAGAAAAGTCCCTGTTATTGTGAAGAACTTCATATCCCAGCATTCCTTTCAGAATCGTGACTACAGTGCAGCTGCTGCTGCTACAGACTGACTTGGTTTGAAGCTGCTTATAACATTTCTGGTTTTAAATTGTTGGTTAAGTTACCAAGTTGTCAGAAACATCAGAATTGGCTAATGACTGCTAGCATAAATGGCAGCCAGATGTCCAAAATGAACTCCTGAGTTAAGGGCACTTTGGGATCTTTGCTTTCAGAGCAGAATATAGTTAGTTGTATTTCTCAAAATATGAGAGATACAACCTCACAGTTCTCTCCATAATCGGTATCAGTTGATATCAGAATTTAAGAGTTGGACAATATCTGTATCCTATATCGAACATCCCTTTCTTCCGGATTGTGAATGCTGAGAATCTCAGCTTTGCACTGATATGTTGCACCTTACGGTAGGTCCAGCGGTCTCCGTGCTGTGTTGATTTTTGCAGCAGTGAAAAAGAGGAACAGTGGGAGAGATGGTAGACTGCACTAGCAAGTAGTGAGTGTTTAGCAATGTTTTGGTGGTGTTTTAGGTGGTGTTTACTTAGTCATATTTTTATGTGCAGAGTATTCGAATTGGTATAATTAGAAGTCTGTGAAAGACTGGCAACCTGTCCAGGGTGTACCCCTCCTCTGTCCTGATAATAGCTGGGACAGGCTCCAGCAACCCCTGCGACCCTGAACCGGATAAGCGGTACAGAAAATTACATGACATGAAATGAAATGACATAATTAGAAGTATTAGTTTTTCTCCCTAAGAAAACATAGAAGCTTTTACAGTATATGTTTACAGAATCAGTGTCAAGTGTTGAAGAAATAATAACAATATCCAGGCGTTAGTGTCCAGCCCTCTCTCACTATTGGGCACACAGACATATTTAGATAGCTCTCCCACTCTCTGACCATCAGCAGGCCTTGTTTGTGAGCTTACTCTTGTGGTGCCCATAGCAGTTGTTACTTTATTAAGCAGTTAAAACCACAATAATGTGATATTGCATATGATAACAGCAGCAATAGTAATGATTTATAATAATAGTAATAATAATAATAATAATGATAATAATAATAATAGCAATCTGTGGCCGGTCCACAGTTGTGGAATGCGCTGCCCCTGCAGGTAAGACAGGCCTCCTTACTGTCCAGTTTTAGAGCCCTTCTTAAAGGGGAAACTCAGTAACTTTTTTACCTCAATAAATGCTTTTCGGAATCCCTGTGGGGCTAAACAAAGTGTTTACGGAGCGATTCAATGTCTCTGGCCTGCGAGCAGCACTTGCAAGTCTGCCTGAGCCGACCCGACACAGAACTTGCGACAACAGAAACCCAGCTGCTTCCAGCGCTGATTTGAACCAGACTACCAGCAATGATTCGAAGAAAACATTTCTTTAGCTTCACACCACCTAAACACGGCTCCTGGCTCCCATAACCAACTCTTTGCTGGACCAGAGTGATTCACGTAGCTTGAGCTGCCTGGGCGCCGGGCGAAGCATCACTGCTTCAGGCTCAATAATCACTTGTCATGTCCACATAAAGTAAATAAAAATTTGTATTCTTACCTGCTGCCCGCCAACACCAGAGAAAAATATAATCCACGGCATATTTACCCGCAATCGCGGGTAAAACGTCCCGCTACAGGAGAGACAGGTCTTTGCTTTGAGCAGAGGGAGACGAGCTGCTGCTACCAACGTAGCAAAGTAGCATCAACAAGCTTGTAAAAGCTTATAGATATATCCAGGGATCAAAATAGAGGAAAGACAGGTAGAGAAACCGTCTGTGTGCTGTGGGGCTGTAGGGGGGTACGAACTTTACGACAGTGGAAGGACGCCACTAGGGGGAGCCCCGAGCTGAAGTTACTGAGTTCTGCTTTAAAACCCACCATTTGTCTTTGGCGTTTTACCCAGCATGAGTTGTTACTTATAAATAATTACTAAATTGTTTTGCTTTTATTGTTTTTAATGTTACTCTGTCTCTTATCTTTTATCTTTTTATCGGATTTTATGTCTATTATATTCTTAATGTTTCGGTTTCTTTGTTCAGCACTTAGTTCAGTGAAGGCTGTTGTAAAGTGCTATAGAAATAAAGTTGGCTTGGCTTATAATGCATTTCAACAACAACAAGCGTAGCTATATTACTTTAGGTGAACAAAAAAATGAAAAAAATCTAATTTAAAAATTCCCTGGTGTTTGCTATGTACATCACATAGTGTAGGTAGCAGAATGGGGATACAATGATGATAATAATGGTGATGAGAATTTTATGATTAATGATTATGATATGAATGATCTTTTTTTTCTTTTTTATACCTGCAGCTGTATTGCGTGTCATCCAAACTTCAGTGTTAAATGTGGGTAATCTCATATCAGATTATATCTTACATAAAGTTGAGATTATAAAACTTGGTGGACTTGGTCCCTGACTATAGGCTCACACACCACCAAATCAGATTGTAAATGAAAATCAGTCACCAGCATAATCTGATTTGATTGTTATTTTGCCCTTTTCAGACTAAGTTAAGTGTTTATGTTGGACCAGGCAAGAAGATAAAGAAGAAAAAAGAAGAGGAGAATGGAGAGGAGAAAAAAAGAGACAAAGATACAACAGAAATGAACAGAAACAACTGAAACAGAAAAACCAGCTGCTGCACCTGTAAAATAATATTAATAATAAAACTTAAAAGGAAACCTCCCTCAATGTCTGTGAGAAAACAAAGCAGAGAATTACAGGAGCACCCACAGGAGGAAAAATTGAGATAAACATGAATAACATTAACACCAGCGACAAGCATACAAAAACATAATTATTAGTCCCTTGTTCTTTTAATTCATTTTATTTTACTATTTCTGTGTATTGTGACTTTATTTTTATCTTGTTTTATCTTGTGTATGTTTTCATTGTAAGGACATTGAGTGTCATGAAAGGAGCCCAGAGATTTTTTTAAAAAAAGTATTATTACTATTATTATCATTATAGTTATCATTATTATAACTGTAGCTATTAATGAATAAAATAAAAATGAATGAAAAATACTTCATTAATCCGAGAGGAGAAATTCAGTATTGTAGTATGCTTTCTTTCTTTTTTCTTTTCTTTTCAACAATAAAAAATACATATATAAAAACAACAGTATAACAATAATAACATTTCAAAAATTAATCAGAGGTCTTGTTCTTCAGGGTGATGCTGCTGGCAGGAATGATAGTCTGTACCTCCCCATCTTACAGCGAACCTGACGCAGCCTCCCACTGAACACACTCTGTTGATTCTTCACCGTGTTGTGGAGAGGATGGGGAGAATCCTCCATCATCTTCATCAGCTTGTGCAGCATTCTTTTCTGAACGATCAGCTCCAGCGGCTCCAGAGTTATTCCCAGCACAGAACCAGCTTTCTTGATCAGCTTGTTTAGCTTCTTCAAGTCTCTGGTTCTGATGCTGCTGCCCCAGCAGATGCTGCAAAGCTGATTGCACTTTCCACAACAGACTTGTAGAAGATCTGCAACATCTTGGTGCAGACGTTGAATGATCTCAGTTTCCTTAAGAAGTAGAGTCTGCTCTGACCTTTCTAGTAGATGTAGTCAGTGTTGCATTTCCAGTCGAGCTTGTTGTGTAGCTGAACTCCAAGGTACTTCCATTTCTTCACCTTCTCTCCCAGGATGTAGACAGGGCTATGCTTATTCTTGCTCTTCCTGAGGTTGATATTGTTAAATAATAAATAGCACATAATAAATAGCACTTCGGCTTCCTCCCACCATCCAAAGACATGTTCGGTTAATTTCTACTCTAAATTGTCCCTCAGAGTGAATGTGAGTGTATGTGGTTGTCTGTCTCTATGTGTTGGCCCTGTGACATATTGGCGACCTGTCCAGGATGTACCCTGCCTCTCGCCTGATATTAGCTGGGATAGCCCCCAGCTAATGCAAGTAGTATGGAAAAATGAATGAATGAATAAATCAAAATGTTATGAAGTAACATTTCCTCATGTTAGACGTCCTGCATCCAACATTTTGCTGCATGATATAAGTTTCCCACATATTTTTTTTATAAATAAAACCACAGATGAGGTATGAGGTTGTGCCCAAACTTTCATGCCTCAGACTTGAGGTTGAGTGGCCTTCCCAAATCTTCTGAAGTGTTTTATGTTTTTTTTATTTCACATCCATTCATGAAATGTTTTTACTTAACTCTCAATTGCAGACGGTTCAGGTTTGGATAAAGAATACATGATTATGGAATAATGCCTAGTGAGGTTTGTACATTTTACTTTACATGGTTTTAGGTTCCTGTTCTGTTATGTGTACATGGTACAACACAAAACCAGACTCAAGGGATATACTACCCTATCACCATTTCTAACAGTGAGCTGTGATACTGCTCTGACTTGGAGATGTTGATAAATCAAACCTATAACACATTTTCTGGCACCATGAACATTTTTTTTCTCCCGTTTGCTGTGAGGGATGTTGAAGAAACATATAAAGGAAAGAACAGCTACTGCAGTGCCCTGATTATCTGATCCCTGGCAGGTGGGTGGGCAGAGTATGCTGGAGCTCCTCGGCCAGACACATACTCATCAAAGCCCAATTTTAACATGGGCCTTATGCCCTTCCATATGACACACCAAAACTCTGCTTTGAGTCATGTTCACAACTCTAGGGGGTCTCTTAATGAAGATGCAGTGTGGAAATTTACTGTGGCAGACCATCCATGGTAAGATTTTTTAAAAAAGTGAGTGTGTCTTGAATGTGCAGGGATCTGATTCAGGTTAAACAGGGAAAATGGGGAAATGTGTCTCAAACCAAAAAATCTGCAAAAAGTAGTGATTTTTGTTTAATGCTCATTTATTTCATGGTACCATGAGATCAGGTGCACGCTGCTCTAAAAGTACTCTTTTACTCCATCACTCTCGAACAGTTTCCTTCCTTTCTTTCTTCTTTGTCCTTCTTTAATTGAGTCATGGGGACTTTTAGTCTTTTATCATCAGATTTAGTTCTTTTTTATTCATTAAACTTGCATGGTAAAATACAAAGACGTATCACAAAGTTAGAAGATCGAGCCCAAAGGCAAAAGAGGCAGCCAGTTTAACCTCAGGTTACATTAGACAAAGCTTTGTTTGTTTAATGTGACAGGATGGAAGGAGTTTTATTTTAGACCCTTAAAACATTTAGATGTATACAGTCTGCCATTACCTTACTCTTCTTGAACTTTGTAACCAGATCCTACAGACACCAAGTCTGCAAATTGAATTGCAAAGAAGCTCAACTCAAAACAGTCAAGTACCAGCTGCAGTGGGTTTATTAACTCTGAGTCATTGTCTTAAAAACAGCATCAAAGCTGTCAGTTCATAATTAGGATTACAGGCAAACCGTCTCTTCCTGACACTTCATATCACAGCAAGCTGTGAAAGTGTAATCAAGACGCATGAAACTCAGTGACTTTTCCTACATGAGCTGGAAAAAAAGCTTTGACAGTTATAGTGAAATTCCTATTTTGTTTTCTTTCTCAGGAACAGAGGGGGAGTAATAAGAAATGGGAAACTTAAGAAGCTCAAAAACAAATGATATTTATGTATATTTTCAGGCTTTTCTGTTGGCATTGTTTATTTCCTTTTCCTCAGTATTTATCTCTTGATTTTAAGAATGTGTCCCAATCTGAGGCCTTAATTTGGGTCAGTTTACTATCAAATATATGCAATAATTGTACTGTTCCACAGGATTTACTGTGTCTCAGACTATTTTCTTCTCTTGCACTGTATAGGCCTATATATTTTCTCTTTCACGAATTAGCTTTGGAAATAATTCAAAATGGGAAAAAAAAGAATTGCTAATTCCTTCTAATTTGACTTCTACCCAGATCAAGACAGGATCTGAGTGAACTTATGGTGGAATTAAGTTTAACAACGGGAAGCAATTAAGATTCATTAATCTTGATAAAGTTGCTCCCTCTTTTTTTTCTATTTTTTTGTGCCTGCAGCCTCAGCTTTATGGAAGTGTGCTTGTGTGTGCGTGTGTAGGTGTGTGTGTGTGTGTGTCTAACCCAAGCTCAGTTTGTCCTAAACGCAGCAGAGAACCAATGATGGTGCAGCAATGGGGGATGGTAATGATTTACAATTCCTGTTGTTTGTTCAGGTTGATGTTCAGCCAGCTCGATGCACACCTTATAAACATAATATAGTATTTTTTGATGTTGTCTGATCTTTTTTTTTTAGTAAAAAAAAAAAGAAAGAAAAGAAAGAAAAGAAAGAAAGAAAAGGAAAGAAAGAAAGAAAGAAAGAAAGAAAGAAAGAAAGAAAGAAAGAAAGAAAGAAAGAAAGAAAGAAAGAAAGAAAGAAAGAAAGAAAGAAAGAAAGAAAAAGAAAGAAAGAGAACGAACTTCAAAGGGCATGACAAGGTTAAATGGGTGCAGGAAGTAAAACGACAGTGACATCTTCTGGACAGAGAAGATACGTTTTGCAAATGATTTTTCTTTGACTTAAATAACAAAAAGCTTCATTTCTCTCAATTTCATTTATTTATTTTCTATTTTTTTCATTTTTTTTATTTAGCTTTTGACCCAACATAAACGTAACATCAAAAAATACCAAAAAACAGCACGTTCATTTCACATTAACGCTCACTTGGCATTGCAGATCACACTGGTGTACACATCTACACCAGGTTACCCTATAAATCCAAGACAATAAATACTTTACTGTGCAACATCTGTATTCTTCGCTGGCTTTTTATCTTACAACGCCTTGTCACAAAATGAAGACGAATAATCATAATCCACGCCGATATTTTACATTTGTTTGAATGCAGAGTTTCTAATAACAATGAAAATTGCATTTTTGTGACTCTGCTGTGATAGAGCTTCACGACATTTTTTTCCCCAATTTAGGAGTTTTGTTTTATCTTTAAAAAAAATCTTTGAAAATATCAAAGTAGTCGTCATGATCACGTGGTGTCAGTTGGCTATTGTAGTGAGAAAAGCAGACTGATAAAAGTTTGACAAAATGCAAGTTGATCGTAATGATGATCCTGGTTTGTGTTATAGTTGACCCAAAGATAAAGGGCTTTGCACATGGCCGTCATTTGGCCCAGAATGACAGCAGTCAGTTCAACAAGTTTGCTACATACGTTCACTTCCAATGTTTGAATTTAAGCTGTTCACAAGAAGTTCCATCTAAAAATAAAACAACTATCATGAAAGACTGAAATAAATTTTTGTTCCAATTGTGCTGGGTTCAAGTCATTATTCTCAGCTTTAATCAAACTTTGATTCTCAGATATTTTCCAAAAGTTTATGCCCTATCACAGTCTTTTTTGCAAATTGGTCCAGTGTGGCCCTTTAAAAATAAATAGAAGACTCTCTGGGGGCCCTCTAAATGTCAGTCTCCTTCAGACCATAACATTCTGCCAGATCATAGAACTGATAACTGCTCTGCTCACATGAGTTGTAAATCCCCATAGAGATTGTATCTACGGTTTCAGTGCGACCCACTGATACAGTGCCGCCTTTTCCTGTCCCTCCCTTGAATTTATTTGACAGATTGTTCACTTTTTCTTTGAACTGGAAGGAGGACTTTTGCAGTGGTGGAAAAAGGCTCCATCTCTTAAAACCAAGCGAGCATCCTTTTCTCTTATGTAAGAAAGAGCTAGCACAGGGTTCATGCACAGAATAGCCAGGGGTGTAATTTCCCCTCTGGTCTGTTGTTATTCCCTTCACAGCTGTTCGCCACCTTTGGTCATAGAAGCGACGCAGGACCCTCCGCTTTTGGTGACACTGGCATCTGAGGAGACGAGTGAAAGCCCGCTGGAACTCTTTGCTGGAGCAGGGGTAGATCATCGGGTTGATGCAGCTGTTGAAGTATCCCAGCCAAAAGACGATCTTAAACACAGTTTCAGATGGTTTCAGTGCAGGGAAGAAGGATCCTAGAGGGAGATGGGGACAACATGAATCATAGGTTTCATAATCAAAATCTGTAAGTAAAAGTAGATTTATATAAATATATACTAAAGTGTTACATATTGAATAATGACTCTTGGTGAAATAGTCTGTCATGTTATCTATTTAAACCTTTGCTTCACTTGAAACTTCTAGTAAGAATTAGAAATTAATCAGATAGTGATTAAGACATGAAGTTATTTTTTAGGTTTGGCTGTAAATTACAAATGTAGCTACCATCTTTTCATATGTTTCTAGCATTGGACCCATATAAATATGTGCATGCAGAGCTTCAGTATTATGCCAACTATATGCATTTATCAGTTCTCTGACAATAAAGTGTTGTTTTGTAATTATCTCTTAAAGCAGTCTGGTTCTATTCATTTTTATGATCACAATCAAAGGTTATGACATTTTTGGGACAAGGTTCAATGCACTTTGATGAAATGAAGTCCGGTCCATTAAGGCCTGAAATTTGTGCCATAAACAACCTCTAACCTGTTGAACTTGTCATATATTCAGGGAAAAAGAAAATTACATAAAAAATACTTTAATTCCAGAAGGGAAATTGCGTTTTTAAAAAAAGCAACAAAGTACATTAAGAATTGCGCCACAATAATAAGACTGATATGCCTGTTAGGGTTTAGGGACATTTATTCCCACTGTCAAAAGTTTTGTGTAAGTTACTAAATCTAAATAAAATTAAAAACCACAGAGGAAAATGATCAAATTTCCATCTTTGTCTGTTTTTGACATCATACTACTAACAATGCATACAAATACAATTAATTACCTTCAGCAAGTCCTATGCAGTAAATTCTCAATGTTTGCACTAACATACACTATGCTTTTTTTTTTGTTTGTTTTGTTTTGTTTTGTGAACATTGGGGGTCTAAAACTTGAGAAACGTTTCAAAATAAATATTGCTATTTTTTTTATGTTATTTATTTTATTTAGGGGGTGTTCACATTTTTTGGCCCTTAACAGGATAGAACACACTTACGGTAAAGGATTAAATACTGTATTATAGGGATTTTAGACAGAGAGGCAAAAAACTGCTATAGAGAACAGCCTTTATTTGGGCTTTTTAAAGCTTTCTTTCATACACTATTTCTATTGACAGTATGCTTTAATGTCTTTGCTGGGTTTCTTATGTGAGCTCAGCAAAGTTACTCCTGAGAAGAACCTCCCCTGATGAAGAGGGGAACTAGCCAAAGGAAATATTACTGTACAGTAATTTGTAGGGATGCACGATATTGGAATTTTGGCCAATATCCGATATGCCGATATTTTAAAACTCATGTGGCCGATAACCGATATCAATACCGATATTAAAGCTGAAAAAAAGCAGTTATTTCAAATTGCAGTTTTGTTATCCGTTTCCGACTCTTTGAAAAATAGGAGTGGGAAAAAGTATCTATACACTGAAATATAGCGATATTTTCATATTCTGATATCAAATCAATATTTGAAAACGCGGTATGGATCTATTTTACTTAAAAATCTCACAATATTTCATAAATTCTCATAAAATTTCATAATTATGATGAAATATCGTGAAATTTCGTTAGTAAAATAGACCAATACCACATTTTTGAATGTCAATATGATATCAGCATATGAAAATATCGTAAAATTTTTGTGAATTCTCGCGAGATTTCATAACGGAATGATGAAATATTGTGAGATTTCAAAACGGAATGATGAAATATGATGAGATTTCATTAGTAAAATAGATTGATACCGCGTTTTTAAATGTCAATATATCAGCATCTGAAAATATTGCAATACTTCAGTGTACCGATATTTTTTCCCACCCCTTGTCTTTAGAAGTTTTAAAGTCAGTAAAAAAGAAGTTTTTGAAGATGAAGAAGTTGTTGTTTTTTAACTTTAGAAACAGCGGGCTGATTAGTTAAATATCGGTTAAATATTGGTGGGGTGGCCGATGTCCAATACTCAGCTTTAAGGCCGATATAGGCTGATACCGATAGGGGGCCGATTATATCATGCATCCCTAGTAATTTGACATGTGACACTATTTCAGTTTTAATTCAAACTGCATTGGTACGGTTCACTGACAGCACACTTCTGTTGCTTTGCTTGTGTCTTTGTATTTTCTGTGGTTCTTTTACGCGCTATGACATGGTGCATTTTGTGGAATGTTGTCTTTTCCGATTGCTTGATAGTTGTTCTTGTCTCCCCGAGCTTTGGGCTGAAGACAGCATCGACCCCCAGACACAGAGGCAGCATAGCACAGCAGTAATGTCAAGTCTGCTCTGCTTTAGCTCAGAGGTCCATTTTCATTTCAGTTTTTTTCAGCATAATGTAGAAACAAATTAAATGGCTGGTACATGATTTTCTAAGTAATGGCTTCATGCTGTTTTAATATCATCTAACAGGAACACAATGTGCACCATGAAATGCAAACTGCAGGAATGTGCCATCCAGTGAATCATAACACCATTAAATTAAGTGTGCAATCTTATTTGTAATGTTTTCTGCAGTTTTACAGGGTGTTGCGTGTGGCGTCTCCTACTTAGTTCTTACTGTGCATGTACAGCTGTTACAGGACTCGCTAAGCCAGTTCTAACTCAAGAAACTTTAATATTAAGTTATGTTCTCCACTGAGCCTTCACACTGAAATGACGTCACCTTAGAGGCAGACAGCTCATAATTAATCACTCTGACTCACAGCTACTATGATAACAGGTACTGTAATTTCTTCTTTCAGTTTGTTACTTGTTGCCTTTTATATCAGCCTTTTTTTGTGTGTATAAGACAATTGCCTTCTTCTTTAAATTCACTTTGGCTCATAGCCAAATACAAACCATAAAGTCAAGAAAAAGGTGAGTGCTTTCAGTACAGTGAACCCTATCCTGGAGTCTGGGGACCTGTCAAATATCTCAGACAGCTTTTTGTGACGGCTCTTTTGTGTGAGCAGACAGAATCCTGAACAGTTCTCTGTAACTGAACTCTGCAGGGAATTATCTCCTACATATTTTATGTTTCTCATAAAGGTCAGTAGTTTCTTTCTTCTTCTTTTTTTTTTAACATTTTGGCTTAAAACTCACCCTCATGGGGTCCACTAACCTCTAATATCTAGTGCATACATTCATTGTACCATCCATTTCTGTGTTTCTTTATGCCATACTGACAAACCACTCACTGTAGTCACCATAGTGCTACCTAACTTGACAAAAACTCTCATGCTTATACTACAATGGACATATGGGACATTTTTTTAAAGCACATAGCTTGTGAAATTTTATATTTTGCCTTTTAATATTTGCCTACTCTCAATTTTTATCATAGCCCCAGTTCCACTTCTACATCTGAGGGTGCATGTGCTTCAAAAGGCAAAAAGCAAAAAACAAAAAAACAAGAAAAGACTATAAAGTATTGAATACAATATTAAATAATCTCACACAGAGGTAAATATCGATACCCAGTTCACAACAAAGCTCGGTCTGCGTGTGCGTACATGGTGATGAGGAAATATGACATGCAGTTTGACAGATTTCTGCATCAGAAACATCAGCCAATTTATCATTTGAACGGAAAGCGACAAGTTCTTTACAAATAATACAACAGTTTAGTTTACATTTAAAAAGAAAACTCATCTGTATGAGTTAAGATTTAGTCTGATTTAGTTAACAAATTTAGTCTGTTAGATTAAATAGTCAATCTTTATCAAAATGTTTGAACAGATAATAAGATGCTACTAATCTGCCGATGTTTAGTGTATTGCTCTGAAAGATACTAAAACTAAAAATAGTACCTTTTTGAGAACATTTCCAACTTGTATGGGTTTGCATTGGTTGGGTATACTCTATGTAACCTTCCATACATGCTAACTACTCTTTCAGAGCTTTGTTTTTGTTCTCAGTCTCTACATAGGGAGACTGATGGCATATTGAGAGAATCTGTCTTTCTGTATTCTATCGAGCTGAATTAATAAGCAAATGGTTTGAGGGCAGTCTGACTGGATCTTGAGATGAGTCACAATATTGCATCTAGATTTGTATCATTGCAGAGAAAAGGCCTGATTGGTAAGAGACAAGCTAAAATTACACGTCTGCCCCTCAGAAAAAAGTAATTCATTAGTGATTATCTTTATATTGGAGCAACATTAATCTGTCTGACAAAGTATGTGTATGCGAGGTATGGTGTCCACATTCATCAATCAGTCATTTAAGACTTGTTCCACTGGGAAGAATCGACAACACGTCATTGATCCCAGTGGGGACTTTATGCTTTGAAATGCATCCTCTGGGAAGGTCAGAGTTCAGGACTGCATTCACAACAACAACTGTGAAAAAACCCCCTCAGAGCCAGATGGTTTCCACTAGGGAGCCAAAAATCATGAAAAAAATCCCTGAACTTTATATAGCTTTACCAAACAAATGATGAACAAGTGATGTACTTAGACACAGTATTCTTCATGGTCTGATTGTCTTAATCATGAAAATTAGAGCACTCCACCTTACAGGAAATAAAAAATTCAAGACAACCTAAGATAACATCAGACACGTTTCTCTAAGATAACAATCCATTCTGACTAAGCTGCTTTTCAGTTTCTCTTTTGAATACTAATTTTCCCCTCTACTGTCTTCTCTTTAAGCACCAGGGCAGATTTCCCTTCAAGTAGGCTTCAAAAATGTGATCATGAAGTCAATAATGGCATCATCATTATAATGTTGATGACATTCTTAATATTGGAAACTGTACCAACAAGTTTGGTTGCCATTATCTAAATGGAATAACAATGTATTTGGTATGTATATAGACAGATCATTAAAAATGATTTGTCTGAAGGCCATTGTGGTCATTACTCATCTTTGATGGGAAGAAATCTGTCGGACAACTCTGCATACAAATAAACTTGCCCTTTTCTCTCCCAGTGAATGGATGACATGAGTAGCACCAGTTTTATTCTTTGCTTAATTTCTCTCCCTGCAGGCTTTGCACCCTGATAATTCTGTAAATACAGAAATGCAAGAATTAGAAAGCCATGTGAGCCTGATAAGATACTGGGGATTTCTTCAGAAAGGCTTTAAAAATGCTATACCTTCATAAGATCTAAAATCATAAGAATTGGTGCTTGTAAGTTTGTGCCTTCATGTTTGCTGGAGTTTACAAAGCAAATAAACATAAGCAAGTAGAATCTGTCAGTTTGATTTATGTAGTACCTTTATAAGTTGAAGTGGTTGTCCTCATTGGCAGGCCTTTTCAACCACCTGTAATAATAAATGACTATTTCCTTGTCTTGTTGTTATTCCACTTCCTAAAACAAACTTTTTCAGTACTGCAATAAACTCTAATTACATCAACATATCATTATTCCACAATTCCTGCACAATTCCTGCAAATAATGGATTGTTTTAGGGCTGCATGTGGCAGAGTTGTGAATTTTTAGTGACCTTTCAGTCAATAACATACAAAACAAAACCTCAACAAATATTTTTATTGTTATTCTTACAGCCCCTTTGGACTTCAAAGCATTTCCTTTCAGAGCGCTCATTACAGAAGAATTCCAGTTATTTTATGTCTAAATATGATAGCAGACGTATGAAGACTACATAGCCCATAAAGACTAACATGGCCCATGATGGTGAAACTGCAGCTTTGACCTTTTCTGACTCAAATATTTGTTTTTATAACATCATGACAAACAGATTTTGATAGTTGCTGGGCTCAGTTCTTCACAGCAAATGGCAGTTTCCATTTAACTTTATTTATTTATTTATTTATTTATTTATTTATTTATTTATTTATTTTTTACCACTTTCAGTTTGGAGGTTTTTGAGGGTTTTTTAGAGTAATTTTGAAGTGATGCTCACTGATTAATTAGCGAACAGCCCTTGCAGCCAAAATAGAAGTCTACACAGTTGTCAAATGAAGCAGCGTGGAAATAGAAAACGTTAAATCACTCTAAATGAAGCAAACGCATCAATTATTCACAATGCATTATGAAGATAGGAAATAGCTTGTATCATTGCCAAGTATATTTAATAACTGTCATGGGGCTTCATAATTAATAGCATATCAATTAAATACTTTGTTCGTTTTGAACTCTGTTGTCAAAAAGGACTTAAAAAACGCAGCACATTTTACGCCGAAGGAGAAAAACAGAATGTTAAAATTGTGAGCTTACCCATTGGTAGAATGAAGAAAAAGGGCATCCAACAGAGGATAAACATCCCCACCACGATGGCCAGAGTTTTAGCAGCCTTTTTCTCCCGAGAGAACTTCATCAGCCGCACTGAGAGTGAACTTCGAAACGGGTGGTTTTTGTTGCTTTTGGAGCTGGAGGGACGCGCGTCTTCCAGCACGCTGCGACAGTGTATGCGCAGGACTACTTCCACCGACTTATTTCTCTCCCGTTTGACACCCGCTTCCAGGCTCTTAGTAGTCCTGCGGGCCACCACATACACCCGAAAATACATGATGAGAATAACCATGAGCGGGAGGTAGAAAGAGAAAAGAGAGGAGAAGAGTGCGTATCCTGGCTCCTCTGTGATCCTGCAGATGCTGTCGTCTACAGGCGGGGGCTCCTTCCATCCCAGAAGCGGTCCAACAGAGATGACTGTAGATGATACCCAAACGACGACTAAAATAGCCACTGCCTTCCTCTCTGTCATAATAGTTGGGTATTTAAGGCAGTATTTGACTCCAATGTAACGGTCGATAGAGATTATGCAGAGACTGAGGATGGAGGCGGTGCAGCAGAGCACATCCACAGCTGCCCAGATGTTACAGAAAACCCGGCCAAACACCCAGCATCCCAGAACCTCTAAAGATGCCGAGAATGGCAGCACAATGATGCTCAACAAAAGGTCTGCCATGGCTAAGTTGACAATGAAGAAGTTTGTCACAGTCTGCAAATGTTTATTGCACACCACAGACAGGATTACCAAAATATTCCCAACAATCGCTACCAAAATGAAGACGGAGAGAAAGATCCCGACCCCGACAACCTGCGAGTCCATGGTGAAGTTCCTGCATGTTGAGATGCTGTCATTCGGAAAAGTGGGATCCAAAGCAGATTCGTTGAACGCTTCAGCAAAGTACAGCCCATCGTTGCTTCTGTTCCTCAAGTTAGAGTCTGTCATTTTGCGCCATAAAGAGAACTTTAGAGGAAGTTTTCTTTAGAAAGCAGCGTGACGGATGTTGCCCTCAGTTCCATGCTACGATTCAGTTCCAGCAAGACAACAGGGCGGCCGTCCTCAGGGTCAACATTTACCACAGGACAAAGCAAAAGGAACAAGTCTGAAAAAGAAAACCCACAGCTATCTATCCAAATGCGAGTCTGACACAGAAAAGTATGTTTTCAGACCAAAAGAGAGGGAGAGAAAAACTGTACACAGTTGAATTAGATTTAAATCCTCTCAGTGGGATTCATTAAAATTACAAGTTGGAAATTCCAGCTCAATTTCTCCGTATTTCTTTCACGCATTGCTTCCCCACTGTTGGCATCCTCTGCATCAACTCTGATCACAGAGTCAGAGCTGGTACAGCAGGTCTGAACCTACAGCTCCACCCACACGACACATGCAAACGCTGCGTGCACTGTCTCCACAAGGGAGCGTAGCTGTAGATATGGTCAACAATTCTTCATGCCTTGCCCCTTTTCACCTTTTATTTACCTGATCAGTTCGAATACAAAGGTTTTTTCTGTTATGTTCAAAAATATGAAAAAAGCGAACAAAATAATTAACTGAAATGAAATAAGAGAAAGGGGAAAAGGATGTTTTGGGCATAGTCATTACTTGGCCAAACCTCCCTCCAAAATGCAAGCCGAGCAATATCAGTCAGATCATCTAGTCTGACCAACACATCTGTGCTGACCACTGGTCTGTGTCCTCGGGCAGAACTGTGAAGTCTCCCAGACATTGTGGCTGCCATCTCCAGTCCTGCTGGGCTTAAGAAGAAGGACAGGCCTGTCTGAACCTCCAGGGAGCCGGGAGGAGAGAAAGGGTCAAAAGAGAGAGTCAAAGAGGGGACAAACAACCTCGTCATAGAAAAATACCAGTCGCAAAGTACCACTTTGTCGCAATGACGTGTGTTTTGACACATGGATCTTATTTAGATAGGCTATGATTAATTTTAAGCTTGCAAAAATGCTGAAAAGGACCTCTGGTAACCGTACTGACCTACTGTGCCTAAGAATTGCGCCTAACCCTGCCTTAAGAATTCATTTCAAGTTTTTACAGCAGACAGAGCCTCCGCTCTGGCGTTTCCTGGCTGCATACAGTAAGCTGATCGCTCCCATCAGAGAGGAGTTTGTAAATCATCTTTTGCTGTTTATTTGGAATGAATAAACACAATTGCCTGATCCCAGGGAACACTATAGTTGTGTGGAAATTTTTCTGATAAACATTTCAAATAAATTTACCTCAGGGTCTTTAATTACAACTGAAAGTGTCTTTGGTGAAGTAAAAAATACTGGATGACCCATTTTCATCAGTTGCTTTCCATTGTTAGCTACCTTCTTAAACACCCTTAAGATAAGACTAAATGACTGCAGATATGACAGATACTGAGTAGCCTGGAGGATGTATGTTGGCAGCTGAAAATGATCATTGCACAAAGCTGTACGTGATGATCACTGAAGAGCATGAAGCAAAATTGCTGGGTGAATATGGATAAATAGAATTAAGAGGGACCTATTATCATAAAATCTGTCAGTTAATGAAAATCTTAATGTTCATTACCACTGATTTTAAGATACTTTTTCCCATTTAAATGAGCCTGGATTAAGATTTCACATCTTATAAAGAAGTCTGGCATGGCAGATGGTCTGTTATCACCTCAACCTTGATCTGTTTCACTTTCTGCCTGAAGTATTTTTCAGCCACCCCTTAAATTGTTTCCAAATTACACAGGAAATGTGTGCAACAATTCGTTGAAAAGTTTGCAAACACAAAGATTATAGGTCGACTGCATATAGGGCAAAATCAGAAGAGTTTGTACAACTCTAATGAGGTTGAGTGTCGGTATTTGGCAGGATGACCTTTATAAACAGTCTACAGATGCAGGCATGAAAAAGTTTTGCCTTTTTCTGCCAGAAGTGGTGCAGTGATAGTGCACTATTGCTGCACTATCACTGGCTGAACAATTTGTCCCACAAATTCGTCATCACGCACGGTGTCCAAACTTGGCGTGTGGAAACGTCCTTTGTTCCGTATTTGTTTATGCTCTGAAATCGTTTCCCCTGGGCACATAGGCATTTCTCTGTGCAATTGAATTAACAGACGAGTCACTGGTAAGTGGCTGGCAGTCGGCAGAAAGAGGAACTTTTTCATGCCTGCATCTGTATACCTTCTTAGGCAAGTTTTTATTGTATTTTCCTTGAATAATCTTCACCAATAGTTCTCCAGGGGTCTTGAAGAACCTTTAAAGTTTGGATGTTGGCTGCCTTTTGTGCTGTCTGTATAGATGATTTCAGCCAGACGCGTTGGCGTAAGAAGAAGGATCTCAGACTCTAGAAATGTTGAGATCCAGATCCTGAGGAGCATTCATCCCTCCATAAGACTTGTTGCCAATCATTTTCAATCCAGCTCTTTTTCCATTTAAGATACAGTATGTCTTTTCTTCCTGTCTGCCTTCCATTGGCTTCTTGACCATCTTCCTTTCTATGGAAACCATTGCTGATGGGGCTTTAATGAATAACAGATCAAACCAAGGTCCAGATGCTTCTCAGGTCTTGTGCCTATTCTTTCTCCCTATTTTTCTCAAAGGCATCACTTTTAAATGTTGTTCATCTGCTGTCAATAAATTTTAGGATTCACACGTCTTCCCTTTTGACTCCATTTGTTCAGTTAACAATTTTTTTTGGACACACTGCACACCATGATGACAAGTTTTCAACAAATAGCTCTTTGGGAATCACTTTGTTGGTGAAAAGTGCTAATCTATACTTGTAAAACTGTGTTTTCGTAGGCATTTTGTAGATAAAACCTAAAAAAAAAATGGGAACAGGTTGTATCTCTGTGACAGACTGCTAGTTACACAGTGCCTAACTGAATTTAAAACGAGGTCTTTGCTGCATGATTTGTTACAAGAAGGCAAAGGCCCAATTCTTTGCGATGGGTGCCACTTTTAGACTTGAATATTTAGACTTGAATACTGTATGTCAGATCAGTACAAGGACTGAACATAAAAAGTGAGTAAAAATGTAGTCAATGTGCAAAGAAAAACTTCTGAACAGTATTTTAAAGAGCGTTATTGGAGATTACAACCATGTCTGGTTCTTGCAAGCAATATGGCTATCAATGAAGTGTGTAGAGTTTTGTACAGCTGAACTCATGCATTACGACTGAATTGTGTTTCTATACAGTATGGCTATAACCCTAAAAGTTCTTTCAGTCATAGCTGTTCTTGGCTATAGTATGTGCTTGATGATAATAATGATCCAAACCTAGGGACAAGGAAAATGTTTAAAAAAAAAAAAAAAAAAACATTTTCAGACATTTTTACATGTTTTACTCTCATATGATTAAATGAGAATTTACTCATAAACTGGAAAACTTTTCATTGGTGGCGAAATTAAATAAAATGAAACAAATATTTGCACCAATGTTAATTAATTACCAAAAATGATTTAATTATCCAACCTGGTTCTAATTTTGAGTTAATTCCCTGAACGTGGATAGCAGGACTTCTTTTCCAAGTGTCTGCTCAGTTGTCAGAGCACACCATCATTATTGGATTCATAAAAAGGCAACAGACTCCTCTGGCTCACCTGCTCTGCCTTATGAGAGGGCTAAACCTGCAGTCACGTGGAGCAAACTGTAGGCCACGCAATGCAGGAGGGGTTTTTCTGTGGTAATGCTGAGTTTGAGCTTGTCAAAGTGTGGCTCGGAGGATGATGCATGTGTTGAATTGTAGTCTAAGGTCAGCAATGGTAATGTCCTTACATGCACATCAAGATTTCCATGCATGCTTTGGATTCTCATAGCCTGAATTTATCACTGCAAAATCTGAAATAAAGCTCTGCATGTAAAATATTTGCTCTGAGTCTGCTTTGAGAGAGTGTGTGGCTATTGACATCCATACTCATACAGGTTTTAGGGAGGATAAATTCAGTTATTCTGACCTGATGTGGATGCTTGGAGCAACTGACTCTCTTGCTTAATTTGAGTTGCAGCAGAGACGAGTAGAGTTGCAAGTTGTGAAATGTTTGAACGGACAACACTGTTTAGGCCCTTTTTGTGATAAACAGCAATGTCAAATCGATCCTGGACTTCTGAGAGCCAAAATTGTGCTGCTGTTGAAGGCTGGTATGATCTTTGATCTAAAGCAGGTATTTGTTTGCAAGCATGGCTTCACTGCGAAAAAACTCAGAGAACTGATAAGTGATTTTAAACTATGCTGTTGAAAGCACTGATCAGTTTTTTTTGGTATGTTCTCACATCATAAAAAGCCAGTTTGTAAAAGAATGTTTATCTGTGGGTCATAGGTCAGATTATGTCAAGGATAACAGTCTGGATTCTACTTTGGTGGCTAGAGGGACAATGCAGGGTTTCATTTCAGAGATAACCCTGTTAGGTCCAAAACCAAAAACAGCAGTTTTTGGTTTTGTTGACTGAGCTTGGCTCAGAAAGAAAAGTGATGGACATTCATGCCTCATTAGCAGCAAGGAGGACTTGCAGCTTGGTGTACTCTTGTGTCTGTCAGATGTGCATATGTAATATGTTAATATGTCAAAACTCCATAAAAAGTAAAATGGGAAGAAGGACATGCAACTGGCTGCTCTTAGGTAGCTCAGCTAGGTGGTTTAGTTTTTATTGTTGAACTGCAGTTCACATCAAACTTGCATCACTTTTAGCCCAGCATTAGATTGTGTACAGTCCTTTTGTTATTCATGTTCATATTATTGTGCTGTTCATGTTGTTGTATATTGTTGTGATGGGGAATGAGGAATACATGGTGTTTTTTTTATTTTTGTTAAAGTGAACATAAAAGTTTAAAGTCAGCACTTTAACCTCACAACCACAGTTCAGTTCTGATGTTCCTCCTGTTAAGAAACAAAGGACTTTAATCTGTGCCATCTATCTTGTTGAGTCCACCAGAGAGCAGAGGTGTTACTGACTTGCACAAGCAGCCAAAGGTCCAATTAAAGCTGCTTTTGGTCCTTCAGGCTACCTTGCTTAGTGTGCATTATTCATTGTGTGTCTTGCTCACTAAATAAACTCTTACTTGATTTACTGTACATTGTAGCTTTTACATAGTACTATCTATCGCATACTGTATATCACACTGGCAAAGAGTGAAGTTCTCGATGCTGTTATAGTGCTGGAGCAATGAGCAACACAGAGCGACCCACCCACACACTTTTTTCGCTTTTGTATTTGGTACAGTATGCAAAAAATCAAAGGTCAATGACAGAAAAAATCAATACATAATTTAAAACTGTGTTTCTATTGATTCGTAAAGGTTCACTAGAATAGCTGTCATATGTTTATTTTCTTAAAATGAGTCATTTATAACTGCTGGGCGGTGCACAAATGGAGGCTGCCATATTTGTTCCACCATTTTTACTACAGTGTCCCTGAATGGGCAAAACAATGTATGAAGAAACCCTCTGAACTTTAAAACTGCTGTCCGGCTTTGTTTAATGGGAGTTAGAGCACTGTTTGGGATAAGTAATGCCTTAAAAGACACAAAAAATTGTTACTCATAGTACAGTATAGCTACACCTGAGACCACTGGATCCACTCACAGATGTGTGGGAGAATTTTGGCCACTAACGGCCACCATACATTCACAACAGTGCTGGAAGATGAAATCATTTGAAAGAAAGCATCTTTTCTTTCAAACACCCACCTTTACCACTAGATGTCAGTAATTCTTACATACTGTACTTTTAAACGTACAGTATTTTCACACTGCAGTAAAAATGGTGGAACAAATATGGCAGCTTCCATATGTGCACTGCCCCAGCAAGTAGATATAAATGACTCATTCTAAGAAAATAAACATGTAACAGCTATTCTAGTGCAGCGATTACACATCAATAGAAACACAGTTTTGAACTACAAATCACATTTTTCTGCCATTGACCTTTGACCTTTTTACATAAAGGTGCAGTATGTAAGAATTACTGACATCTAGTGGGAAAGGTGGGTGTTTGAAAGAAAAGATGTTTTCTTTCAAATGACATATTCCAGCACTGTTGTGAATGTACTGTGGCCATAAGTGGCCAAAATTCTCCCAAACATAATGATGTTTTCATCCGTGAGTGGACCAGTGGTCTCAGGCATAGCTTTGACTCTACTATGAGTAACTATTTTTTATGTCTTTTAAGGCATTACTTATCCCAAACAGTGCTATAACTCCCATTCAACAACGCTGGTACAGCAGTTTTAAAGTTCAGAGGGTTCTTACTTCACACACAGTGTTTTGTCCATTCAGGGACACCGTAGTAAAAATGGTGGAACAAATATGGCAGCTTCCATGTGTCCACTGCCCAGCAAGTAGATATAAATTATTCATTCTAAGAAAATAAGCATGTAACAGCTGTTCTAGTGCAGCAATTACACATTAATAGAAACACAGTTTTGATCTACAAATCACATTTTTCTGCAATTGACCTTAGTTTTTTTTACATACTGTACCTTTAAGGTTGCGTTGACAATAACCATCAGAAACATACTTTTGACAACCAAAATTTATGTTTTATTAAACCAAATTGCAAAAAATTGTGGATTTTTTTCTGTTTTTTTGTTAGATTTTTTTTTTTCGTTTGTTTTTTTTTAGCAATGAGAATCGTGGCCTGAGGCTTCTTCTCTTTACCTTTATAAATATGCTATTTCATCCCATGTCATTTGTCAAAATGTCTAGCATGACTATATTAAGACCAACAAGAAAAAAGGAAAGGAAACAAAAAAACAAAAAACAGCCTTGAATGATTTATGTGTTTTCATTTGTGTCATTTCAAATGTTTGAAATTACAGTTCAAGCTGACAAAGAGAAAGCAGGAGGTAATGTGTTGCCTACTCATATTTTAAGTTCCATTTGTAATGGTGCTGACCCAGATATTTGCACATGTAGACACCACACACACACAAACAATTCTTTCCCTCTCGTCAGACTCTCAATATAGCTGTTTGCTTTAGACTTTGACTGTGTGCCATCTTATCAGTCCTAACCAGAGTGCTGGGATTCAGTTGCCTACAAGACATGTCATCCTTTGATAGCACTTCATACGTGGCCCGTTCACAAGTTAAAATGTTTGAAAGAGTCAAATGGTTGCAATTTTCTCATAAAGTCTCTTGAATTGTTATACCGTGTAGTGCATGACTAATGACCAGCTTGTGTACAGTTTAAGAAAAGAAAAAAAAACAGACTGTATGAAACAAGGTTCTGTATTTTTCTGAACTGCAAATCAGATGCAACAGAATCTGCTTCTCACCTTATTTGCATGTAGAAGTGCTTATTTCTCCTTGAAGAGCACTCTTATCAAACCACAGCACTTTGCTGCATTCACTGCTTTGTTTGAACCACATGAAAATGGAAGCATGTATCACACTTTTTTGCCGTGTGTGATTAATGTCAACATAAAAAGTTCACCTATCTGCAGATGGAGAAAGATGAGAAGAAAAGTAGTATCATTATATTATAACCTTTCATGATAAGATGATAAGAACACTGTCCAATGTAGCTTTTATGATGCTGGACTTTCTTTTCTCTGTATCGTCAGTTGATTTTTTTGTTTTTTTTCCTGTAACATCAATTATCACAGCTGTGCATATGATATAACTTTATGTGTCTCTGTCACCAGATGAGAGCAGCCAAACAGACACACTGTCTGGAGGAGATCAACACCTGGATGAGAGAGAATTTTCTTCCTCTAAATGAGGACAAAACTGAGATTATTCTGTTTGGTAGCCAAAAGAAGAGGGTCATCATTGCTAAGTCTGGCTCTGAAAACCACCGACCAAGTTGATGTGTTGATAGATTGAGATCTAACTTCCAGCAGTCACATCAAAGCTGTCACCAACGCAACTTTTTGCCAGCTCAGAAACATTAGCAAAATTAAAAGTGGTTTCCCCCAGAAACACCAGGAGAAACTCATCCATGCGTTCATCTCCAATAGCCTGGATTACTGTAGTGTCTTTAACTGGACTTCCCAAAAAGAATCATCTGCAGCTCATCTAGAATGCTGCTGCTAGAGTTTTAACAAGGACCAAAAGATCTAAAGACATCACACCAGTTTTAAAATCTTTACACTGGCTCCAGAGTAAGTCACAGAATAGATTATAAAATCCTACTGTCTACAAATCCCAGAATGGTTTAGGCCCAGAATATATCTCTGACATTTTCAGAGAGTACAAACCCAGCAGGGCTCTTAGATCCAAGAGCTAGGGTCAGCTAGTCCAGACCAGTGTCCAGGCCAGAGTCCAGGCTAAACATGGGGAAGCAGCATTTAGCTGTTATGCTGCAAACAAGTGAAACAAACTGTCAGTGAAGATTAAACTTTTACCAACTGTAGACACTTTTAAATCCAGATTGAAAACAATTCTCTCCTCATGTGCCTATCCATGAAATCTGCATCACATCTTTTAACTTATCCAGCTTCTTTTGGTGTGCTGGTGCATGGATGAATGACCAATTTGTCATAGCGTAGGTAGGCATTGCTCACCCTCTCTCTGACAGCTTTCAGCTGCGGCATCAGGTCTTTTCTCATTGGCTTGACTGCCTCTGCGAAGTCCTCGTTAAGGACGAACCCATTAAATTCTGGTGGTGAACCGGATCACCTTCTGGATCCAGGAATGTTTTGAAGGATTCTTTATCATTGTGAGATAGACCATATTGGAAAGGCAGTTGATCAGGCATGAGTGCTTCCTGACATCATGTGCTCAGTAGCACAGCTGCACACTTCTGCCACAAGGGGGCACTCATGCCTGACCAGTGGACAGACTTCTGGCAGGTTCAATATGGTGAACTATGTCTGTGAAGAACTGTAAGTAACTAGTTGTATTTCTCCCTGAACAGGATGTTTATTCAGCCCTTAATGTTATTTAGCTTATTTGCTAATTCAGAAGTGTTCCTCCATTCACCATGTGCCTTTTTATGCTAGCTGACCTGATACATGCAAGTTACTGTAATCGTTAGCCTTGAACACATAATGCATGTTTAGTCCTAACTGTAAGGGATTTATTAGTAATAATTGACACCTTGAATGTGTTTATTTGCCGAACGAATGTTCCTCATGGCTTTGTATTTCTGTGTTTATAGACCACACTCACTTCCATCCAGGCATTGACCTTAACTAGCCCTGGAATTCCTCACCTGTAAGCCTGTCATTTGTTGCATTACTGTGCGGTTGTGATTAAGAGTGACCAGTAAAGACAGTTAACTGTACAGGCGAGTCCTGTGTGTTCTGACCAACACCCCGTAGTGAACATCAAACCTCCTCACCAACGCCTAAACAGTCTTACATGAACATCACCCTAGTAGGCCAAATTTTTGGAATTTTGCAATATAACGCCATACAAATGACCCAAGTGTTTGGTAGAAAATTACAAGAAAGGATCTCAACGAGTTCTATAATGTTTTGAAAGTTGATCTGGATCCAGTGAAAATTCTGAATACTATGATCCAGAACACATAAAAAATAAGGGAGTCGAGCTGCTTGGCTGAGGTCGGCGCTCTCATAGTGCTTTTCTAGTGATTAATATTATTTTTGTTTCTCTTTATATATTTTTGCTTTATATTTTTAAGTACTTGTAAATACTTATCATTTTTACCACCTGTAATGCTTTTATGCAAAGCACTTTGAATTGTCTTGTACATAAAATGTGCCATACAAATAAACAAAAATTTATTTTTGTTTGTTTGTGTTGGTAAGGTTTTCATATTGAAATTCATTCATCTGACCCCAAACTATACTCCTGCCATTTGAATTTCATCCATCATTCACAAACTTGGGAGTTTAAAATGAGTACATCTGAATACATCAGATTTATGGCATGAAGCAAGAGTGTGCCTGTTTCTGTGAAAGTAAGATCGTACATTAAGATGTTTGAAATGGTGTCAAATAAAGACTGCTGCAATGGTGGAATAAGAACCATATCATGATTGCTGGTCTTGACTGGTAGGACTTGCACGTTATCAGATATTCTGTTTGTCTTAAAGTCATAGAGGCCATGGCACTAACTCTGAGAACATCCAGTACAATACACCAACAAGAGTTAATCTGAGTCACTAAATGAATGATCAGCCCTGAGAAGCATGATGAAGTTACCCTGTTTATTTTCCAAAGTGTCAAAAATAAAGATGGGATTGTTTTCAGACCAAATCTAGGGAAAATACTGTGGTATTAGACACGAGGAGAATTACAGGCTACAAAAATCAAATGGATAATACTCTTAGTGACTGATTTTTTTCTCTCTCTTTTATTTAAATTTTTCTTTGGTAAATTCCAAACTCTGTGATAGACTGGCGACCTATACCCTGTCTCTCGCCTGCTAATTGCTGGGATAGGCTCATGCTTCCCCGCAATCATTGACTAAAGTAAACAGTATTGAAAACAGATGCATTTATGGATAAATTCTTGAGCTTTTGGTGCTTTGATAATAGTTATTTACACATTTACAGAGATGACAAAGCTTGTTACAAACAAGTTGTCTAGGAGAACAAGGGTTGTCAACTTAAAATGATGGAAAAGGATTCTAAAAAAATATTTATTTTCATTAAAAAACAACAAACACAAAAATGCCAGTTCATATTAAGGCGGAGTCAAGCTAACAGGCTCAAATGTAGTGTAGTTTTTTTTCTAAATGGTGAGCAGAGATCTCCGGCAAGCTGCTCCCTGCATGCTGCTCTCTCTCACTATGGCATGACTGTGGTAAAACACAAAATTGGGCAGTCACTTTTGTGTGCCTTTTACTCTATTTACAAAACAGTTATTTTCAACTCCTTAGTGTGTGGGTATTTGAATGACAACTCTTATTCCTTTTATAGTTTGTACCATTTTGTTAGGTTTTGTTGGAATGTTAACAACAGCAGCATATTATGTGGGCTGACTCTGGACAGGGATCATCAGCATTTTTGTGTAAAGGACTTTGTTAACTACTGGCACAGCCATCCACCACCAACCCAGGTATACTATGAAGCTACCTGTTGGAGCTGAGCCGCCTGGAGCTGGAGTTGGCATATCCCTCCACACCAACAGCATACTGTATCTCGTGATTTACTTCAATGACTCAAGTGAAAGTGGATATGGAGGAAAAGAGGTTTCAGGGGATGGACACAAAACAGTATGAAGGCCAATTTATGCTCGACGAAGAAGATGGATATGAGGCAGGAGACACTTTTTTTTCCATCTCCTGCCTTATATATGCACATAATTTGGTCTGTTTTTGGTGGCTTCTAGGGACAGATCATCGCCTGATGCAGCAAGCAAAGCAATACCACCAGAAACCATGAGGGCAGTGTTGAGCTGTGTAGCTGGCATGCGACCACCAAAAGGAACAACCCATATAAGAAGAACAGGAACAGGTAGAAGAAGCAAAAGAAGAAGGAGACAACCAGGGCAACAGCTATAGAAATGGCTGTAGCTTGTGAAGAATGGCTCTGTGAGTGTGTCGGGCGAGTATGACGGTTGTAAATAACTTTACAGGGGTGTATAATTACCACCACCCACCAGTGTTGGACACTGACATCAGAATGGAAAGTGAACTCTCAACTCAACACTGTTTACCAGTAGATGAATTGACTTAACAACGATGGCAGTGTGACAGACAAATGGAAGTTTGAGGGTGGCAACATATGACAACACGTGAAAAGGAGGTACCTATTTATGTAAGCAGTGAAGAATCAATGGACCTTATGGCAGAGAAGCAACAGGCTACCACTTTCTGCCAGGACACTGTCAAATATGCGTTGCTCCAGAATAAAACTGAGATTTCAACCCTGTTAAAGTTTGATCTTCTCAGTTTCACTAAATAAAACATGGCTCTCTGAGAATGCACACTTTTGCCTGGACGGTTTTAAAATCAACTGCTTTGACAGAAATGATGTGAAAAGGAAGAAATTGATGGGGGAAGTTGATGTTGAGATTGTGTCCTGAAGAGCCCACTATTTGCCCAGTTTTTCCAGATCACTGTCATCTTAGTATGTGTACCAGGGCTCGACTTCAATCTAGCTGCTGAGCATACAGCTGACAGGCTGACAGATATAATAGAGGTGTCAATCAGACTGTAGAGCAGACAGTATTCCCATGGGGGCATTTTACCAGGTGTGACATCAATATGTGCAAAATCTGAAGCAGTAACAACTCCAACCAGAAAGCTGAATACACTGGAATTATTTTATGGTAACGTTCCCAGTGCATACATTTCAAAAGTGTGCCCGCCCCTTGGCTGCTCAGACCACAATGTACAGTATTCCTGCTACTGACAAAATAATGGTTCACAGACTGGGACCTGTTTTTCGAAGACCGCAGTCAAGACCACTATTCACAGACAGATAAGAACATCGTTACTCCAGTCAAACAAATAACCGTTCACCTTAATAATAAGAAATGAATCACAAAGGACATGAAACTCTGTTAAAGGCAGGGTAGGGGATCTTGGAAAAACGGTTCAAACAAGCTACATTTAAAAAAATATACACCCCCCAAAACCACGCCACCAGGGCACAGTAACGTGTGCGCTCATAGTTATTGGCGAAGATAACCGAGGAACAGCCCAGTAGCTAGCTTGTTAACTTCCAAGTAAACAGCAGAGGAGCCACGTTTCTAAAAGTGATAATTATCTCACTTCCAACTTCTTCTGCAGCGTAAAACATCCTCACTGCAAACACCAACACCTCCATGACTTGATCCACATCCGTTTTTTCTTTTTAAGAGCAAACAGATAGATAGATAAGAACAGCTGGCAGCCATGTTCTCTCGGTTTGTCTGCACTGAGATGCTCACGGTGAGTTGCAAGCGCGTGGACACGCGCGCAAGGACGGTTGGTGTGCGACAGACAGCAGTCGAGTTTGATGGACATAAAAATCATTCAATCAGTACAGGCCGTTCGAAACCCCATCCAGTGAAATGAATTTCACTGGATGGGGTTTTTCCAGTGCTGTACGTTCCACAGGTGATTTTTATTATCATTATTATTATTGTGTCAGAACATTTTATTAATTGGCTGCAATCGGGGTGTTAAGAAGACTTTAAGAAAATTAGAAAAAAATTCTCCTGGAAAACATCATCCACCCTGCCTTTAATGATTACATTGCAGTGCAAGAAAAATATAATGTAATGAGGGAAGAAGCAAGCTGTTTTAGAGACAAAGAGAAACGACACTTATCAGTATCAAGCATCGAAGGAGATGACTTGCGTTGCAATTTCTACACTGGGTTAATTTGGTCTGTATTTCAAAAGACTTTTCTTTCCTGGCTCCCCATGCGCAGGCTAAAATCAACGAAAGCCTTTCATTCATAGACCATTTTCTCTTCACTTTGGTACGCTTGAGACTTGATCTTTTTATTGAGCTGTTAGCATATCTGACTGGATGTGCTGAGGCAGAAGTAAGAAGTTACTTTTGGAAGTTGATCAATATCATGCATGTGAAGATTGACTTTCTAGTGAGGTGGCCAAACCTGGAGACCATCATTAAGACCTTGCCCCCAGAATTCAAGAAAAAGTTTCCCCGGCTTACATTGATAACTGATTGCTTTGAATTATTCATTGAAATGCCAAAGACTGTTTTAGCACGCCAACAAACTTGTTCATGCTACAAGACACACTTATCTGTAAAGGTGCTGATATCATACAGTCCTCTGGGTGCTGTCACATTTCCTTCATCAGCATGGGGGGGTTCCAGATGTTGATCTTGTTCAGCAATCTGGATTCATTTCACCAGCAAGACATCAGCCAGATGATCAGATAGCTGATAGCTGATAGCTGATCAGATAGGTACAGACCCGATTTTCAGATGTTTGTGTGTTTTAAGACGCACAATGTTAAGCACGTCAGTAAACGCTAGCTGGCTAATGCTAGCATGCTGTGAAGTGCCGGTGTCCACCGGCTACAAACAAACGTGTGTTGTTTTATTATAAAGTTCGTCCCTTCACCGCGGCGAATCGATGGCTTTGATCCACTTCTTCCTTAGTATGACTTCAGTCTGGAATGAAAACTTAAGTATGTTCGGAGTTTATCCGATTTAAACAGTATAACAGAGCAGGAACGGCTGTTGTTAAAATGTCCCGGAAGAGGAAGTGCCCAAATACCGGGAATTTGATGATAATCCCCTATACCACTATGTTATATATATATTTAAAAAAACTCATATTCCACTGTGATATGATGATCATTGTGAAGCCTGGCTCAGGTTAAATCCTTTGTAGAAGATGAACGAATACATCAGATTGGAGCCATTTATTTCTAAATGCAGTTGCTGGTGGGAGAATCCAGTGTGAAATACTGCCACACCACTGACATGATTGCTAGTTGGCTCCTTGTCTAACAGGGGTGATCAGTTCTTCTTCGCCCCTCTAAAACAGCAGGCTGCAGACGGGAGCACAGTGCAGCTGTTTTAAGAGCGATGAATTAGAACTGTGTCAGAGCTAACAGAGCTAATCGGCAAATAGAATCCTGTTTAAATGAATAGCCTGGTATTGGATTGGTGCCTGAATTCCAATACTTACCAATACCAGGGTTTTCAGCAGTATCAGAGACACTTCTAATACTAGTATCAGAATCAGAACAACTCTGCTGTAAAGGCACTGTCACTATGAACAAGATAAGAAAACACAAGTTTTGCAACACAAAAACACGTAAGTTGTGTTAGTTGAGTTAACAGTTGTCTCTACTTCACTCTTGTAGGAATATTATATGACTGAATTTATTCATTTGCTCCATGCTCTACTAATTCCTCGCTAACGGGGATGGCAAAACTTTTTAAATTGTCTGATTGCATCACAGGACTTATTTTAACAGCATAACAGGGAGTGTTTAATCTGATGTGTGCAGTATTTTTGTTGAAGATGAAATTGCCAACATCCCAGTGTACATTCAGGTATAGACCATTATTTTACCACTAAACACTAAAGAAATTGAATGGCACTGATAGCAGCATCCTCTCAATCTGAGGACACTGCTTGAATGCACTGACAGAGCAGTACTATTACAACACTAAGCAATGGATTAATGAGACACATTCAAAAGACACCCATTTCTGAGGTCCCAAAAGTTACATATCCAGGTTAGCTATTGTCTTCAGACAGAGAATATATGTTGCTGTATTAAATCAATACTTGACAAAAGTTTTCTTATAAAATGCTGGATTGCTAAATTGCTTTCTGTGGCTTGCTTTAAAGCAGCTTACCAAGTTCAATGCAAATTTTAGCTCAGATGTTGAAGGGTTAATCATATCTCACTTTATATCTAGGAATCTTTTGGCAGGTTACAAAATTCAGATTTGTACTCAACAACGTTGGGCCAACATATTTCATGGCAGCTATCGTGTTTGTGGCAAGTGTGTGCGTGTTGAGCTGAATTGGTCTTGTTAAACACTTTGTACTTTGAGACTGAAAACGGTGTACTGTAAGTACTGTAACATTACTAATAGATCATTGCCAGGGCTGGACTGGCCATCGGGCATACCGGGCATTTTCCCGGTGGGCCCAATGCGGTAGCTTTTGTAGTCAGTGGCATAAGTCATCATACCTATTGGTACAAAACTCGTAGGTCGGCCCATTATTCCTGAGTGATTGTGGGCTGGAGCAATTACATCTGAGGGCCGATGCCCCCCTCCATCTTGGGACACCGCAGTCAATCAATCAATCAATCACACAAAGGAGAACTTCAGGAAGAGCAAAACACAGAAAGTTTTCACAGGGAAAATTGGGAATTAAAGAGACCAGCTCTTCATACAGATGCTGTCAAATGTATTAAAATAACACAGACGTTTGCTGGAGGCTGTAAAAGAACTTTCAGCCGCAGGTGACAAAGGCGGAGGTTGCAGGCAGGTAAATAACCCGCGGCGGACCCTGGTGGGGGGTAAGAAGTGATGAACTACACTCTACCTGGGGTTTGATATAAATCAAGTTTGGTTGTAGTCTAGTTCATTTTAATTGTGCTTGCTAACTCTTTGAAAGTCAGTAGTTATAAGCAGGCTAGGCATCGCACAGCCTGACGATGATGCCAGACACAGCCTGGCATCATCGTCAGCTGTGTCAGACACAATATATCAGCGTTATAAATCTACCAGAAAGGGGAATGTGGAAATCAGCTAGAATATTTCTCCTGCTATACGCCGATGTGTCGCCTACATCACATGCATGCATGCACAGACCTGAATACTGTCGTTAATGGTAATTCTCAGTCATAAAAAGAATCCACCATTCTTAGGTTTTATTAATGTCATCGTGTTTTCTGAGAGCTGAACTTGAAAGAATATTTTATAGCAAGTCCACGAAATGAAACGGTTGTATCAGGAGAAAATAAAATAACAAACATAAAATAAAATAACTGGTCTGTCCCAAGGGTTTGTTTAATTGCCATATTTCAGTCATTTATGGAATACTATTCTGCGATGAAGATTGGAATTGTAACGTGACTTCCAGTGTGTAGCTGTGATATTTAAATTTAATTTAATTAAAGGTTGAATATGGAACATTTTTATTAAAAGCTATATTTTTCAAAAATAATACCTCCACAGGTCATTTGGGGGTGTACAGAATGAAAGTACAACATTTTTCAGAAAAATTATATTTAGCCTAAAAATAATTATAAAATAAATTTTTACGGGTTCGATAATGGCATTTTATTTACGTCTATAAGCCAATACACGCCGCCGTTGCAGGTTGCCAAATACGATCTCTGTGTGGACACAATATTTCGGTCATAGTCAGGCTTGTACAGGGGAAAACCGTAGAGACGACGAGTGAAGCAGCTGCTTCAGAGCCCTGGAGATATTGTTATCTGTTTCTGAGGAGGAGTGACCTGAGAAGAGCAAAACCTGGAGTAAATTTAGGTGAAGACTTCACTAAATGGACCCACATAAACGTTTTCCACGGAGTAAAACACGGAAATGGTGACTTTTCTCCTGGATCGGTAAGCTAGCTTGTTTGCTAACATGGCTAACGTTAGCTGTCAGTTATAAACTTCTCTGTGTTACTTGTTGGACATGCTGCAGACTGTTGGTCACTTGCGTATCGGCAGTGAGCCTGGCATCCCAGCAGCTGAAGTTGTTTTTCTGCCATTGCAACTACAACCTAGACACACGTGATGTCGCTGTTCTGTCCGTATTCCATATTCAACCTTTAAATTGAATTAAATTTAACTTTCATCACATGCTGTGATGGGGAGGTTACCCAGTTCATAAACAGCTGTTTAGTTCAGGAGCACTGATTTTAAGGTTGCTGGTATCTGGCTACAATCCAGTTTAAAGCCTGTTTGGGGTAAGATTGTAATAGGGGCCTATAGCTATGGCATGAGTATGGTGGGGGCTGCACTTGCACTTGAAAAAAGTTCTGATAAAAAATAAATAGAGTGCATTGGTTACCTTTTTCACCTGGTTCATGTTTGTTTTTATGAAACAATAATTTGGCCATTATAACAGCCTGCTGATGATATTGTAGCTTTTTGTCACCTTGTTCATACTTTACAGACCACTTAATAGGCTACTGTATAGCAGGAATAGCAGGACTGGGAGGATAGAAATAAGATTTCTACCCTTAGAGCCCCACAGCCTCAGTCTAGCCAGGATCCCTCAGTCCCTCCAGCAAGCTCAGCTGCCTTTCACCAGTTTGAGCCTGTTTCACTTGCTGCTCTCACTGAGGTTGTCGAGCACTTGCGTCCTGCAAACTGTCCATCTGACAGCATTCCTTCTCATTTGCTTAAAGAAGTTTTTAGTTCAGTTGGGTCTTTTATCGTGTTTTTCATAAACCTGTGTCTCAGCTCTGGGTGCGTTCCATCCTCCCTCAAACATGCCACAGTGCAGCCTCTTTTAAAAAAGAAAAACTTGGATCCCTTAGTTCTTTCTAATTTTAGGCCAATTTCAAAACTTCCTTTTATTTCTAAGGTCAGCGAGTTGTTTCAGTCTGGTTTTAAGCCCTTTCACAGCACTGAAACTGCGCTTTTAAAAGTTTTTAATGATCTCTTCTTAAATATTGATTCTGGAAATTGTGCCGTTTTAATTCTCCTTGACCTTACTGCGGCGTTTGACACAGTGGACCACAGCATCCTCCTGTCACGCCTCGAGCACTGTGTTGGCATTCAGGGCGCTGCTCTGGACTGGTTTAGATCCTATCTGGCTGACAGATCCTTCTGTGTGCAGCTCGGGCAGTTTTCTTCTTCTGTGGCCCCTCTGACCTGTGGGTCCCCCAGGGGTCTGTTTTGGGCCCGCTGCTGTTTTCCCTTTATATGCTACCCCTGGGGTCAATATTTAGGAAGTATAATATCCCTTTCCACTGTTTTGCCGACGATGTGCAGGTGTACCTGCCCTTAAAAGTGCCTTCGCAGGATTGTCTTCATGCTCTTTTTGATTGCATGAATGATATTAAAACATGGATGGACTTAAACTTTTTAAGGTTAAATGAAAACAAAACTGAAATTGTTCTTTTTGGTCGCCCTGATAAAGTCCAGGTCCTCGCCAGCTTCCTTGGCCCTTTGGCGCCCTACATTCGGACTCAGGCGAGGAATCTGGGTGTGATTGTTGACGGTGCGTTTAAATTAGATAAGCAGGTCAGCTCTGTGGTCAAGGCGAGCTTCTTTCAGCTTCGGCTCCTGGCCAAAGTAAAACCTTATCTCCAAAGAGCTGATCTGGAAAAAGTCGTCCATGCATTTGTCACTTCTCGTCTGGACTATTGTAACTCCCTGTACGTCGGTATTGGCCAGGCAGAACTGAACCGTCTGCAGCTGGTCCAAAATGCAGCGGCTCGTCTCCTTACTGGAGCAAAGAAACGCGAGCACATTACACCAGTGCTTTCCTCCCTTCACTGGCTCCCAGTTAGGTTCAGGATTGATTTTAAGATTCTTTTGTTTGTTTATAAGTCTTTGAATGGACTGTCCCCAGAATATTTAGCTGACCTTGTGAAGGTGCATCAGCCCCCAAGAGCCCTGAGGTCAGCTGACCAGTTGGTCCTGGACATCCCTCGATCCCACATGAAAACGAGAGGAGATCGAGCCTTTGCAGTTGTGGCTCCCAGGCTGTGGAACACATTGCCTCTCTCTGTGCGGTCTTCCAACAGCCTTTCCATGTTTAAATCACACCTTAAGACCCACTTGTTCACCCTGGCCTACAGCTGAGTAGAGTCACTGTTCTTATTTTTATACTTTTTTAAATTTACTTTTATCGGTTTATTTTTACTGTTTTTATTGTGTTGCATTTACTTTATTTATTGCTGTCTTTTATTCTGTAAAGCACTTTGGTTGGCCACTGGCCTTTTAAAAATGTGCTATATAAATAAACCTGACATTGACATTGACATTGACATTTATCTTTTTATTTAACCTTTATTTATACAGGTAAATCCAATTAAGACACTCTCTCTCTTTTTTTAAGGGAGACCTGTTCACCTAATGTACATGTCTTTAGATGGTGGGAGGCGGTTTAGGTTTAAGTTTATTAGACAAGTAGGCTACATTAGACAAGTACATACAAACAAGACAGTGTACAAGCACTTGTTTTCATTCAGAGGTGTCATCGTCGTTCCATCAATACAGTATCTTGTGGGCCAGTCTTGGTTCAAAATGCCCGGGCTGATTTTTTGTCCCAGTCCAGCCTTGATCATTGCCATCTGTCATGATACACACATAATAATGTACACACACTTATATTACTGTCTGTATGCCAATAAGTGCATCTGTGTTCTGAAAATTTCCCAGGTGAGACAAATCTACTTGCCCAAACAACATATGAAAATACAGGGAGGCAAAATGTCAAGGCAACAGAAGAAAACATCGGTTTAACAATCAACTGCCATCAGCAGTAAACTCACCCCCCAGAGTCTTCAATGTGTGGGTTTGAAGAAAAGAAAAGAAAACAAACATTGGTTAGTAGTTGCAGGTCATTCTGTAAAACTGCTCAGAAGTTGTTGTTTTTTATTCATGTTTTTCAAGGTAAAGGAATAAGTCATCTGTATTTTGCTCCTAGACTAATATTAAAATGCACCCTGGAGTGATGCAAATTGAGGTCAGTTCTCATGAGGTCAAGATCCACTACATTTGCCTGGAGTTCATAAAGCATTGCCAAGATTACTAATGAGAGCCAGGTTAAATCAAATTCTGAAAGAAAGGCCATCAAATTTCTAAGATGGCCAAACACTTGTAAATGTTGAACCACATTTAGACAGTAACAATTACCCCCATGAAGGAATGAAATTGTGTCATAGGTTTAAAATGATAATAACAATGATAAAAAAAAACTTTCCAGTTCTCAAAAACAGTACGAGTGTTGTTGCTGTATAACTTTGGAATAGTATTATTGCTGCTAACATTATGGCCATCGATAAATATGAAAACCGAGCCTCTCCTAATAGTCTATGTTTTATTGTTGGCATGACAACTATTTAAAAGCAACAGAAAAGATTCAGACCGGATGAATAGAAGCACAAGAAAAAAAAAGCTAAATTTAAACATTTCTGTGAGACTTTTTTTTTTCTCTCTCACAGAGAAACAGCTAGTCTTTCCTTTTTTAGGTACCGCTGCATGAGATTTATCATCTAGATTAGAGAACTGCCAGCACCTTTCCAGGTGAAATAGCCTAGCTCCTGAATTTTTTGGTATACTGTATGCTCACTTGCATCAATTATATTTCTGTACTTTGTAGATTGCTGCTCAGATACCACACTGCTGATTCAATACTGCCATACATTTTTTTAAATACTAGAAGCATAAAAATTTTGTGGAGAAAAAATGTGTCTGCCCAGTGTCAAGCAAACAGCACACCTGGTACAATTCAGGTTAAAGCAGTGATAGCATACATACAGATGTAGTGGAAAATTTTAAGATTTATTTACATTCTTATAATGACTGGCTTAAAGGGACATTGTAATTGTATATCGTGAGCAGCTCCCTCGTACTTTTCATGCTGCGTTCGCGTGAAACCGGGCAGATGGACGACAGTCGCTGCATGTAAAGGCATAAACAAGCCTCCATGTGAAGATGTGGTCGGTCAGTTACAGTGACTTCAGTCCGCATCTGATATGTTGTCATGGCGATGTCGTATTGTTTTCACTGACCCATGTTTTACCGTCTTTCTCTCGGCTTCTGTGATTAAAATTACATCTGGTTTGTTACTGACGGTCGTCTGCCCGACTGCACATGAACGCATCAGTGTAACACTCGGTTCCTCCACACAGCACCGTGGTGACTTTTCAAAGGCATTACCTCGAACTGAGCTGACAACTCTTGTGTCTCCAGTGAGTTTCTGTGGTTTCTTACTGTCACGCTTCTACTGAATGTAAAAACATGGCGACATGACATGGTAGCCACCACTGAGCGGACCCGTTCGATGTACATATGAATGATACGAACGGCAAATTCAGAGCTTAGAGGAGCACTTCAGTTTGTTGATGGGAGTATTTACTGTTTAAAGAAAAAACACTTTTGAACGAAGTAATCAATTTTTGTGAATAGATAACAGGAGAACTTACACAATGTCCCTTTAATCTACATTAGTTATTTTAATGTTTTATGACATTGTAATGTTTGATGGACATGCTCTGAAAACATAGTTGATAAAAGTTTTCCCTCTTACAACAGAGTAGATAAAATACCTCATATTAGTGGATATATAAGTTTTCTATGAACTGTTTTATGCTAAGTATCTCCTGGTTTTTCCATGATTGAGGGTGACTGATTTACATGTTTGTTCTGTTCATTATGATTCAGTGTTCATCATCAGGACACCTCATTTGTCGGCCTCTTTTAGCCTGGCACACCAGCCTGACTAACGGCATGTATGAGGTACACGGCAAGTCTTGCTGTGTATCTCATACATGCCATTAGTCAGGCTGTTGTGCCAGGCTCGGCCTCTTTAGGGTAGTACTTCCTCTACAGCTGCTGAAATCAGGGCAATCTTACTCATATCTCTGTGTCCATACTCTAAAATGGAAGCTAGCAGTTATCATGCATCTCCTCCTCTTTCCCTCAATCACTGTAGGTTATCGTAACTGCAGCAGAAATTTACCGTGAATGAGTCAGTGGCAAGATTGCATTACAGGTTGAGAACAGTGCTGAGGACAGGACAGCTGGCCGAGATTGGCCCTGCTGACAAACAGGACCACAGCAGAGTGGTTTGGAGTGGCTGTCTCCACTGAGGTCACAGAGGAAGTGACCTTGGTAAAAAATGGTTTAGCTGAAAAATTTCCAGCAGACATTGAAAGGACTGCTGAATGCAACGAATACAATTAATCCAAAGCATAGAGGACAGGAAGGGGTCATAATAAGAGCATGGCAATGACAGCAATGTTTGGAGCTATATATCGTTGAGTTGTTGAAAATAAATGTTGTGCAATGCCTGCATCAGCAGATAGTGTCATCTTGTGACATTCTGTCTGATGTATTTGCAAACACTGCAGTATAAAATATAATTATATATTTTTGATAATAACACCTTTTCGTATTTTGGTTAGCCACGTTTGATCAAGTCAAAAACTCAACCTTCTTTACAGCAGTGTCTACTGAAAAAAGAAGTGTAATATTTAAGATCAACAATGTTTGTAATGTTTGTGTAGTGACATTTATCCAGGTAAAGAAGTGTGAATTTAATTTTGTTTTTGATCAAATTTGGATTAGCTTAATAATACGGCTGGATGATTATGGAAAAAATTATAACGGTTATTTTGACTGATACTGAAATCACAAAAAATACATGATTATTAATTGATTTTATAAAAAGTGTTCATTGAACCACCAAAACTCAACTTCAAATATAACTTTAAAAAAAATAAAACCGAAAATAAATTAGAAACAAGGAGTAAAATAATATTATTTAAAATAATAATAGCATAAAAATGAATACTCAGTCTACATGCATTCCTGTTCTATACTCCCTACAGTTTGCTTTCTATAACTCCACCAGTCTGTTCAATTCAGGATTAATCGTTTTAATTCGATTACAGAGTTTTTATGATTGTGAAGAGGCAAAATTGAAATCACAATTAAAATTCGATTAATTGTCCAGCCCTACTTAATAATACAATATTAAGTAATCATACAGTACAGAATTCTTTGTACACAAAGAAATTAACAGAGGCTGTCAGACTAAAATAATAAAAGAGGTTTGGTCTGAGGCTATTTAGTAGATATGTTTGATCCACATTTAATTTATTCTCCAATCAAACACAAACATAAAATCAACACAAACATGGTTAAGACTTAAGCTGATTTTTGGAGGTTAGATGTGTGACCTCGGCATCTAGATTATATAGACAAGTTTCACGGACATTTCCGTTTTACTTCCGCAGTCAATCAATTTCTGCCATGCGCTTCCGGTCGATAATATCTGCATTCATTTAAACTGAATAGTGATGTCTCTAAAATGGTAACATTCTCATTTATTTCTTCTAAAAGAACGTGTTTTATTACTTCCTCACCTGCTACGACACTGAACTGGGAGGATAATATGATGAAATGACCTGATGTTACATCTAGCAATATATTTGTACTTTGTTGAGTCCTATGGTGATAAACAGGAACGCCATAGACTTACATAGTGACGCAGTCGGCTGTGTGTTGATAGCCACACGCACACAGCAGTTTAGTGTCCACGAAGACAAATGTTCAACACCGAGCCAGTGTCTGGATGATTCTTGTCAGAAGGCTTAAGCTGTGGTTACAGTGTTTTTTTTGTTTTTTTTTTTGAGTTAAGGAGAATGGAGAGTTTGAGACAGGGGGCTGCACTCGGTGGTTGGTCACGTAGCTGCGTGGCTGCTGTCCTATGGTGAGTTCGCTCAGTTTACAAGGTTCATATTTAATTGTTTTCACAAGCTGCTCCAGCAACGTACGGCACAAAATGTCCAAGACCGCTTTCTGGGTTTAACAATATCCACTTTTCAGTCATTGAAAAGTGGCTCTTCCTATGTGTGCTGTTGATTTGCGTATGTCCTCAGTGTAAAATATCCTGTAACCGTGGTAACCGGAAGCCCTTGGCAGAAATGAGCAGACATGGCGGCTCCCATGGTTTCGGCCATGAAACTTGTCTATACACGTATGAGGAGGGACCACCTCACTGGAGGGACAGTGAGAGGATAATGCATGTGCAATCTGAGCATGTGTCTCACTAATTATAGACAATAGTCATTAAAACTAAGAGCCTAAATTAATTTAGCTGTTAATGAAATATGACAGGTGATTCAGAGAGGACAGATGACCTACAGGTGCTGGAAATCATGGATGGGCTTAAGCAACTGCAGGTCTTGTTTTATAGCTTTGTGCCTCAGAGTACTTAAAGAATGACAGCACAATTAAAAATGACAATCTCAGCACCTGTTGGAGCTTTTAAATGCAACACAAAAATGTCAGTAAAGGATATGCAGCTACAGGCAAAGAAAGAGGAAAATGGAGTGTCCAGGGGATCACTGAAAGCCTTTATAAAGTCCCAGATGCTGAAACTGAAGCTTCAAGTCTTGAGTCTTGAGGGTTTCATTCATTTGTTTTGTTTTTTGTTGTTTTTTCCCCACCATTTTAAGAAGGTATCACATTTAAAAGAAAGACAATACCTGAAGAATGGGTTATGTATCAGTGCAGAGATAAAAAAAGTATGTATATATATATATCCACTGAGACTCCCTGACCTACACTGGCTCTGTGGACCAAAAGCCGTAGTAAGCGCTGCTTTCCTTACAACCTTGAGGCCAGCAGCACAATTTAGTGGTCAAAAATATTACTTCCTAAGCTCTTTACCTTGACCTCATTAAAAACTGTTACACGGATGATGAAGATGGTGGGAGGAATTTGTAATGAACTGTTAAAAGATAGCCACACTGCAATGAGACACCAAGTAATCTGTTTTATATGACTACACCACAGCTGCTCAAAAAAAAAAAAAAAAATTCTACAAAATGTGCTTTATACTTTCTTTAATCACCTTGTTCCAGAGGCCAAACACAGATTACATTACTATAAGATATTATTTCTTGATTAAAGTTTTCAGTTTTAAAAGGGAAGAAAAGGCATGACAGTGAAAGATTGCCAGAAGCTGCTCACACTCACCTTTTGGCCTTCATTTTCATCCATCCAAAATATGGTTGAATGATCAAGCATATCTTTGAAAGTTGTAGCCATAAGGAACTGTGGGGCAAAATGACCTTTTTTTTCTTACTTGGAGAGTGATCCAGTATTTTATTTGCTAAAAGAGATAATAAAGAAATCAGTGAAGCTCCTTTCCTTAACATTTACATAATATGCCATGGCTTACTGGCAGAAACATTGTGGAAAGAAAAGAAAAGAAGTTTGCAAATTCAAACACTAAATCAAAATATTGGATGGTAAATGCTGAGGTGGTGACTGGAGCGGACAAGGTTGCCATCTCCCCGTGAGAAGACATGCGGTGTCATCTACGATGCCCTCAAGGAATATCTGGACAAAGCATCTGATTTTGTCCCCGACACTGATATGCTTTACAAGTTTGGACTATTTTACTTCAGTCTCATGACTGGTGACCAGTTTTAGACAGTTGATTTTCAATTCTCTGAAGGCAAAGAATGAAGAACTTATAGACCCACACCGGAACTTTTAGCAGTTTTCGCAGTGACGCTCCCCCTATCCCCCTACGGCTACATCCATCTCCATCCCACCTGTTCTGTGATTCACTCCAGCCAGTAAAAGACAGTCTTATCTTGACTCTTGTTCTGTCCCTTCCCCTTTTTTTTTTCCCCCCTCTCTTCCTCCGATAATGTTTCCTTGTATTTCTTTGCCGAATTCAACATGATGGGTATTCAAAACACCCGCTGTGTTCATATCTGGTTTATATCCATTTGATAGCATATGATGTGATGCGCAACTATTTGTCGGCTGCAACGTTACAGCCCTGTCCCAGACGCAAAAGTTACATAGTGGAGTTTCTGAGCGTCGAGACGCCACTGGAGTTACGGCTTGAAAATGCGCATAATGAATGTAGGTGCACCATCAAAACAAGTCAGGAAAGCATATTTTTAAGGTCTAAAATTACATTGTGGGTCTATACCCGATAGGGTAGTGAACCCAATTTCATAGAATATTGCAAAAATTGTTGAAAGAAACATCATCTATAACGGCCTCTGCAGCTGCCATTCTGACCGTTTATGCTAGGACAACCGAGTTGCGGAAAAAGACATATTGTAAAGTCCTGCCTTCCACAGTGTGATTAGTCCTGTCAATTTTTTACTGAAGTGGAAACTACTTTCCAATGGAGGGAAGGGAACCCAGACTGACTTGCTGTGTATCTCATACATGGGCATGGCAGTGGTCAGGCTGGTGTGCCAGGCTAGCTTCTTTATCTCCCTTCTCTGTCATAACCAGACAAACTGATTAATCCAGGTGTGTCTGGCCATTGTCCCCGTGGTTACTGAGGTCAGACCCACCTGGATTAATCAAATAATTCAATAAAGAAAGACGGGAGAAAAGGGAGCTGGCTTAAATTCAGGAAGTAGTGGAGTTATGCATAAAGCCCATACTTTATGTGCAGTTAAGGTTAGTTTTCACTGGTATTTTTTTTTCTGTTATTTTTTTTTTCAATTAAAAAAAATTGGAACACTGAAGCTGTCAAATATAAAAATTAAAGAAAAAATATTTCTGCAAAAAATTTTATTGGCAAGTCAAGTTTTTTGAAGATTGATGACCGACCAGGACTGCAATTGGTGCATCCCTAAATGTAGCCTACAATATCATGACACATCATAATTGTGCATCTGTGTTCATAACTAGTTACCATAATCTTATGGTAACTTTATGAAAGAAATGGCTTGTTAAACTATCATTTGCACTGGAGATTTAAGTAAAATAAAATGTCATTTAACTTTTACACAGCCATTTACTGCAACCCAAACAGTAAATTCCATAGAAGAGACAAGTTTTCTCTGCAGTTTCCTTGTGCATGTGTGTGAGGTGTGTGTATTATTTCATGCCTGTCGAGTGGGAGGAGAGTAGGAACGTTTCTTGCTGAGAAAAATAGTTAGGGGTGGGGCTTACTGTTCAAACTCAACTCAACTCAATTTTATTTGTATAGCACTTTAACACTACAAGTTGAAACAAAGTGCTGAACACTAACATAAAACACTTTTAAAACAGCTGAGACACAAAGTAGTTAAGAATAATCAAGTCAATGAAACTTAACCATTCTCCTCACTCACGGTTCAAAAATGTGCAGAATTGGGTATAGCTCCTTTCTTATAATTGATTTTCTTCATTAAAATAAGTGCAAATCCTCCATACAATTCAAGACCTCGGCTAATACGGTAAGGCTACAAGTGATTATGTTCAATACTGACTGGTCTGACAATTATTTCCAATTGTCTGAAAAGACACCAAGAATAATTGAACTTACAAACAGACATAGAAATGACAGTACTTTAACACTCTTTACTTTTATCTACATTCATGTCGGGCTGGCCTCTCTCTCACACTGTGCAAATCTCACTTAATTGCAAGCCACTGACCAAGTTTACTGAGACATCATCCTGACATCTGCTCTGTGTACTCTGAGTGTCCTCCAAAACACAGAGGCCCTGCAGCGCCTTTCTCACGCTACATGCACTGGTGTGTCTGAGTGTGGACAGATGAAATCAACACTGATCCCTCGAAAAAAAAAAAATACTGTTAATCAAAACATACATCCATATCCTCTTGGCCTGGATTCTGCTGCCGTGAACCGCACTGCATTGCCCACAGTTGACCCAGTTTTGTGTGTATATGTGTGTATGTGTGCAAGCTTCTTGCTGACAAAATGAATGGTGTAATCTTTCTTCACATCAGCTGTTATTTACATCTTTTACTCATCTGATGATTTAATCACAGTATGGATAATTAGAATACATGTTTTTTGGGTCTCGTATCCAAATGACAAGCACTGTCATTTCTCTCAGGGTCATTTTCTCTTTAGTGCAGGAATAAATTTCAGATTGGCTATCATGGCTTTCAATTATCTGACAATTTTCTCCTAATATGAACCCAGTGTCAATCTTATGAAATATCGGGCTCTTTGTTATTCACTTAATTAGTCCGTATTAAAAACTACTCACTCATGCCAACCAAGACTCGTTTACTGCAGCGAAGCTCAATCATTATTAATTTAGAGAACAGGAATAATCAGGGAAAGTTTGTAACAGTAATAGAACAGTTGGTGAAGACAGGAGAGCTGCGAGTGCTTAGACACCTAGACCCAGTTTACACAACAATGCTGAGGCAAGAAAACACAAGGGTTTCATTGCGCTCTGGCTTGTTTGCACAGTAACAGTTTTGAGGGGGTAAAAACATGAATACCTGACAATGGCCTCCAGAGTGAAATTTTCTAATAATGCGAGGTCAGTCCAGACAATATAAACAGGAGAAGAAGTCTTTCAGCAATGATGACATCTTTCACGTCATCCTGCACTTGTGCACCAGCAGGTCTGAGTGAAAAAGCCAGTTGATTCTGCATTACCTAAGAAGAAGCCGATAAACAGCAATGGTGAATCCCCGTGTCATGTTTGTGTTTGTGAGTAATCATTCTGTATTTATTTCATACCTAACACAAAAGGGTATATGCAATCAAGTCTAAGCTGTATTTGTTGCAATTTCAGAAAATTATTTATCTATTTTTTCTAGTCCACCTTATATTATATCTTTCAATCCTTATGTATTTTTGTTTGCACTGTGTGCACTTGCATGTTGCTTTAAATTTCCCTGTTTTGGAATAACCAAAGCTTTATCTAATGTTGACTAGAGACAGGAATTGTGAAAGAATAAAAATGCATGTCCAGTTTTTAATGCTAATTGGTGATGAAGTGTTAAAAACCAAAAAGAAAGACCCCACCCATGTTTCTTTCCACTGCCTTGAAGAGGCTGTGGGCTGTACAATGCTAAGCGATTCGGTGGCCAAATTTCCCACGCTGTCCTGCGGATGCAACGTCAGTTGATGCTGCATCCGCGTCCCCGACAGTTGGAAGGAGACCGTCACGGTGAATTCAGACACTGCAAGGGATAGTTATGGATTCTTCTGCCGTCAGCAAACGATCCAGATCAACTGAAAGACACAAAAGAGTGGAACTATGAAGAAAAAGACTATCAGAGTAGTAAACAACGTTATAGCATCAGTTTCTGATTCTGAAGATGACCACTCTCATCTATCTAGATATTCTCTGCTGCGACTGAAAGGCCTCTGCAATGACTTCTGTCACTGCAGGTCCGCTGCTGGCCACTTTGGTGCCCTAGGCGAGGTTATAGTTTGGTGCCCCCCCCTGTCTTGGCGCCCATGATTCCACATCAGGTGTGTGCTCACGTCGCATGCGCGTGATGTCACACAATACAGGAGAAACAACAATGTCATTTGGAGAAGTAATTCTACCTCCTCATCTGTCCACACAAATAAAATATTGTTCCTCCTCGATGCCGCCATAGTTGTTTGGATTTTGAAGCGAACTGAGACGAACGATTTTACGCATGTGCGTGGACATGGTGGAGTTTGTCACAGCACCACCTAAAGGCCTGGCGTGTATATCCAATCAAATTCCATACACACTTGCGTCCTCGTATACATGCAGATTTCTTCATGACGATGCTCATATAAACGCGGATAAATGGATAAAGACGAGACACCACTTTTGCGTCTTCTCTTCTGATCGTCTCCGTGTGAACGTAGCCTAAAAGAACCAACCAATATTTTTAAATACCCGTGCATATACAAAGCGTTTTTAATAACATGTTTTGGCTTTTTTTTTTTTTTTTTTAATTTCCACAATGTAATGACACTAAAAGTACCTGTAATGTGTTTTAAATCTATCTCTCCTGTCATTAGCTTGAAAATTAGGGGTTTTCCCCAAAATATTTCCAACAAATATCCACATTTTTATTTATATGTATTTTTTATACAGGTGAGTCCCACTGAAGAAAATTTGATTGAAGAAAATGTATCTATCCTCCTTCTGCAAGTTTTTTTTTTTTTTTATCATTTTAAAACCTAAATGTAAAAATAAACCTGAATTCTTTAAAATGAAAGCATAATTTCTACAGAAAATATTTATAAAAAAAATATGATAAGCTGCCTTTTTTCAAAAGGACATGAAACATTTGCAGCTCTAAACAACTTTTATCACTGGGTTGAGTCTGAAAATGGCTCTTTGGATTGTCAAGGTTGCAGACCTGTTCTAGAGGCATCTGCAGGACTTTCAGTGAATGTGCACAGATGTGGATTTACCTGGAACTGGAGGCTAGAGTACAACTTGTAGCAGCACACAGACTAAAACTTAATGGCCTACAGTAGCCTGTTAAACAACATCAGTTATCAGCAGCTGTGATTATGCATTTCTGTACTACAATATGAGATTGAACGAATTACATCGTGACGTCTCCCACAGCAGCTGCAGCAGCCTGGTGAGGAAACTGCTTTAGCCTCCAGCTGGAACATGACGAGCTAAACAAGCTTTTAATGTTGGGGGAAAGTACCTCTACCCTGAGAACTCTTTTCTTCACTCTACAACGATTCTCAGCGTTTTGATAAGTTGTTGATGTCTGTGATTATTAACCGCAACGTGAGATGCGCGCCCACACTGAATCAAAACGAGCTGAAGGGTTCTGCTGTGAGGTTGTAAAGTGACATTTGTTTCGTTAGACTTACCAAAGGAAATAAAAAAAAACATCTAATCTATATTATGCCTCAGGTAGAAAGTTGGATTTGTTAAGATAATGCTGGGAGCTCAGAAGAAGTTGTCAGTATTGATGCAAAGAGAATGATAGAGAAGCAAAAGAAAACATTTGTGCAGGGTCATTGACTGAAAGATAGTGACACCGTATTGCTAGAGGTGTTCACACTGTTCATATCTTAGCTGTCAAAGGTTGAGCAGATCTTTGGTTTTTCTTCCATTTCCACTACAGTTTCATTTTGAACACTGCATAAAACCATACACAATATTCTGAAATAATACATGCTGTTCTTATTCTCTTCTCCTGCATTTAGTCATACCAAAAGCACCAAACCAGGTGGTAGATTATTCAACCAGGTGTGAGCACTTATTTACATATTACATTTTAAATCTGCATAATGTCACTTCCCCACATCACAGTTATATAATCAGCATGACTAAAATAGCAGCTTGACATTTATCACATGATTTTTTATGTCACATTTCTAAATACCTTAAAACCTTAAAAAAAAAAGAAAAAAATTTTTTAAAAAAAGCTTAAAACTGATCAGAAACAGGTAATTTAACACTGACAGGGATTTTGAAAGGAACAAAGAAAATCAGGGGGTAAATACTGTGGGAACTTATGAATGCAGTGCAGGTCGAGAGTAAGACCTTAACTAGGCTAGGTCCATTATAATCAGTTCTTTTGTACTGCTGCTAGAAAATTCAAATGAAACCTTTCAGTACAACATACAGTAGTGCACTACAAAGCTTTCATGTGACACGTCAAAAGCAGCATTACTATAGTGTTATACAGCCTTATAGGTTTTTTTTTTTATCATGAATACTTTTTCAATGATCAGAGTGTTAAGGCGTAATGACATAGCAATAAACTATTTCATGTTGTTAATATTGCTGAATAGGTCAATTATCCAAAGAAAAACGTCACCTTTTTTTGGGGGGGGGGGCATTGTTTGGCATGCCAGATTTCCTTCCTTAGTAAAACGGTTGGGGACAGTAATGATATGAAGACAGTGTTGTTTTTGTCAGCTGTCTGAGTTTTGGTTTTAGTCTTAGTCTTAGTCTTTGTGACGAAAATCCTTCTTAGTTTTAGTCACATTTTAGTAATTTCTGTATCTGATAGTTTTAGTCGACAATTCAAAAAGGTTTTAGTCAGTTAGGCTATATAAAAAAGTAGAAAAAGGAAAAAGTCTGAATTTAGGTTAGTGAGTACTGAAATTGGAATTAAGGTTACAGGTTCTGTCAAGTGTAATTCATAAAACAATGAACCTTACTACTTTTTTATATTAATAATATAGCTTAAAATGCATTCTGTTTTCTTTCTGATGAATTATAGGCTATTGAAAGTGTGTCCATAATCATTTCATGGTTTCTGACCAAAGCAGCCAAGCAGCTTGGTTGATACTGCTGCACCTGCGTGTCTGACCTTTAAAATCCTGTTGCTGGTCGAGAAAGATTTGAATGGTTTAGGCCCAAAATACATCAGTGACCTCTTGACCCAGTATGAACCTACTAGACCCCTCAGGTCATCTGGATCCGGTCTTTTATCAGTTCCCAGAGTCAGAACCAGACATGGAGAAGCTGTGTTCAGCTTTTATGCTCCACATGTCTGAAACAAACTCCCAGAAAGTCTCAGATCAGCTGAAACACTTAGTTTATTTAAATCCAGGTTAAAACCCACCTGTTCTCAGCTGCATTTACGTAGATTTTACTCAAAAGTTAAAATCCACACGGCTCTATATTCTCTCTTTTTAATCTTAAATGTTTTTAAGGTTTTTAATTTTAAATTGTACTTCTACTTTTTTGTTCTTATTTTTTTTTCTCCCTTTTGCACCCCACTGTAATGCTTATAATGTTTTGTGTAAAACATGTAAAACACTATGAATTGTCCTGTACATGTAATGTGCTATACAGATAAACTTGCCTTGCCTTGACCACAGGTGTGTTGTGCATACTGTATGTGCACTAGAGTCCTGCAACAGTGGGATACCTGATGGGTAACCCACAAAAACGCTGTGTAGCAGAAATGACAAAGATTAACATCACGGTACAGGTAGGGCAGATAGTTCGGGTGGGTCGCGGTGAGAGTATGTTTTTTTTTCTTTTTCTTATGGTTGTAGACAAAATGTGTTTAAAACATCGCACCGGGATCACCTGCATTTCCACTGCTGGTAATGCAAAGCTTTTCTTTAATTTGAGGGTATGAATAATTTTAGGACGACTGTATATGTAAAACCAAGCGGCAACCTCTGGTGAATGAATGAATGAATGAATGACATTTATTTATAAAGCACTTTTCATACAAAAGTAGCACAAAGTGCTTTACATATTAAAATCAGCAACGTTTCAATAAAATGACAATTAGACAAACAATTACACATTGTTTATTTCCCCACCCCATACTGTACATACACACACAATCCCTCAGTGGCCACTCTGAAGCCACCTGGAAGTCTGTAAAAATTGTAGTTCACTCGTTCCTCATCCGCTAGGGGCTGACTCCAAAACACAACAAATCCCCATAGCTTCCCATGTTTAAAAGGCCAACTTCACAGCAGAAATATGCATGTTTACAGCCTGGTTCAAAAAATCATTTTAGGTTTGATAGGTCAAGTTTACTTTTATGTAAACTGTAAGAGGGTGAATTTTTTTTTATAACTCATCCTTTTAGATGTTACTTAATCTTGAAATTGCACATAATTACAGGCGTGTCCTTCTGATTGACAGGCGGCAGACTGGATGCTGTCCTGCCAGCCAGTGGCTGCTGGTTGGTTCCTTGTTTGCCCTCAGAATGACCTCAGCCTGTAGCAGAGTGGCACACCGATGGTTTTTGCTAGCTAACAGCAAGTCCAAGCATGCCTTACCTTTAGTCTGCCAATTAGGGGGCTAATCTTTGTTAGTTCTGGTCAGTTTCTAATTAACTTAGTTAGCGTTTATCCCAGGGTATGTTGGCTATCAGGCTTGTGCATGTGCATGAAATGCTGCGATGTAGGAGATTTTTTATGTAAAAGAGTCACATCTACACAGAAGGCAGTTGTCCATTTCTGTCTTTCTGTGAATGCATTTTATTTATTCATGGAATTATAGTTTTTTGCATGAGGCCACAGGTGTGGAAAGCTCATAACTCTCATTAACCAAGACCCATGTGACTCAGGTTTTCAATCAGGGTTTTCTGTTTGCCTTGATTTCCCCTTGATTTTGCCATAAGCTATTAGACCCATACTAAGCAATAATGACTTTCAGGGAACTGCTCAATAGATACAATACAATGTAATTGGGGAAATTAGACACAGCAAAGGAAATGCTTGTATTTTCCAAGTAAAAAGTTCAGAATGTTGTGTGTGCTAACCTTGTGGAAAGGGTTTATGCAGAAGTTTTACAGTTTTCTCAGTGGTGCGCCCCCTATCAGCAGCTAAACTACCATCCATCTTGTATCGTACCTGTCTGTGAGGTAACTTATCTTGATTCTTTTTCTGTCCTCTTTCTTTTCCTCTCTTCCTCCAGAAATATTTCCTTGCATATGTTTGCCAAATCTGACTTGATGCATGTTCAAAATACCCACTGTGTTTATATCTGGTTCATATCCATTTCCTAAGAGATGCAGTGCGCAACCAATAGTCAGCTGCAAAGTCACAACCCCATCCCGGATGGGGTTGTGACTGAACTGACAGAAACTGAGTCCCGGGGCTCAGTTTCTGAGCCCCGGGACGCTGCTGGGCAGTGACGGTTTGAAAATACGCATAATGAATGTTGGTGTGCCATCAAAACGAGTTAGAAATGCAAAGAAAGGTCTAAAAGTTACGTTGTGTGTCTTTCAAAGAGCAAATAGGAAGAAGAGAATGTAAAAGAAGCAAAAGAGTTACACCATAGTAGGGCTGAACGATATGGAAAAAATTTCATATCTCGATATTCATGCCAGACATCTCAATATCGATACGATACGATATGACTACGGGTTATTTGAAAACCAAGCTCTTTGGTCGAAAGTGCAGTTTTGTTTGTGACTTCCAGAGCTTTATATGCAGGACAATCGCAGGGGAAATCTATATCTTTTATATAGTTGCTTTTGCGATATTAATATCTTGAATGTCCATATCTCGATATAGATACGATAACGATATATCTTTCAGCCCTACACCATAGTGTGAAGAGAAAAAAATAACCCTGAAAATAAACTGTGTTTTTGTTTTTACGAACTGAAACAAGAAAGCAGCTGCATTTACGTGGAAATAAAAATGCATCATGTAAACGTGTCAGCTGATCTGATTGGCCTAGATTGGAAAGAATTTACAATCTGATCAAGAGGGGTAAACTATTTATGATTAGATCAGCAGGAAAAAATGACCAAGTAAAAACTCATTTAAATCGTTGCTGTAGAGTGCATGCTTGAACCACAAGGGGATGATGTAACATTGCAAGATTCAGGGAAGATGGTGGGAGCAAAACAGAACAGGACTGTGGTGGATGCAAAGTTTTTGTGAGAAACTGAAAAAGATGAGGATTATTGAGCATTTTGATGGTCAAAAGACGATAAATTCAGCTTTGTGTCCCTGTTCAGAAACGGTTGAATCAGACAGCAGCTTATCATTCTACGTAGTTCTATCATTCTACGTAGTTCAATTGCTCCAATAAGAGCACACTATCAAGCAAACAGCCCCCCCCCCCCCCCCCCCCCCCCCTCTCTCTCCTTCCACCCTCCGTTCCACTCTCACCCCCTCCCTCGCTGATTCAACTGCGTGAGTGTTGCTAATTGACTGCTAAGCAGTCAGGTCTGGGTTAACAAACAAATGGATTTAAAAGAAAACTTCTGCAGCAACACTGAGGGAGGCGACCACAACCTTGTCATTACCTGTAAGTTTATTTATTTTCTAAATGCTGTCTTGTCTGATAAACATAGCTCACTGTCTGAAATGCCCGTGTTGCTAATAGATAGCCTTTAGCAAAGTCCAACCGCTAGGGCAGCTTGACCTACTTTTTCTAAATAATATTATAGCCAAATAAGGTGTAGCCAACAATATGAAGTCAACTTGGTCTCCGGGTAAAGCTGCATATCATTATCGCACCCAACTCTTTTAATGAGGAAGGGAGGTCCAGCATGCCAAAACAATTCCCTGCTGTAAAAAAGTGATGTTTTTTTCTTTCAAGTATTTACATATGCAGTAATGTCAACTACATGAACCAGTTTTTACTGCTATGTCATCACTCCTTTAAATTTTCACACTATTTTTGTAACTGTGGCACAGCAATGCTTTAAACAAGTCAATAGGGGATTATCACGCTTCCGTGTTCCTGTTTCCAGAACTAGTCACATTTAAACGCTTCCTCTTCCGGGCCAGTTCAACAGCAGCTGAATCCAATGTCCCTACTCTGTTCACTTCGTAAATTGAATAAACGCCAACCCCACTTAAATTGCTAAGGAATTAGTGGATCAAAGCAATTCGCTGGGGTGAAGGGCCGAACTTAATAAAACACGTTTGTCTGTAGCCGGCACTTCAATGATGCAGACAGTTGGTGTTAGCAGGCTAGCGTTAGCCAGCTAGCATTAGCCAGCTAGCGTTAGCCAGCTAGCGTTTGCTGACGTGGATAACTTTGAGCGTCTGAAAACACACAATCATCTGAAAACTGGGTCTGTACCCTCCCATTTCCAGTAGATCAACTGCCAAGAAAGGAGACCGCTTATAAAAGAGCATTTTCACAGATTGTGTGTATCTGTCCTTGTATCAGACAAGGACATTGCCTCTTCACATAGCAGCGGCTGCACATCACCGCTACTGGGTGAACGTCATGGCCTAAGTGAGGTTTTTTTTTTTTTTTCCTAATGCTTTATTGATGATAAAGGCTTAAGATCTGATTTCCAGATGCTTGTGTTTTTTCAAACGCACAGTTGAGCACATCAGCTAACACTAGCCTGCTAACGCCCGCTGTAGTGTCTCACCAGCTAAAACAAACGTGCTACCTTGTTTTCTTATAAAGTTCGGCCCTTCATCCCATCCCGAATCGCTTTGATCCACTAATTCCTTAGTATCGCTTCAGTCGGGAATCCATGAAAATTTAAGTAGGGTCGCGCTGTTTATTCAATTTAGGAGTGAAACAAGTGGAACAAAGCAGTGACATTGGATTCAGCTGCTGTTGAACTGGCCTGGTAGAGGAAGCGCTTAAATGTGACAAGTTCCGGAAACAGGAACATGAAGCGTGATAATCGCCTATAGTAAAAGTTTTGAACATTATCAAATTTGCCAGTCAAGTAGAAGAAAAATGCTCCCCTAAAGCCAAATTCAGGAGATTTGTTGAGTCATGCTACAATCCTTATTTTGTGAGGTTTATTCTTCTGTAGCTGTTATTCTCTCCTCATCCTCTATAACTTTTGGGAGCTCTTTTGCATATCCTTGATGAAATAACAATCAAATTCAAAGGCCCCATCCAAATATCAGAACCTGCCAAATGTTCTGTCCTGGCATGTGGAAATAAATTGATCCTGGTAATGCCTCTAGCCTGATTAGATTCAGCATGACTTTGTTAAATATGCCCTTCTGCACAAATTGCACAAGCACTGATGATGAAAAAAGAAACTGGAACAGGTGAAAAAGATTACACAATGTTGGACACACAGATTGAGAGCGCAATGAATGAGAAATATGCGTTGCATATGCATTTGCTCAGTTATATTGCATTGCAGATGATTAGTGTTGTAGTTGAAAATGGGTCAGATTGGGAAGTATATCATGCATATCAATATTTAATACCCAAGAAAATAAGCTGAAATATCTTTGAAGACTGAGACATGACTTGTCTTAGCTATTACTTGGACATTTTGTTTATAAAGCACTTAAAATACAGTAAATGCTGACCAAAGTGCCAAACATTGAGGATACATAAGACATTAAAAAGGCATAAAACCTAACAATACAAAAAGTAAAAACATAAATAGTAAGAAAAAGGTAAATAACTTTCAAGCAGCGTCAAAAGCCAATGAAAAAAAGATTTGAAAACGTCCAGAAAAAGTCTGTCTTACATGTAATGGCAGCAAGTTACACAACTGAAGAGCTGCCACTGCAAAGGCTCTGTCACCTCTGAGCCTCTGCTGAGTCCTCATCAGCTGCTCCTGGGTGTAATAAAAATATATTTTTGAAAATAAACAATTTGAGCATGCCAGTCTGCTACTGCAACTCAGAAAAGATTACTTTTTCCGTATATAAAAGAAGTTGGAAATATGGTTTTAAAAAACTGACATGACTGAGACAGTGAGTTTACTAAAGTTACTACCAATGTCCAACATGAGACAGCTGGATCACAAACAGGAAGCATGTAAGACATTGAATGTGTGAGGCAGAGGTCAGGGAAACAGCCTCGTTCACAACTGCTCAGTGAAGCGTGAATGACTGCCAGCACGTGTGAGACTGCATCCCTCTCCCAGGAAGACACAGAGACTGGCAGAGTTTTAATGCACATGGAGGAGTCAGTGTGTGAACTTACCTGTGTTGTGGTGAAGTCAATACTACAGTCCCTGTTAAACATCAAAGTTAAAAATAGGGAAATAAATAACACAACAAGCATGTTTTATTGATAATTAATTAGAAAAAAATGCTGGACTGAGGCCATTTCTTTGGCCACTGTGTTAATGTGTGCAGACTGATATTGACTTTGAGGGTACATAGGCTGCTCTTCATAAAACAAATGAGGTACATGTCAGCCTTCTACAATGACAGGCCATTATTGTTATATTAATGTGCAGGCTATTGCCCTTTACCTCCAACACAGGGCTCACGTGGCAGTTTCTGAAAAGTCAGCTATAGCAGCATGCCAGGAGTTTTTCCTCAGGTGTACTAAGCCTTATAGAGCAGCCAGCAGAATTTGTTGCTTTTATGTCCTTATAGCAGTGTGTAAACAGTACAATATTAAAAGGAGTTTAAACTATTCAGTGATTTCATCAGTCAGTCATTTACTGTACCGCTTATCCAGTTCAGGGTCGCGGGGGTTGCTGGAGCCAATCCCAGCTATTACCAGGTGAGAGGCGGGGTACACCCTGGACAGGTCACCAGTCGGTCCCAGGTCCAACACAGAGAGACAGACAACCATTCACACTCACATTCAAACCTAGGGACAATTTAGAGTGACCAGTTAACCTAACATGCATGTCTTTGGATGGTGGGAGGAAGCCGGAGTACTGGGAGAGAACCCACTGTGAGGCTGCGGTGGTAACCACCACACCACCGTGCAGCCCGAGTTTAAACTGTTTTTGGGTTACGATGATATGATATTTTTGGGATATTGAGCTTAAATTATAAAGCCTTCATAAAGCTCCTGCAAGTGTTCTTATGCTTGCTTTTTTATTCATTGTCATTCCTATTTTTTGCAGCAATTTGAGCATCCTTGGGTGTCATAAATGTGCTATAGAAATGAATGAAAATTAAACGAAAAATACTATATTTATCCCAAAAGGGAAATTCAACATTGCAGGAAGCTCACTTTTCTTTTCTTTTTTTTTTTTTTTTTGTTTTTTGTTTTTAACAATATAACATTTACATGAAGTAATAACATCACAATAATAAGTCAGTCAGGCTTGTTCTTTAGGGTGATGGCTGCTGGTAGGAATGAATTTCTGTATCTCTCCATCCTACAGTAAACCTGATGCAGCCTCCCACTGAACACACTGTTTATTCTTCACCATGTTGTGAAGAGGGTGGGAAGAATCCTCCATCACAGTGGTGTGCACAGGTAGACACTAGGTGGTGCTGGAGCACCTGCCCTCTGAACCTAGCAAGTGCCCTTTTGAAAGTTCATTTTTTTGTGTGGTTTTTTTTTTTCATTTTTGAATGTACGTGCCCCATGCTGACACCATCATCTATAAAGCTCAGCAATTAAAAGAGTGTGATAATAATGCCCCAAAACTGATATTTGCTCCACCCGCCCCTCTTTTCCTTGCTCAGTGAAGCGCAGAGCGAACACAAGCAGCAGACATGCGCAGCTGCAGCTCAACTCTCCTCCTCCCATGCCCCGCCAGACAGTTAACACACAGTTGAATGAGTTGAGTTTGTCCCCTCATGTGCCCTCTGATGTCAAGTTACAACTTGTATTTATGATTTGTTTGCCTCTGTGGCGAAGTAGCCGTCATACAGCCGCATAGCTAAGCAGAAATTAGCCAACTGCTGACCTGCTTAGCAAGCTAGACGCTAGCTAAAATCAATAATAGAGATGACGTTATGACCACCAGTAGAGTTTGGCAGTGGTACAGCATGTCAGTCTACCAGCAGTCTTAAGCTGAATATTTAGGGTATTGTCTAGGTCTGCATCAGGCTACATAATTAACACAATAATTTATTTTCCAAATGACAAATGCAGAAAAAGTAGCATGGTGTCTTGTTGTCATGTGTGCAAGCAGTCTTATTCATATTGTTGGTCTCTCTTTATTTAATAATTACAGCATAATGCCTAGAAAGGAGAGGCTTATGAAAGAAAGGGATCTACAGCAGGTAGAACAGCTCTCTGCTCTCCTGGATGAAACCACCACCAGCAGCGAGGAGGATGATGAAGATGGAAGGTCAGAGTCATTTTAACTGTTGAGGGTCTTTTAAAGCTCAGAAGTTGAACTGTTCCTTTAATTTTATTGAAATGAATTAAACACATTTTCTTTTAACAACATAAAGTGGTTTGGCTACTAAATCAGGTCTGTTTTAGCTGATTATATTATGTTGTACAGTACCAACCAGAAGATATTTATGTTACAAGACTTGGAGTAATCTTGTATTTACTTTAGTAGGCTATTATTAAATCTTATAAATAGGCTATTATTCCAACTATTATTCTATTCTAGGAAGCTACAGCAGGGAAGCAGCTCTGTGCTTTCTGCAATAGAACATCTACCAGCATGAAAGATGAAGGAGATGAATCCCAGAATACTCAGATAAAGCTGTGGTGCAGCTGATGGTTTAGGGGGCGAAGAAGAACTGATCACCTGTTTGACAAGAAGCTAACCAGTGATCATGCTGGTGATGTGGCAGTATTTCATACTGGATTTTCTCTCTAGCAAGACTGCATTTAAAAATAAATGGCTTAAATTTGCTAAATTGATTGTTTTACAAAGAGTTAAACCTGAGCCAGACATTTACCACAATAATAATCATATCACAGTCATGCAGGTGAAATATACTTTTTTAATAACATAGTGGTAAGTACTCTGTGTCAGCCGAAACCCACAGCACAAGTACCGGAATCAGTATTGAAACATCTCTACTGGCATTTCCACATGCTGCACAAAGTGCCCTTATTTTTCACTGAGCACCTGCCCTCCAAAATGTCTGTGCACGCCACTGCTTCATCATCTTCATCAGCTTGTGCAGCATTCTTTTCTGAACGATCAGCTCCAGCAGCTCCAGAGTTATTCCCAGCACAGAACCAGCTTTCTTGATCAGCTTGTTTAGTTTCTTCAAGTCTCTGGTTCTGATGCTGCTGCCCCAGCAGATGCTGCAAAGCTGATTACACTTTCCACAACAGACTTGTAGAAGATCTGCAACATCTTGGTGCAGACATTGAATGATCTCAGCTTCCTTCAGAAGTAGAGTCTGCTCTGACCTTTCTTGTAGATGTAGTCAGTATTGCATTTCCAGTCGAGTCTGTTGTCCAGCTGAACTCCAAGGTGTTTGTAGTTCTCCACCATCTTCACCTCCTTTTCCAGGATGTAGACAGGACTACAGATCTGGGCATGAAAAAGTTCCCCTTTCAGCCACTTACCAGCAACTTGTCTGCTAATTTAATCACACAGAGAAACGGCTGTGTGCCCAGGGGAAACGATTTAAGAACATAAATGAACTCCCGGAACAAGGACGTTTTCACACGCCAAGTTTGGACACCGTACGTGATGACGTATTTGCAGGGCAAATCGTTCAGCCAGTGATAGTGCAGTAATGGTGCACTATTAGTGCACCACTTCTGGCAGAAAAAGGAGGAACTTTTTCATGCCCACATCTGTATGCTGCTTATTCTTGCTCCTCCTGAAGTCAGCAATCATCTCTTTAGTCTTGCTGGTATTTAAGATGAGCTGATTGTTACCGCACATTTCACAAACTGATTGACCAGTTCCCTGTACTCGGCTTCTTGTCCATCACTGATACACCCAACAACTGCAGAGTCATCAGAGTATTTCTGCAGATGACAGGACTCAAAGTTGTACTGGAAGTCTGAGGTGTACAGTGTGAAGCGGAATGGTGAGAGTACAGTTCCTTGTGGTGCTCCAGTGCTGCTGACCACCATCTCAGACACACAACCTTTCAGTCTCACAAACTGTGGTCTGTTTGTTAGGTAGTTGCAAATCCAGGTGGTTGTGGAGGGATCAACCTGGAAGTTATGGAGCTTCTCACATAGCAAAGCAGGCTGAATAGTATTAAAGGCACTTGAAAAATCAAAGAACATGACCCTCAAAGTGCTGCCTGACTGCTAAGGATGAGAGTGAGCTTTCTGAAGCAGGAAGATGATGGCGTCTTCAACCCCAAGCCCATTACGATATGCGAACTGTAATGGGTCCTGAAAGGTATTCACTTGCATGTTGAACCAATAGCACTAAAACAACAGGGTGCTTGGCATCAACAGACATGGCAACATCATTATGAACCTTGAGCAGTGCAGACTCAGTGCTGTGCCTCGATCTAAACCCAGATTGAAATTTTTCAAGAACAGAGTTACTCTCTAGAAATGACGATAATTGTATAAAAACAGTTTTTTCAAGGACCTTGGAAATAAAAGGGAGATTAGAAACAGGCCTAAAATTGGATAAAACACTAGGATCAAGATGGGGTTTGAAGCGGCCTCACAACAGCATGTTTAACAGAAGCAAGGACACATCCTGAGCTAAGACACGTGTTCATTAAAACCAAGAGGGAAGGCCCAACAGTGTCAAACACGTCTTTCAACAGTTTTATAGGAAAAATATCCAGGTGGCAGTTTGTTACTCTCATCTGTTTGACAATGCTAGTGAGAGACAAAAGGGAGACCTGTTTAAAACAGTCAAATACAGCAGTGTGAGGACCAGAACTAGTAGCAGTCTGGTCTGGGCTAATGCTGCTGTGGCTCAGTGCTCTCACAGACTCCACTTTTTTCACAAAGAAGTTTTAAAAATCTTTGCATGTGGAAACAATTGCATCAGCCAAAAAAGTGATGTGGGGATTCACAACTGAGTTAATAGGGGATTATCACGCTTACCGGAAGTTCCCAGATTTTGGGCACTTCCTCTTCCGGGCCATGTTAACGACAGCCGTTCCTGCTCTGTTATACTGTTTAAATCGCATAAACTCCAAACATACTCAAGTTTTCATTCTAGACTGAAATGATACTAAGGAAGAAGTGGATCAAAGCGATCGATTTGCCGCGGTGAAGGGCCGAACTATATAATAAAACACACGCTTGTTTGTCGCCGGTGGGGCACAACACCGGCACTTCACAGCATGCTAGCATTAGCCAGCTAGCGTTTACTGACGTGCTTAACATTGTGCGTCTTAAAACACACAAACATCTGAAAATCGGGTCTGTACCTCCCCGTTTCCAGTGGAACAAGTGGGGACTGCCAAGAAAGGAGACGCTTTCAGATGCTTGTGTGTTTTCAACCGCACAAAGTTAGGCACGTTATCGAGCAGGCTAATGCTAACCTGCTAACACGACTGCGCAGTCTGCCGGCCACAAACAAACGTGTCGTTTCATTATAAAGTTCGGTCCTTCACCGCGGCGAATCGGTCGTTTTGATCCACTTCTTCCTTAGCATCACTTCAGTCTGGAATGAAAACTTGGCATTGCCGTTTATCCGATTAACAAAGTTTAACAGAGTAGTAGCTGGCGGACTACTGTTAGCAGGTTAGCATTAGCCAGCTTGATGACGTGCCTAACTTTGTGCGGCTGAAAACACACAAGCATCTGAAAGCGTCTCCTTTCTTGGCAGTCCCCAGTTGTTCCACTGGAAACGGGGGGGTACAGACCCGATTTTCAGATGTTTGTGTGTTTTAAGACGCACAATGTTAAGCACGTCAGTAAACGCTAGCTGGCTAATGCTAGCATGCTGTGAAGTGCCGGTGTTGTGCCCCACCGGCGACAAACAAACGTGTTTTATTATAAAGTTCGGCCCTTCACCGCGGCGAATCAATCGCTTTGATCCACTTCTTCCTTAGTATCACTTCAGTCTGGAATCCGTGAAAATTTCAGTAGGGTTGGCGTTTATTCACATTATCTACGAAGTAAAGCAGGGACATTGAACTGGGCCGGAAGTGGGCCCTCTAAGTGTTTGAAACCGGAAGTTCGGAACACGGAAGCGTGATAATCCCCTATTGTATTAAACAATACACGAGGACAAACATCTGAGAGATACTGGGATTTTGCATCCTTTACAGCTTTTTGATACTGACTAAGGATCTCTCTTTGTATCTCCAGAGATACATCAACCTGTCTTTCTTCCAGCAGCGCTCTGCCTGTCTGCATCGCTATCTGAGGGTTCGGGTTGTGTCATTTAACCAGGGGTCAGCTCTTGGCTTGGTGGACCTGCGCTTAAAAGGAGCAATAGTGTCCAGGATCCTGGAACAAGTAGCATAAAAGGATGACAGAAAAGCATCTGGGCATTCCCAAAGAGTCTCTTCATTGAGGGTAAAAGGTTCAGAGTCCACATAAGCAGCAGAAAATTCCTCAGCTGTTGAAGAAGTAATAATTCAGTGGTAAGAAACTGGGGCAGGAGGCTTATTAGCAGGTGGAGGAGCAAGGACACTGAAGATTATGGGCAAATGGTCAGAGATAGGAATCTTAGCTATTTCAACAAGTGACACAGACAACCCATGAGAAATGATCAAGTCCAGAGTATGTCCAGCATTATGTTGGCCCATCTACAGACTGAGTAAGATCAAAAGAACTTAAAAGACGTTTAAAATCTGCAGCCTTTGATCAGATGGACAACGGATATAAATGTTAAAATCATCACAAATCAGGAATTGATCATATTTAGGGGCTACCTCTACTAAAAACTCAGAAAACTCCTGGATAAAGTTTTCACAATATTTCAGGGGGACGGTAAACTACAGCACACAAGATTGGGCAAGCAAGCTTCAATGTGTACGGCTGCAGCTCAAAGCTCGAGTAGTTGTTTACACACAAAGGCTTGCATGTAAAACTGTCCCTGAAGACAGTAGTGACTCCGCCTCCTTGGCCAGTCACCCGTGGTGAGCTGAGGGAAGAGCAGCGCAGGGGGGAGGAGTTCAACAAACATGCTGTCGTTTGCCCATATAGCCTATAGGTATGGGCTTAAACTGGGCAAATTTGCAGATGTCATAGTTTAAGGTACATGGGCCCCATATGTGGAAGCCCACAATGGAAAACAAGGTGGGGCCACCATGGAAAGGCTAATTACGAACTTCTTCAAGCCTGACATGCAGTCGTGTTCAACAGAACACAGCAACTCAAACACGAGTGGAGAGGCACGTGTCTGCAGTAGGGTTGAAAGACCGTTATCGTATCTATATCGAGATATGAACATTCAAGATATTAATATCGAAAAAGCAACTATATAAAAGATATTGATTTACCCTGCGCTTGTCCTGCATGTAAAGCTCTGGAAGTCACAAACAAAACTGCACTTTCCACAAAAGTGCTTGGTTTTCAATGAACCCGTAGTCATATCGTATCGTATCAATATTGAGATGTCTGGCATGAATATCGAGATATGAAATTTTGTCCATATTGTTCAGCCCTAGTCTGCAGCCCTGGAGACCGCAGGTTACTGAGTGTATGGGCAAGTGTCTCCAGGTATCCCCGTATCACTCCGCCTTCTCTCCGTGAGAGCACCAAGACAACAGAAGCACATGGTAACAAGCGTGCCTTCTGGTCCCGCCCACCGAACCTTGCTGGTAGCTTCTAAAGACATTGTTGTTTCTGAACTGTTCAGTATTAAAATGGACTTTTCACTTTTTTTAAACATAAGATGTCCCAGTTGTAGCCAAAGATGAGAGAAGACCATCTCTTGTTTCTTTATTTTTCAGTATCCAATTTGCTGCTCCTTTGTGACCTAGAGAGGTGAAAAGCACTGCCCCTGGCTGGTGAAAGGGTCCACCCATGAAATACTTATCAACTCCTGAATTTTGATTAACCAGATGCCTCCTCATCCAACATTGTTATTTCTTTCCAAGAGTTGCTTCTATTAACGCTCTAAAATGTCAGCTGTAGCCTATGCAAAACAAGACAGATGCTCTTTTTGGGGGGGACAACAGAAGCTGCTCTGTTGGATTTAAACCTGTAGACAATGAAACTGAGGAAATGGAACTGAGCTAAAACACTGTGTTGTTGCAGGCAAATAAACAATCTGTTAAATATTTTGAACTGAAATGTGCTTTCTGAAGAAAAACAAGATTTGCATTTATGTGGCAAAAAAAAAAGGGCATGACATGCATTTCCACGGAGAATGTTGTAGCTTTCATGTCTGTGAAGCAGAAATTTTGACAGAAAACACTGCAACAAATGAGCAGTCATTAAATTTAAAAAGTGGAAATAAGTAAAATGCCACTCTAGCGAGACGAGAAACTGACAGACTTGTTTGAAGTTCACAAAGTGACAGCTTAGCTGTAAAGTGTGTTGTGCAATGTGACAACATTGTATGGATAACTTGACTTTAATAACAGGATTTATCTTCAGCTATCTGAACCTACAGACAGAGAGATGTGTTTATTATTAGTCCTTTATGCTTGCTAGTTTCCGGTTTGGTTCCAGTGACTTCTGGTAATAATTTAAAATTATTTCCACTCTCACACTCTCACAGCTGCCCCAGGAAGAGTGACAGGTGCAAGAAACCATGGCAGTTAAGTGATTTGGAGTGGAACCACTAAAACAATACAACTCAGAATTTGCTGTCAAGTCAGAGCTCACACATTTCTCCAAACTGGGAGCGTGCTTTGAAAACAAATGTTCTGATAGGCACACAGGGAATAAAATTTTTGAGCTGAAGTCCAGATCAGATGTCACGGCAAGTTATTTGTTTTGACTGTGATGAGAAGGGTGAACAGGACTAAAGCACAATGCATCTTTTTACAGATTGATTCAACATATTATCTAATGCAGCCTGATATGTTTCTGTAATATAGATATTTTATTTTATTTTTAATAAAAAAAAAAAAGCCATTACTAGTAATGTGGCATTGGTAACCAAAGGTAAATGCATCAGTAGTACATGTTTTTTCACAGAGGGATACACACCTTCCACATTCTTTAAACCAGGGGTGGGGAACCTTGGCCCTCATCCTGCAGGTCTTCCACTTGTCCATGCCCCTACACACTTGATTCAAATCAATGAGTCTCTGTGCAGAACTTGATTGGCTGTTGGATCCATTTGATTTGAATCAGGTGTGCTGAAGTGGGGAGAAATCGAAGGCCTGAAGGGACACCAGCCCTTGAGGACCATGGTTCCTCACTGCTGCTTTAAACCATGCATACACATTTTTAGAGAAAATTAAACTTGATTTGTTGCCATGAAAATGGGGAAAGGGCTATTTCAGTAAGGGTACTCTTACTTTGCTTGTGATTCTTTTTCTGATATTGTAGGCCATTTTAATGATATCCCTTTTCTATGTGTAGGTGCAATTCATAATGCACCTACACCTACAAAATGCATAATGCACTGGCATTGTAGGAATATTTTCCCATCCTTCCTTAAAAGTCACATTGACTTTTAGAAAAGGATAGTATTCCAAAATTTACCTGTCTTTTGTAACCCCGCCCCCCAGAATCTCTGAACTCTTGGTGCCTCCAAATTTGGCACCATCTTCAACAGTAAGTGTCAGTTTAGCTTCTGGTAAATTTGCGCCAATCTTTACTTTGTTTTCTCTGTCATGTCTGATCATGATCAGCTGTCAGACAAGGTTTTCATATGGAAATGATTCATTAGCGAAGCGTCTACATGCATTCATAGCTAAAAATGGGAGTGCAAATCAGGTTCATACACTTGCATAAAATTTGAAAATGTCCAATATAACCACGCATGTGAAATCTTTTTAAACTTAGATAGTAAAAATAAGATTACACATAGGCAACAAAATTTTAAAAGCTTGGACATATTTCTAAATTCTAATTGTATTATATAGATATAAATAGATCTAGTTCCGTTATTATCTTTGATCTTGTGTTGCGATTATTAAGTGCAACATCTCTATCTTTGTCTTGTGTTTCTTGTTTGTGCTAGCTGTGCAAACATAAATGATTTAACTTCCATTTCACCATTCGAGTGTAAACAAATCTCCCTTTTTTTCTTTCTCACTCCAGTTTTCCTTTTCTCTTATCCAAAATGCTTTTAGATATGCTGATGCTTTGTAAACAGAACCAGCAACAAGTGTTTCCACTTATACAATATTTCCCATTCTTGTTGACTTTTTTCCCTCTTGTAAAATAATTTTTTACTTGGTAATGCTTTATCTCAGTGTCATCAAAAACAGTTCCCATTTATGACTAGAAGTGTGAAAATATCTCACACTCATGAGAAGACAATCTGTTCTCACAAATGGGCTTTTCTGTGTTTGTTGTTGTAGTTTCTGTTTGACACAAGAGTTCAAGTCTGGATATATTCTGTGAACCGTACTGGATCTCTGTAGAATTGGATCATTGAGGTATATTAAATTCTTTTTTTGGGGTTTATGCATCATCATTAAATCCGTAATGTCAAAACTGGACTTTGCTTGAGATCTGAATCAGTTCACTCCAAGTGTAAAGCTGAATAGCCTCTGTTACAGTTTAGCTCAATAATGTGCTTTTGAATTTTGTCAGAGCTCTGTGACACGCAGGAGTAATTAATCAATTTATTGTTGATTTTGGCCTTTTCACTGGTTTATGCTAATAAATCTTTATTAACATGAAATTAAATGGTTGACTTGATCTGGTCGATACCAAATGAGACTATGTTTATTTTTAAGAAACATGTTCAATAACACGTTTCTCATAAACAGTTTATTCTTCCTCTGTAACTGTAACGCTGAGAAAAGTTTAATAAAGAAGACTTATGGGAAATTGCCGCTCTTCCTTTTTTGTTTCTTCCAGCAGTTTGCTTTTATCTACGTTTAGAATAACAAACACGCTAATTAGCCACTCTAACCTCAGCCTGCAGAGGAAAGAAAGAAAGTCTCTGTGGTCTGTGTATCCTGGCCTCAGCGTTCAGTCAGGTCGGTTCACATAACCTCAGTTACGGGCAGAGGAACTTGACAGCATTGTTTTTCTTTCTTCCATTGCCACGTGTGGTTGTAGCTTGGAGCAGCCATCTTTCCTGTGCTGGCTTGGCACTTAGCTTTTTGTCATGAGAGTTTGTTTGGAAATCTCAGCAAAGTAGACAGAAGGATTTTTCTTCCATCTGTCTGTGAGAGATAGCAGATGGATGAACAACCAGTCTTCGCCCTGTTAATGTCTGGAGAAGATTTCACCCTACCATTAAAATATCCATACATCTTCTGTAGAGGGGAATTACACAGAGGTTGAAAGGAGCATTTCTGTACTTGCTTCAAGACACTGGTGTCTTACTTATTTGACATCAGTCAGTAGCCCTCGGTAAAATAAGATTTAAGATGTAATGAGGAAAGATTTAAAAGATTGAAGAAAGACTAGAGGAATTTCTTATTGGATTCTTTAATAGCTGCATCAGACTGAGTCCATCAGCTTCATGTATCCTGACAGGTAAACGACAGCATCATACCTTATAAGTGCAGAGAGCCCTTTGCATGAGCGTGTGCATTTGTGTGAGTGTGTGTCCGCTTTTATTATTCATCAGTGTTAAATATAAGTGGTAAAGACAAATTGGAGGAAGTGTGGCTAAAAATAGTACAGGACATTCATTGACATTCCACGGGGCATAGCCATCGTCTTAATGGACATGTAGAATCCAAATACCTTCACCAAGACTCTGATTCATTTCTGCTGCAGAAACAGTGAAACAGCACTTTGTGTGATTAGGTCGCCTCAGAAACCAGAGAGGAGCCAGACTGAAACAATAAACTTTCAATGTCCTCACTATCCATATATGCTGTTAAAAAGGGGGAAATATATATATTAAAAAATGTGCAACAACAGACTTCTGATTGCTCCCAAATGACTGCTGTTGGACAGCAATGAAATCTTATTAAAGTGCAACAGAAAATAAAAGTGTGTGTGGAGTTAAACAGACAAGAGCTTGCACAAAGTAGGGTTAAAGTAAACATCTCCATCTGGAAAACATAAAACAAATTTCTATTTTAAGATTAAAGAACATGACCACTCTGAAGAAGAGGGGAAAGTTTGTTTGTACTTACAGATGGACTGACAGGGATATGGGGATGACAGTGTTTGACATATCTATATGTGGTTCTAATATTTCTTCTGCTTTACAACTGTACAGGCAAGTGTTTACTTTCGGGTTGCCATGATTCTGCTTTATCACCCTCAATATTTGTAAATGATTGTTTATGTTTAGATGTTTAGGTTTGATGCAGTGTGTAATTCACCATTTTTTTTGCAAAAATCAAGTGTTGCTTATACTGTACGTATTTTCCCAAATCACACTCCCATCCAAATGATGGCATTCTCGTAGCTTAGAATGAGTTTTTTGTGGATGCTTTTGGATCCCCCCAACCAAAAGCTGCCATGTTGCATTGCCATCTTTGAAAACGGTAGCCAAAACGGGGACAAACTTTTTAGCCTTACGCGTTTAGAATCCCCGCATGTTGTCGGGGGAGGAGGAAAAAGAGCAAAGATAACCGCTGGTTATTCAGATTGCGTTTTCCATTGAAATAGAGGACTATCCATACTTTGCCCATGGGGGAGGAAGGAGAAAATAACTGATAAAAGAAAAAGAAATCATAACCGGGAGAAACAGGAGTCTAATGTTTACTACTGTAGATGAAAATGTTTCATGAGGGAGAGGGACTTCAAAACTGATGCCAAGGTTGCAGGCTTTCAGGTAAGTTCAGACCTGCCAACATGGCATGTTGCGTTGCAGGTATGTACAGTAATTAGACATCTAAATACGCTGGTCTGGCTTGCCTTTCAAAACACGCAAAAAGCTGGTGAAACATGAATTCTGTAGGAAATATGAGCATGTCATATTCACAACTAATAGTAGGAAGCAGCAGTGAAGTGTTTGCAACCAATCATTGTAGAGAGCTGGAGAAAAGTCTCTGACGAACCAAAAGTGTTTTGTCTTTGCTGCCCCTCTCTTCCCATTCCGAGGCTTTGCCCCTACTCACCGCTGTCCACTTTCCCCTGCTTAGGCTGCTATTATTATCTACAGATACCCGGTTCATGTTGCCCAGTATGTATTACTTGTGCGGTAAGATTAATTGGCTTATACTGCATGAATACAGAATTTTAAGTAATGAAGCAATTTCTTTCATTACATTTTAACATTACATGGAATAGATAATCATCTATTCCATGTATGTTTAAATGATCTACTCTGATCCAGTAATTCCATGTGACACTACATGTAATCAGAACTGCTGTCTTTTAGATGTGTGACATGCAGATATGCATGTATGTGATTTATCATGGCGGTCAAGCTTCTTGTTTTTGTACTGTCTGATCATGCTCCATATTCTGCTCCTGTGAAGTTTATATTTTAAACAAACTTTCTACCACAGAGCAATCTGTGTGCTCTGTTTAGAAACCATGTTTTTAAGTGGACAAACCTCACTGCTCATGTCAAGATAGATTTTTTTTCTTTACCCCAAACAGAACTTAACTAATGAACAGTAAAGTTCAGTGGTTATCTGTAGATGCATTATTGTCATCTAACATGCAGTGTGTTGGAACAGCTGTCTATGTTGCAGATTTACCATTGCTCTAAAGTGTTTGATACATCAGAATTGTAGTCAAAACAATTTTGAGAACTAAATCCGGGTCATCATCACCCATCATTATGAATGTGTGTGAGAGGCCGTTGGTATGGAATGGCTGCCACGTTTTTGTCAGTCTGCCCCAGGGTACATGCGTAACTTACCATCACCAAGTATGAATGAGGGGGGAATGAATAATGGGTCAACTGTTTTCTTGCAAAACAGGAATACTTGCAGAAGAAAGTGCAATTGAGAGGATTTTATTTCATGTTAGGAGAAAAATAGTAAACAGTCTGCAGATTCTGCACAACTCAACAAGGCAAAACAAACAAAAAAATCTGTTTGGAAAACTGTGAGTTCCCCAGATGGAGTAATGGCTCAGATGCTGAAAGAAAATGTAATAGAGAGCAAACAAGAGATATGTGGGGAAGAAGCTTATAATCTGAAGGCAAATCTCCATCATTATCCTGTTGTGTCAGGTCAACAGGAAGCCAAGAATGCCATCAAGACATGAAGATTTACTGGAGATTTGCTCAATCCATAAATAATTCATGGAGCAAACAAGGTGGCTTTCACATTCATAGTTTCCTGCTCAAGCTTGATCGTCTCTGAGGGCTTTGGGCTTGATCAGACTTGGAGGCAGGTTTGCTGTTCTGCTTTGAGCCACTGCTGGAGAGCATGTTTGTAAAGACATTGTTGATTTGACATACAGGTGCCCTAAAACTAGCAAGATTGTCTAACTGCTGTTACAACCAGTCATGGATCAAATTTAATTCAGTAATACTCGATTTGAATAGATGCTTAATGATCATCTGTATAACAATGAAACAATATCTTGCTTGGCTGAGTGGGTTATGGATGCTTTCAGATTTAAAAAAGAAACATAAGAGGTCACTTCACCTTTACTGAATTAAATGTATGACTGGGGTATCCTGATGGGAATTTGAAGAAATCCTTGACATTTGTTTTACATACCCCCCCCCTCCCCCCCCCCCCCCCCCTTTTTTTTCTTAACCATATCTTATCTTGTGGTAGTTAATAGTTAATAATCAAATCAAATTTTATTTATAGAGCAATTTCCATACAAGAAGTAACGCAAACTGCTTTACATAAAAACAGTCTTGACCATTTAAAATCATAGGTCTTTTACTAGTTTGTGTGAGGACCTAACAAAATAAAAAATTTGACAGCTAAACTAGCAACCATCTCAAATCCTACCTGTACTGTGAGCTCACTCCAGCCAGTGAAAGACAGTCTTTTCTTGACGAATGTGGTTTGTCAGCTGTTTACGATCAAGCTAACAAGGGGGTAGGTGCACATGCAAATCTGCAGATCACAGGAAAGCCAAAAATGTGAAATGCTTCAGCTCACCCTCAGGTGGGACTTTTATGACTTTGGCAATACTGCTAAATTGATAATGAATGTGCTTTGGAAATATTAGTTTCTTTGCTGGGAGTGTGTGAGTACTTAGGGTCATTGTTTCACAGTTGGAGTGACAAAGAGACTGCGAAGTCATTCAGTGGATATCACTCCTAAAGTGCACCTGCTGCTCCAGGTGAGGTTTAAATAAATAATGTGAACGTATTGATTGGTATTCTGTGAGCCTCTCTGCTGCAGGAGACGGAGTACACTTCAGTCTCACAGTCACATCCATTACAATGAACTCAAAGAAACAAAATAAACCTCTGTCTTAAAACATTCTGTCTCTCTGCTTTGAAGTTGCTTTTTGTTGCATTGAAGTCTGTGGAAGCCATTTCTACTATATTAGTAGATGAACACATTTATCATGCACTTTCAGCCATTGACATGTGTCACATACTGTTATCAGTTTTAAACCCAAGAAAGAAATTGAAATAGGCATATGACAGAATCATTGAGAGGCTTCTCTTTGCAGTAGAGTAGAAAAAGTACCAGGGTTTAGCTTCAACTTCCACATCAACAAAGCAAAAATTCTGTGTTGATCAAGTATTTTTCTTGATTGAAGAAAAAAATGAAGATTGTTGCAGCCTTTTTTGTTATGTACTGTATGATCAACTCTATGGGGTTTTTTGCTTTATTTTCCTTATTATCCCCTCCATGCATGGATGCCTACTATGCTAAGTAAAGCTTCTTTGATCATCTCCATACAAACAAAATAATTTTTTTTTTTTTGCTTAATTGCCCAAGTTTTTTTTTTCTTTTAACAACAAATTTAAGAAAAGGCTAAAATTGAAGAACTCACATCTGATCTGTTTGTGACCCTCAAAATAAGCAGATTTGTCTTTCTGTTTATGCAGGGACTTTTTTGTGCAGAGGTGGGTAGATTAGGCAAAAATGATATTAAAAAGGAGGAGGTGTAATGCTCACTGGATTAAGTCTTAAGTGACAAGTTCCACCCTCTGCCTCCCATCACCAACATCCCACATGGACAATTTCAAAGGCTGCACAGAACCTGTGACAACCCAGCTGACTTTGACTCCAAAGCTAAAGATATGTACCATCGTTTTAAAGTCAGAGGTTATAACGATAGCAACCTTAAAGGGGGAAGTTTGTTTTTTTTCAAACTGGACCTATTTTCTATGTAGCATGAAATACATTCATTTACTCACCCAGACAGTTTTGGTGCAACTTGAATTCCTTCAGGAGATATTTAGATCCACTCGAGATCAGCGTATGGAAGAGATGGAGCAACCGCACGCAGCCTCTAAATAAGGCATGATCTGCCACAAACTCCTTTACTTCACCAATGTTTTGTTACGAAACATTAGTCGGACCCCCCCCTGTGAGGTTGAAGCGACTGGTGATTCTTCCTTATTTACAGACATTTTTAGTGCAGCGACTTTGTTGACGTCACTATTATGCGACATCATAACAAGTAAATGTCTGTAAATAAGGACGAATGTAGTGTTTATATTTATGCACTATACGCACTCAAAAATAGAGGTACCAGTTTGTACTTAAGAGGGTACAAATGCTTTTCACTGGGGTGTTCCTTTTCAAAATACATTTCTGTACTGTTCGGTCCTGGTCCATTTTTGTACCTTATCAAGCTGTTAAAGTACAATTAAACCAATTAAAAAATAATATATAAAAGTCAATAAAATAGAGATTATGACAACAATCAAAGATGCTAATGATAAATTAATAATTATTATATGAATAGTAGGCCAAACACATATAATATAATTATACATATAATTATTACCATGATTGCTATGATCATTATGAAAATCATGATATAATAACTATGATTATACTACTGTTTAGAAGTACTGCTTTTTATAGTTATTGTACAAGCTACACACATTTTTCAATGCTGCAGGTACCCTTAGAGTTGAAATGGTACAAATTTGTACTTTATATTATTTTGGACCCTTTTTGGTACACTGGCATCGTAAAGACCAATATTGTACTTTTGAGATAACATTTGTAAAAAAAATTTACCTACAGGTACCGAAATGTATGTTTGAGAGTGCAAGACATATATTATATTGCCCCCCCAAATGATTTTATATGGTGCCATACTTACCCCACACATTTTTTGTATATTTTTGTCTCTTGTTCACATTTTTGATCATGTGACCTCTCCCATTTATTTAAGGGAGCCAACACCTGTGTTCTGCTTTACCCTGATGAAGGCTTGACAGCCGAAATGCGTTGATGTGTGATGTGCGTGAATTAAATCAATCACCTGCAAACCCAGAGTGCCTCAATTCATCTTTTCACTTTCTAAAAGTACTGTTACTTTAAAAAAATATGATTCAAGTACAGGGCTTGACATTACCTTTTTGCTCACCAGCCACTGTAACCAGTGGTTTTCCAAAGTTACTAGCCACTCAACATTTTCACTAGCCACAATTTTGTTGTTGAGAAAAGATGTTTAGTAGGATTAAAGCTGACTATGGCCTGCTAAAGTTTACTTAAACTAGATTTACAAACTTTTTAAATGTAAATGACTCTTGTACACTTTCATATGAAGGCTCCATAAAATGTTTAACAATCCAGCTCATTATCAATCATTCAACTCTGATAGGGTTCTGTGTAAAGCTCTTTTTATATGAAAATTTGCAGCGTACTGTACAAAGTAATAAAACAAATGTGGGGTTTTTTTTGCATTTTAAAAATGGTGCAGGGGAGTAAAAGATTAATTTAAAAGATAAAAACTGAACTGGAAAAAATATGAAAAGAATCCATGTCTGTTTCAGTATTTATTTACTGCAGTAGACTAAATAGGCAACTACAGAGAAGAAAATATCAAAGCAAAAGAAACCGCTAAATCTTTTCACCCCCACAGCCTTCATCCGACAGTTGCTGTCGGATGATGTTAATAATATCATTAATGTTCCTCTAGTCTTTGTTTGGATGTTCAGCTAGGCGATGACATCACAGGAAACAGGAAATAGGAAGTAATAAATTGAGTTGGCATCCTAGGATCCTGTTTGTTAGTTGCCTCTGCAGCACCTGCTGTCAAGACCTCTGTAGTCCATGCCGAGCACAGCCTGTAAGTTTATTTCAAGAGACTTTCGTCTTTACAGTCAGGTTGAGAAATTCGTTTGTGGTCCTTATTATACAAAAGCTTTGCCACCTTTTACACTAGTCAGATTGCTGGTATTGGCACGTCACAAGTATGTACCCTGCTAGCATTAGCATGTCACAATTAGTATGTAGTCTGTTAGCATTAGCATGTACTTTGTTAGCATTAGCTTGCTAGCTAGCCTGTTCATTTGAGTAAATAATTTGCACTAAATCAAACAAACATCACATTATTTTGATGTGACGTTTGTTTGATTTATGTGATTTATATGTAAACTCCACTTGCATGGTTTTAATAGATTTGTCTTTGTTTATTTCAGTTTTACTCTGTCTAGACCACAAGTGACATGCTAATTAAAGGCCACAAAAAAAGACAACCACTTGCTTCCTTGTGTCTACAAAGAGTTATCTACCTGCCTAGCTGCCTGGAGAAGCAATGAGGGCAGAACAAATAATAATAATAATTATAATTATAATAATAATTTATTTGATATATATTGTGCTTTTGCTGCTAGACACTCAAAGCGCTCACATTGGATCCATCATGTGTTCACTCCTCAGTAATAGTGGATGCTGCAGCTTTGTGAATACATTGCTGCATCTTTCAGAATGGTTTATAAAACATGCTACTATGCACGTTCAGGATGTTTACATCCCAAACTTGCATTGATGTGTTCGGCGCTATGAGCACTCTGGAGCTTGGGCAGATCTCCGCTGGCCTGCAGCAATAATTTTGGGCATGGCTCAGCCTCGTCACACAGGTAGACCACGCCTCCCGGTGAAGAAAACCGGCGGAAAATCACTTAATCCTTGTTAGTTATTATGTCTCCCATAGTGCTCGAGTCTGACACGTTAAATCTTCATCATCACTGCCCACAACCAACGTTAAAACAGCTGCTGTATGAGGGATCTGGATTTGACACGTTCGGGAGAAAACTAAAAACAGAAAAGACTGCTGCTTCACGGTCTGACTCTGAGCCACATTCAGACAACTCATGCTTTCTCATGTTAAACATGAACTAAGCGCTGCAGGTAGAACTGTGAAGATCGGACGTGCAGAAGGAAAGCTAGGAGTCCCCTTTGGAAAACTGATCTCAGCTGGCAGCGCCCCGCGTGTGTGCGTGCATGCGTTGTGTAGCATGTGTCTAGCTTGTGGTTGCTACCCTAGCGCATGCTAGCCTAGTGTGTGTGTGTCTGTAGAGGTTGTGACTGTCTGCATGTAAGAGTGTATTATTTTTTGTTTATCCACAACAACACACATATATTCATTAGCTCTAACTGGGAGGTAAATAATGAATTGTCTGATTAATCCTTCCATGTCCCCATGTGTAGCATTATCTCACTTATTATGTGAGAAATTTCTTAGCTTTTTCATTAACAAAATTGCTGCCATTAGGTCCATTCTTCCTCCCTCTGTTCTGGATCCTGCTGTCCCCCCTCAGTGCCCTACTGTCTTTGAGCAGTTTGACCAGGTGACTGGCTGAACGCTCTGATGTAGTTTCCCAGCTAAAATCCTTGTTTTGCCCCCTTGACAGCATTCTCTCCACATTAATTAGGAGTGCTTTTAGCTCCATGGGGCCTGTTAATTTATGTCTTATTAACACCTGTCTGTCATCTGGCTGTGTCCCAGCTGTTTCATGCCCTTGTTCAGCCACTTTTAAAGAAACCCAATATGTTTATCCTCTCAAACTACAGGCCTATATCCAAACTCCCTTTCTTATCAAAAGTGCTTGGGAAAGTAGTCCAACAGCAACTACAGGCTTACTTACATTCCAACAATATCCTAGATAAATCCAGTCTGGGTTTAAATCCTTCTACAGCACTGAAATGGCTCTTTTATAAGTTTAAATTACATTTTTTTAACCATAGATTCTGGGAGTCCTGGTGTCCTGGTTCTTTTGGATCTAACTGTTGCTTTTGACACAGTTGACCAACAAATCCTCCTGACACGATTGGAACAATGTGATGGTCTCAGAGGTTCTGTCCTCCAATAGTTACAGTCATATCTGTCAAATCAATCTTTTTGTGTTCACCTTGATGAGCACTCCTCAGCTGTAACCCCCCTCAGCAGTGGGGTCCCGCAAGGTTCCATTCTGGGTCCACTGTTGTTTTTTTTGTAAATGCTGCCATTAGCATCCATATTCAAGAAGTATAGTAGTTCCTAACATTGATTTGCCAATGATGTTCAGATCTATGTACCATTAAAACCACAAGCCAATTCCCTTTCTGAACTCGCCAGCTGCCTGAGATCTGAAAGCATGGATGGATTTAAATTTTCTTCTTCTGAATGATGAGAAAACTGATATTGTGGTGTTTGGGAAACTGAAGCTTCTAGATGGTGCTGTTAGTGTTCTTGGGCCGCTCTCCTCACATTGTCCGTCTCAGGTTAAAAACCGTGGTGTAGTCATAGACACTTCCTTATATTTACACCATCAAATCAGCTCGGTTGTCAGTAGTGTCTTTTTCCATCTGAGGCTATTTAGGAAAGTTAAGCCCTACCTGCTGAAGAAAGAGCTGGAAACAGTGATCTACCTGCTGATCATGTCTAGAGTTGATTACTGCAACTCCATATATTTCGGCCTTGATAAGATGTCCATGCACCAGTTACAGCTCACTCAGAATGCAGCAGCCTGCCTGCTGAGTGGGAGACGTGAGACGTGAGGAGACGTGACCACATCATCCCAGTGCTAGCTGCATTGCACTGGCTTCCCGTCAGTTTCAGGACCCAGTTTTAAAATTTTATTACTTGTTTTTAAAGCCTTAAATGGTCTGGTTCCCCCAACCTGTCTGAGATGCTGCACTTGCATGCTCCCCCTAGAGCTCTGCGGTCCTCTTTTCAGCTCCTTTTAAATGTCCCCCCCTCCAGACTTAAGTCCAGGGGGGACAGAGCTTTCTCGGTGGCTGCTCCTAAGCTGTGGAACAGTTAGCCTCTCTACATTAGAGCCGCCCAGTCTCTCGGGTTTTAAGTCCATGCTCAAGACCCACTTCTTTTCACTGGCTTTCAAAATGTAGTTGAGCTTGACACTGTTTTGTTTTAATATTTAATTTTTATTATGATTTTCTGTAATTTGATTTGAACTTTTTCTAATTTTATTGTGCCATTTTTTTGTCCTGCACTTTGGGCAACCTTGGTTGTTGTAAATGTGCTTTTTAAATAAACTTGAACTTATTTAGTCAAGGAAATTTTACAAACTTCCTCCGACTAGTGCTAGCAGCACAACAGCCATGTGAATCCACCAATTCTAAACAGACGTTCTTAGTAAGTAAGTAAGGAAGTAAGTTTTATTTCTATAGCGCCTTTCACAGACAAGGGGACGTCACAAGGTGCTGTACAGAGGACATAATTAAAATACAAGAAAATAAAATACAGTAAATATAAGATACAAAAAAAAAACCAAACAAAAAAAACAATACAAGCAATGAGAAAATTTGAATAAAAATCAGCATGGTGGTCATAAAACAGCCTTTTTGCTACTGAAGTTAAAATGCTTGGAAAAACAGGTATGTTTTCAGTTCGCTCTTAAAAACATCAATGGAGTCCAACAAACGTAGATTGTTCCAGAGCCTCGGTGGGACGGCCTGGAAGGAACGATCCCCTCGTGTCTTGAAGTGGGTACGAGGGACCAAGAGCAGATGCTGGTCCAGAGACCTTAGCCTACGAGAGGGAGCAGCGTCAAAATTCTTTAGCCAATGGGTCAAGAAAAAGATGTTTCACCGGCACCAGTGAAACATCTGAAAACTCTCCAGCTGTCCAAGCGATGCACAGGACAGGAATGTATTGTAGATTTTCTCCGAGTCTAAAGCAGTGTCTCATCCCACTGGGTCCGACACCCATCTGCCTTCCTGCAGCCCGAAGCAGCGCTCCACCTGGGCACCTGCGCGTGTGTGTATACTGATGCCTACCTCCGCTCCTATGTGGCAGTTTTACCAGCGGGGTGAGGAGATGCACGAAGAGTGAAAAGCACTTGTCTCCTAGAACTATATGTTAATGATTTAAAAAATTTGTTGAGATAAATGGAGAAATTAAATTAAGTCACAGCTATTTTTGTAATTTGGGGAATACATTCTACATTCCCTTTTTCCTTTTTGTTTGCAAATGGGTTCATGCTTAGTGCTGATATGTGAATACTTATGTTTAAATGACAGTTTGTGGTTTGGTTCATAAATATTTTCATGTTCTGCTGCGCTGCAAACCCTCACTGACTCAAACTTGGTTGTGAGATTTGATCGTATCCTACGATCACGTTCAAATTGATAAATGCAGAGTCTTGCGTGGAAATGGTCGTACGCACAGATTTTCGTCGTACGATCGTTTGATAAATGAGGGCCAGGGTGAGGAGCTCGGTCATCCGGGAGGGACTCAAAGTAGAGCTGCTGCTCCTCCGTATAGAGAGGAGCCAGATGAGGTGGCTCTGGCATCTGGTTAGGATGCCTCCTGGATGCCTCCCTGGGGAGGTGTTCCAGGCATGTCCCACTGGGACAAGACCCTGGGGAAGGCCTAGGACACGGTGGAGGGACTACGTCTCCCGGCTGGCCTGTGAGCGCCTCGGGATCCCCCCGGATGAGCTGGCGGCTGTGGCCGGGGTGAGGAAAGTCTGGGCTTCCCTGCTTAGGCAGCTGCCCCCCGCGACCCGATCCTGGATAAGCGGAAGAAGACGGCACAGTACGGTATGCGTGTCTCTGGATGGTGGGAGGAAGCCGGAGTACCCGGAGAGAACCCACACATACACGGGTAGAACATGCAAACTCCACACAGGAAGGATGCTGTTGAAATTTTTCAACATTTTTACTGTGAGGCTGTGGTGCTAACCACCACGCCACCGTGCAGCCCTAATTATAAAGGGCTGCGTGGTGCACGGTGCACACGACTGCACATTATAATTATTATAAATAATTATAATTATTTTGAAAAAATAAACTCATGAAACAGGCCCTATTTTGTTGCACAACCTTTTCATGCAACAAAATATTGTCTTTAACTGTCAATGAGATTTCAACACCTCTCAGCAGGTATTTTGGTCCACTCCTCATGAGCAAACTGCTCCAGTTGTCTTAGGTTTGAAGGGTGCCTTTTCCAGACGGCATGTTTTAGGATTTAGGTCAGGGCTCTGTTACATCCCAACTCTGCTAGGGTGTTAAAAGAATGCAACAAAAAGACTACTGGCTTCAGGATGTAAAAGGTGGAGTAAAAGTTTTATTTTTCTTATTTTGTCATTTGTGGGTTCCGTTTATTTGTTTTGATCCCAAAAACCGTTGTGGTTTTGTAACTTAAGGGGTGGGGGGTATTACACTGCCTGCTTACTAACTTCATCTGTCTCTCATATGCAAATTCACCTGTTTCATCCCTTGGCTCTGATCGACCTGGCACCACACAGCCATCATTTCCTTTTTCAGGTTTTGGGTTTATGCCTTTTAATTTACCTCCAGAACAATAAAAACATCTTTACTCCTCCATTCCATCTGAAACCAGTCTTTTTGTTACGTTCTACAGTACATCCCTACAGCAGAGCTGGGACGTAACTGTGAAGGCGTGCTGTGTCACTTCCTGTTGCTCCTGTGTGTACCTCGCTTGTTTGAGCTCCGAAGGGCTAGCTCTCTCCTCTGCCCTTAGTTGCTTATTTTTCTTATACCATTCACCGTTTGGCCTTTCACAACGTATAACGCTTAAACACACTTCCTCACCAGTTCTCTGTTTTTGGGATTCTCTAGTTCTTGTTATCTGCTACGCCTGTTAGCTCTCTCTGCTAGCATGGCTGCTAGCGCTTTTCCTCCGCTCTCTGCTCTTCCTCCCTCTGCCACTCTCTTTTCTTGCTCGGTGTGCTTCATGTTTAGCTACACCTCTGCCTCCTTTAGTGATAATGGTACGTGTAACAAATGTAGCTTGTTTGTAGCTTTGGAGGCGAGGCTCGGCGAATTAGAAGCTCGGCTCCGCTCCATGAAAAAGCCTCCAGTAGCTAGCCAGGGCCCTGCTTTAGCTTTAGGCGGAGCGGAGCCTCGTAGACAGGCTGTCCCTAGTGGTTCCGCAGTTGGTTCCGAGCAGCCGGAACAGCAGGAGGGATGGGCGACGGTTGTGAGGAAACGTAGCTCTAAGGCTAAAGCTAAGCCCGCGGGTCACCACCAACCTGTCCACGTTTCTAACCGATACGCCCCACTCAAAGACATACCCTTTGAGCAACAAACCCTGGTTATTGGCAGCTCCATAGTCAGAAACGTGGCTTTAGAGACACCAGCGACCGTAGTTAAATGTATCCCAGGAGCCAGAGCGGGCGACATTGAGTATTACTTGAAACTGCTGGCTAAGGATAAACGTAAATACCGTAACATTGTAATTCATGCCGGCGGTAACGACACCCGGTTACGCCAATCGGAGGTCACAAAAGTTCTTGAAAAGTTTCAGTCTGGTTTTAGAGCTCATCATAGCACAGAGACGGCACTGGTGAAGGTTACTAACGATCTTCTCATGGCTTCAGATAAAGGACTCCTGTCCATACTTGTCCTGTTAGATCTCAGTGCTGCATTCGACACCATCGATCACAACATTCTGCTACAGAGACTTGAACATGTTATTGGAATTAGAGGAACTGCATTAGATTGGTTCAAGTCATACTTATCTGATAGATTTCAGTTTGTTAATGTCAACAACGAGTCTTCATCACACACCAGAGTAACTCATGGAGTTCCCCAGGGTTCTGTGCTCGGACCAATTCTCTTCACATTATATATGCTTCCTTTGGGTAATATCATCAGACAACATGGCATAAATTTTCATTGTTATGCAGACGACACTCAGATATACTTATCTATGAAGCCTGATGAAACCAATCAGTTTGTTAGATTACAAAGATGTCTTGGTGACATAAAGACCTGGATGACCCTGAACTTTCTGCTTCTAAATTCAGACAAGACCGAGGTTATAGTCTTTGGACCCGAAAAACTCAGGACTAAATTATCTAGCTTTATAGTTGATCTGGATGGCATTAATTTGGCTTCCAGCACCACAGTGAAGAATCTTGGAGTCATTTTTGACCAGGATTTGTCTTTCAACTCCCATATAAAACAGGTTTCTAGAACCGCCTTCTTTCACCTACGTAATATTGCTAAAATTAGGAACATCTTATCTCAGGACGATGCAGAAAAACTAGTCCATGCTTTTGTTACTTCCAGATTGGATTATTGTAATTCCTTATTATTGGGCTGCCCCAAATATGCCTTGAAAAGTCTCCAGCTGATCCAGAATGCTGCAGCCAGGGTTCTGACTAGAACCAGCAGGAGAGATCATATTTCTCCAGTTCTAGCTTCTCTTCATTGGCTCCCTGTTAAATCCAGGATAGAATTTAAAATTCTTCTTCTCACATATAAAGCTCTCCATGACCAAGCTCCATTATATATTAGAGATCTCATAGTTCCATATATTCCAAGCAGGGCACTTCGCTCTCAGACTGCAGGCCTTTTGGTAGTTCCAAGGGTCTCTAAGAGTAGAATGGGAGGCAGAGCGTTTGGCTATCAAGCCCCCCTATTATGGAATCAGTTACCACTTCAGGTTCGGGAGGCAGACACCCTCTCTACCTTTAAGATCAGGCTTAAAACCTTCCTTTTTGATAAGTCTTATAGTTAGGGATGGCTAGCCTTCCCTTAGTTAAGCTGCTATAGGTTTAGACTGCTGCGGGACATCCATGATGCACTGGGCTCTTTCTCTCCCACCATCTCTGCTTCTCCATGTAGAAACCTGTGACAGTATTGCATCATTAACTGTGTTCTCCTCTCTCAGCAGATCTGGCTGGATAACGTTGCAGTGTTTGTTGGTCTCCCTTTCTGTCTTCTCCCCCCCCAGCCGGTCGAGGCAGATGGCCGCCCTACCTGAGCCGGGTTCTGCCGGAGGTTTTTCCTCCCTGTTAAAAGGGTGTTTTCCTTCCCACTGTCGCCACCCCTCCGTGCTTGCTCAGGATGGGGGATTGGACCGGGTCAAGTCAAGATTCGATCCAATCTGTTGGTTTCCTTAACTAGGCTATTATGAATCTGACCTGAATTTTTCTGTCTGTTTAAGCGCCCTGAGGTGACATTGTCATGAATGGACGCTATACAAATAAATAAAGTTGAAAATTGAACAGCTAATAGAAGGCCACTTCAGAATAGACCAATGCTTTCCTCTTAGACATTCCTGGGTATTTTCCTCAGAGATTTTGTTCCATATTGACATGGCGGCATCATACAGTTGCTCCAGATTTGTCAGCTGCACATCCAAGATGAGAACGTCCCATTCCACCACATCCCAAAGGTGCTATATTAGATCGAAATCTGGTGACTGTGGAGGCCATTTGAGTACAATGAATTCACTGTCATGTTCAAAAAACCTTCTGAGGTGATTCCCGCTTTATGACATGGCACGTTGTCCTGCTGGAAGTAGCCATTAGAGGATGTTACTCTGTGATCATAAAGGGATGGACATGGTCAGCAACAATACTCAGGTAGGCTGTGGTGGTTAAACTGTGCCACATTGGTACTAAGGGCCCAAAGTGTGCCAAGAAAATCTCTCCTACACCAACAACAACCTGAACCGTTGATACAAGACAGGATGGATCCATGCTTTCATGTTGTTGACACCAAATTTTGAGCCTACCATCTGAATTTCATAGCAGAAATCGAGACTCATCAGACAAGGCAACATTTCTCCATCTTCTGTTGTCCAATGTTGGTGAGTCTGTGCAAATTGTAGCCTCAGTTTCCTGTTCTTAGCTGACAGGAGTGGCACCCGGTGTGGTCTTCTGCTGCTGTAGCCCATCTGCTTCCAGGTTGGATGTGTTGTGCATTCAGAGATGCTCTTCTGCTCTTCGGTTGTAACAAGTGGTTATTTGAATTACTGTTGCCTTTCTATCAGCTCGAACCAGTCTGGCCATTCTCCTCTGATCTCTGGCATCAACAAGGCATTGGATTTCACAGAGCTGCTGCTCTCTGGATTTTTTCTCTTTTTCAGACCATTCTCTGTAAACCCTAGAGATGGTTGTGCATGAAAATCCCAGTAGGTCAACAGTTTATGAAATACTCAGACCAGCCTGTCTGGCACCAACAACCATGCCACGTTCAAAGTCACTGAAATCACCTTGCTTCCCCATTCTGATGCTTGGTTTGAACTGCAGTAGATCGTCTTGATCATGTCTACATGCCTAAATGCATTGAGTTGCTGCCATGTGATTGGTTGATTAGAAATTTGCATTAACGTACAGTTGGACAGGTGTACCTGCAATGATAAAGTGGTCGGTATATGCATATATAATGTATTGTTGCTCACCTATCATTTTGTACAGGTGAGCTGTAGCCTCTGGAGATGGATTCTAAATTTCATCCTGTCAAATAAATGCTGTCTTAGCGCTCAGATTAACCATAGGAAAAGAACTGACTCGCATCTTATGAACCTTCACATTAATAATCATAGCTGTAGGTAAATCCAGGAGCTATTATTTTGTAAATAAAAGTCAAATCCTTCAGGTTCAGATAAGTCTCAAGTGCTGCATGTTTCCACTGGGAAACAGGAGAATGAGGCTGAGGGTCTGTTTCAGAGCTCAGCTCCTGTTCCAGCATCTGTGCTGGTGCATAATCAGTCTCAGATGTGTGCATGGGTCTCTACCAAAGCTGTGCTATCACAAATGTTAAATGGATCCATCACTGCCGCAAAGCAGATTTTAAATCTGAGTTAAAATGGATGTCTTTATTTACAAATTACTTGCCATCTCTCCTCAGCTTCTTTATGACCACCCTATAACAGCGCATACTCATATGCCTAAATCTCAAGGATATTTGTAATCATAAGCTGCAATGTGATAATAATTAAACAAAATTACACTGTTTAGGCAGCCATATGTTGCATACCACACAGGGACAGTGATGTATACCACAACCTGTTTGCATGAGTTGCATTCAACATCTGTCACAGTGCTGAACAAACATGCTGAATCAAAAGGCCATGAGGCAGTTCAAATGGTCTTTATAATTAGTGTGGACATGTGAAGCATGAAACAAGTTCTCAGTGGGCTTTATAAAGTCACTGCAGGGGCATGCATTAGATCCAAGTACAGTACTTTTTGTCTGAACCTCCTTCTTTCAGGCATGATTTACAATAGAAGTTTAGAGTCTGGTGTTTTACTTCAACCTTACCCCGTGTTCACACCGGACGCGAATAAAATTATTTGCGCGAATGAATTGCATGTTAAGTCAATGTACAGGCGCGAATTGACGCACCTTTGCTTGGCGCGGCGCGTTTGACGCGAATTCGCGGCGCGATGAGCCCCAAACGCACGTCTAACTCGCGCGAATGAGGCGTTTTACTCGCGCGAATGAGGCGTCTTATTCGCGCGAATAGAGCGTATTTTGCCTATTCGCTCGAGTTGAAAAAATTGAACTCGAGCGTTTTTGACGCGCGAACAAACCAGCCCCGTCATTGAAAATGAATGAGACGTGATGTGAACGGACTGCCGCTCTGCAGCTCGCTGCTCTCTTCAATAGTAAAGAAGGGAAAAGTGCTTTTCACAGATAAAATCACAAAGTGCTGCACACAAAAGCAGTGGAATACCATAAATTTAGGTCTATAAACCCGGTCAGACAAAACCTCATTAACCAAAAGCTGCAGATCTCTGCAGCCGGTGTTTGACGGGGTGAAACGTCACAACGCGACACTCCCGGAGGAATAAGCAGCTCTGTCCTCGCTACATAAATAAATTGAGGTTGTTTGTTATAAAACCTCAATATAATTCAATATGAATTTGTAGTCAGACTAGTGTAGTATTCAGTTTGGTCAGAAGATGACGCTGCAGTACCAGGAGTTCAGCTTCAGTAGATGTAAACAAACACACGCTGTGTGTGTTGTGGTTGTGAACCGGAAGAAAGCGGACAGTTACAAGTTGCATTTAATCAGCTGGTTAAATGTTTAGAGGTGGAGGCGAGGAGACGGCAGAGACTCGTTAAACTGAGCTACAATAGCTAGCGACAACACGTTTTTTTGCTGGAAGTTGTTGGACATTTTGGTGGAAGCGCTAGCTAGCTGCGGCTAGCTTGCTCACCGAAGGCAGGTGGACCGACGCTCCGCAGCCGGAATACAGCGTCTGTAGTTTGTATCCTGGAGGGATATGCAGCACCGATCCTCCCCGACAGAAGCCCATCAAACTGGGCTGGGAAATCCCCCTGGAAGCGGCCGTCATCCAGACGTAACTCCTGGATCAGCTGATGAAATTCACAGAGCTCCGAGCGCCTCTGGAGAAACTGGTGGGCCCAAACACGGCGTCTTCTCTTTTCCATCTTCCAGAGCAGGTAGAATGCCGCAACTCGCTCAAAATAACCGGAATCTGCCATGTTCATCTGACTGAACTGACAAACCACTGTTTTCTCTAGAAAGTTCAACTTGACGCGCGAATGAAGCGTTTTATTCGCGCGTACAATACACTCCATTCGCGCGTACAATACGCTTCATTCACGTGTACAATACGCTTCATTCACGCGTACAATACGCTCCATTCGCGCGAAAAAAAACGCCTGAATGAAGCGAGTAAACTTCCAGCATTCGCGCGTTGAAATCTAGGCGCGTACGCGAATGGAGGCGTCCGGTGTGAACACGGGGTTAGGCACAACAAAGTTAATCTATGTTGCAGTTTTTGGCGGAAATGCCCTGGCTGGTTGTGTGACAACCACCATTATACAGAAAAAAAGAAGACACAAATTAGCTTCCAGATTCTCTTCTCCAATTTGTAGTAGCCTATTTGCTGTCGCGCATCCGTGGTAGCGCACCCACCCCACATCTGTGACCCCTGGAATATGGTGGAAATCCCTCAAGGCTGAGTGCAGGATGAGTTCCCAAGGCTTTGGTGCGCAGTTGCCCCTTCATGTCTTGTTATAATAATCAACTCTGTCGGCTAATAAATGCATGGACATTGGGCTGTGAGGAAGCTTCTGTAGCCTATAAACAATGTATTAACCTTGAGAGCAATTGGAGTCACCCACGGTACTCACACCATCCCTGAAAGAAGAATAACAGTCTCATTCACGGCAACTTCAGAGCTATCCGAGCGGATTCCTATATTTTTATATTTTTATCTTATAGTTTATTATGTTTGATTATATGCACTGTGGGTTTGAGAGGACTGTAATTTCATCTGTGTTGTATGGCTAACATGTGGCACATTTGACGATAAAGTTGACTTTGACTTTGACTTAAACTTTCTGTTCAGTCTGTGTGTTCTCACAAACACTCTAGGTGCAACTTAGACACGTCATCAGTGTTGTATCCTGGGTTCATTGGGTGTTTTGGGTCTCACAACAGACACCCTCGCCCTGGTGACCCAACCGGGGTTGATCAGGTCCCTGCTTGCGTCTAAGCAGCCTGTGTAGCCCTCAGATCCTCCCGCTTGATCCACAGCCATCTTTCTGCTGCGTCAGATGTTTCTAATGGCTTTCCTGTTCTGCAGCCCTTTCACTCCCAATAACTTGAGTGCCCTGACAAGAGAGTGGCCAACAAAGCCTCTACACCTGACCTCGATGGGGTTAAGTCGGGTTCTCCATCCCACACTCCGGCATTCGTCTGCCAGCTCCTCATACTTGACACTCTTCCTTTCAAAGGTCCTCCTCCCTCCGGTCTCCCCAGGGAACGTTCAGCTCCAGCAGGACCATTTGCCTCGTTGTTTCAGAGACCAAGAATATGTCTGGCCTGAGTGTGGTCACTGTGATGATCTCTGGGAACTTGAGCTGTCTCCCTAGGTCAGCCTTCAGCTGCCAATCCCGAGCTGTTGACAGCAGCCCCCCTGCCTGGCTCTGATGCTGTTGTGGCTTCTCCCCAGCCCTAGCAAAGGCAATGGACTGCCTAGTTGGTTGTATGTGCTTGCTGTTGGAGATCCCTATACTGATGACCTCAGCAATGACCCGTAGCACTTAGTCATGGCAGCAGTTCCCATTTCCAAGTGCCCAGAGGCAGCAGCTTAGGATGTGCTCCAGTGATCCAGCTTTCTGGCAGAGAGGGCATAGCGGAGTCTCAGCCAAGCCCCAGTGGAAGAGGTTGGACAGGCTTAGGAGTACATCATACACTGACTGTATGAGGAACTCGATCCGATATGGCTCAGATCTTCATAGTTCTGTCCACAAGATCTTCCAGTCAACTGCCTCTTCCCATCAGGTCCATGCACCCTGCTGTGACATCCCTATTGTCTGACTGCAGCGAGCTTCCTCCACCCCTGCTCGGACCTCCTCTTGGATCAGCTTCCACCTTTCCTTTCCCTAGGCCTTGCTGTAGAGAGGTCTTGGATTGCTCCCAAGACCTGCCCGTCCAGCTGCTACTGTTCCCACCAGCTTGCTGTGTCGCGGCTGTGCCTCAGCCTGGTTGATCACCTTGTGCACCTTCCACTTCCTGCCAGTTCTTACTTCTATGCCTGTCAAGGAGATTTTGTTGTCGCTGGAGTTCCTATACAGCAGCACCTCCCTAGTTCAGGTAACCATAAACTCCTCCATCAGGCTACTGAAGGGCAGTTTTAGTTTGTTGTCCCTCCCGTACAAGGCAGTGCTGCTGAGACTTCGTGGTAGGCCCAGCCACTTCTGGAGGAAAGAGCTGACCTTCCTCTCGAATCACTCAACAGTGGTCAATGGCATGTCGTAGACTAGCAGTGGCCAGAGGAGTCTTGGCAAGATGCAATGCTGGTAGATCCAGGCTTTATACTTACCTGGGAGCTCTGAATTATCCACTGCTGTCAGCCAGGTTCCCAACTCCCCCTGTGCCAGCCTAACTGTTGCCCAACATACTGTTGCCACACAGAGATCTTATTTGGCAATCTGCAATTGCGGCGTGTATTGGCTTCAGTCAGTCTGTCAGTCAATCATTTTCTGTACCACTTATCTAGTTCAGGGTCGCAGGGGTTACCGGAGCCTATCCCAGCTATTATCAGGCAAGAGGCAGGTACACCCTGGGCAGGTCGCCAGTCTGTCGCAGTATATTGACTTGTAGATGTAAAATAATACCATTGTCAGACCTGTTAAAATTCATGTTATATTTATTTTCAGCCTAAATATATATTTTTAGGAAATGTACTTTCATTCTGCACCCCTCCAAACCACCCATGGATTTTTTTTTTTTTTTAAATAAATATAGCTTTTAATAAAATTGTTCCATGTTCAACTTTTAAATTCTTTCTGCTTACAGCTCTGATCGTGCAGAGGGGAGAATCCCCGCTGCAGGTACAGTAGTTTTCCAACATACAGCTGTGTGAAAAAGTTTTTGCCCCCTTCCTAGTTTCTTTCTTTTTTGCATGTTAGTCACACTTAAATGTTTCAGATCATCAAACAAATTTAAATGTGAGGCTAAGATAACACAAGTAAACAGAAAATGCAATTTTTAAATGAAGATTTTTATTTTTAAGGGGGAAAAAAATCCAAACTTAAATGGTCCCGTGTGAAAAAGTGATTGCCCCCTAAACAGGGGGCAATCACCTAGTGGTGACCTAGTGGTAGCGTCGTGGGCTTTGGCGCGGAGGACCTGGGTTCGAGTCCCCAACACGACCCCTAGGTGAACCACTGTGGACCCCTGAGCAAGGTCCTTAACCCCCACCAACTGCTCCCTGGGTGCTTTAAGTAGCAGCCCACTGCTCTCTGGTACTACTGTACAGAGAGGGTGAAATGCAGAGCCCTAATTTCCTGATCTGGCTAAACTGAGACAAGCCTTTAGTTCTTTCTGCTCAGCAGTGGTTTTGGTCTTGGAACTCTGCCATGCAGGCCATTTTTGCCCAGTCTCTTATGGTGGAGTCATGAACACTGACCTTAATTGAGGCAAATGAGGCCTGCAGTTCTTAGATGTTGTTCTGGGGTCTTTTGTGACCTCTTGGATGAGTCGTCGTTGTGCTCTTGGGATAATTTTGGTCGGCCGAGTCCCAAAGCTTTAAAAATAGCTTTGGAACCTTTTCCAGACTGATAGATCTCAATTACTTTGTTTCTCATTTTTTACTGAATTGATTTTGGATCGCAACATGATGTCTAGCTTTTGAGGATCTTTTTGGTCTACTAAACTTTGTCAGGCAGGTCTTATTTAAGTGATTTCTTGATTGAGAACAGGTGTGGCAGTAATCCAGCCTTGGTGTGGCTAGGGAAATTGAACTCTGCTTTCCAAAGATGTGATAAACCACAGTTAATTTGTTTTAACAGGGGGGGGGCAATCACTTTTTCACACACGGCCATGGAGGTTTGGATTTTTTTCCCCCTCTCACAAATAAAAATCTTCATTCAAAAACTGCCTTTTCTGTTTACTTGTTATGTTTGACTCACAATAAAATTTGTTTGATGATCTGAAACATTTAAGTGTGACAAACATGCAAAAAAGTAAGAAATTAGGAAGGGGGCAAAAACTTTTTCACACAGCTGTATGTGCTCTATGCCACGTTTATTGGGATATACAAAGGCTACTCGGATCCATGCAGATGCTTATATCTCAAAATTGTTGCGCATATGACACTTTCAGGATTTGATCATGCGCCAGGTTTCAGCAGGAAATCCATGCAGTTCTTTGTACATGAAGCTGCTGGTGTTTTGCAGCGTGGCTCCTAGTCAGGCGTAGTTGGCTCATGTTTGATTGACTATGACTAAGGTCACGTCGGTTTGGTTACTATAACACTCTTGGAGATCTGTGTCACTTCCACAGACACAAACGATTTTTCCATTGAATGGGGAGGCAGACTAAACCCAACTAACTAGCCCCAACTGGTGCAGACCACACCTGACCAACAATCGTGGGCAAAATCAGGGTGGGGTAAAGTAGTCATATTTTGCCATTGTAAATCAGTATCATTATGATATGAACTAAACTACTGTTGAATGATGGTTCATTTTGGAAATAAACTAAGTAAACTGCTACATTTGCTTCCTGCTTTCCCGCAGCAGCAGTTTGGAAGCTAGAAAAGGGTTTATTCATTCAATTTCTATACAACATACTGTAAAGTTCAGTGTTTTCAGAGAGAAAACATACAAAAAACAAGGGGAAACAGGGATGACCTCCAGGACAGAGAGGTGGTAGGAGCATTGGGATTCAACATCATCCTGATCCATTCTAAACATCTAAAAGAGATTAATCTCTTGGCCGCCAACTTCTTCTGCTGTGGGAAAATTCCTCAGATGTCATTAGGGAAGCTTCCTCCTTCCGGTCATACACAGAAAGTGTAAGGAAATGTAAGTAGCATACCCCCAAGTTTTTGCCTTGGAGGAAAAAGGTTAAGAGAAGTGTTGCAGATCAAGAAAATATCCCAGTTTATGTCAATTCATCTTCAAAAGACTGAAAGAAACTTGCAAATCACACACATGCACATGCATGTTTTCTTTGTTTTCCATCTTGGTGTCTCCAGCGTAGTCCCCTGTCCATCATTTAGTGTGTCATATTCACCAGTCCTTTCACTGCTAGATGTTTAATAATTACATATGATTTTTATAGTGTAATGTAAAATAATGCAATTTTTATAGGAGACGGGCATTTTAGGAAATGTTGTGCTTTCATTCTGCACCCCTCCAAACGACCCATGGAGTTTGTTTTTTTTTTTTTTTTTAATTCTTAAACCCCCCAAAATTTAAATACAGATCTTACTTTTTTCTAAAAAAAAAAAAAAAAAAAAGAAACATTTACATAATTTCTTCAACTTGACAAATGTTTTTCCCCATTTAGTTTTAGGTCAAAAGTATTGATTCCTCACAACTTGAAACTAAGAGGTACATGTTGTAGACTAAATCTAGGGGGAAATACATCCCAAAAGGTCAGAAAGACAAGCCTATAATCAAATTTTCAGCAAAAGCTCAACATCAAGAGAACAGGTCTAATCAGTTGCAAGCCATCTGTTTTTGCACCAGGAGCAGTGCCGTTATTAGACCACCCAAACAGCTTTCCCTGAAATACTTCAGCTCAAACACTCCTTTCCTTTTTTTCCCCTGCACAACTTGCTGTTACATTGCATGTGCTTAATGCACCTAATGGTCATTGCAGCAGTATTGAATTCCCCCTTATGGCGGAGTCACAATCCGCAGCCCATGTATTGCTATTGTTGTAAATAAATCTTACCTCATTTGCCTCCCATTAAATCAGATCCAGTTGAAATCACATAAAAATGTGATTAACTTCTTGGGGTTTATTTATTTATTTTTTAGGAGTAAAGTAGTAATTGTTGCCATTAATTCTTGTTTGTTTTTAGTAACCATGAAATTACAGCAGGAGCAGTCAAATCAGAGATGCTTGTGCGCAAAGGAAATAATGTGTTTCACTGCATTATTTTTTTTTTTTTTGTTTGTTTTAAACAAACAAATGTGATCTGGTTGGGTGTGTTTGATCTTTTAAAAAGTCAAGAGGTCTCAGCTCTTTTTTATTTTTATTTTTTAAATAAATCGTCATTATTCCTGTAAGCACTTGTGCAACTTGCAGTGATTAGGAAAGAACAGTAAAGCAATTTCATTCCTTTACAACAAAGCCAGTAATCCAGTTTTAATTCCAAATAAGGATTTCGTTGTTGCCTGTTTTCACTGTGTTCGCCATGGGCTAAATAACTCAGAGATGTCTTGCTGCAGAATTTAGTTGAGTACTTGTTTTTCAGGCAGACACTGCCACCATTTTCATGGCATTTCATACATCTGTGCCCTATGATATGATTTCAGTTCTATACAAATGTTTGGATAAAGCCCTGAAAGCAGGCTTCAATCCTGAAATGAGTTAATAATGAGTTAATGATACAATAAATACTGTAGCCGCATGAATCTATGCTGAGCTGACACAGGAGTTAACACAGAGCGAACCATTAGGCCATATCTGATTACAGCACATCACCTAGGCAACCAAGTACCTTTGTGGTGTGATCCAGCCAAGACCCTCTGGACCAAAGAGCACAAACACACAGCACATTGAGAGCTTTCAGATGGCTATAATTTTCCTTAAAATGGGAGAAGTAGCAAAAGATGGCAAAACATGAGCCAGAGTACACATGAGAGAAACCAAACTGTAGTATGACAGAAAATCCGCCACTCAGGGGATTTCTTAATTGCTAAAAATAAAAAGGTCTTGAATTCATTCCTGGAACTGGTTCACTGGAAGAAAATCTGTGCTCTGAAAAAGACAAAATCAGCACGGCCCCTCTAAAGTACTGCAAAATCCACAGACAAAAAGATGGAGAATATACCATCTCAAATAAGTTCAAATCAATTCTATCTCACCTGTCACATCAAAAGGATGGAATTGTGTCAATTCCTCAGTTAGTTGTAACTGGATTGTTATGGACATTAAACATGTGGTCTCAGTCAGTTATACCTTCTTGATTATCATATGTGCAAATTTTAATTGAATATTTAAGTTATAACACACCAAACCACGTTGTGTGTTACTTGGCAACTTTTGCTTGCTTTATGTCATTTGCACAACTCATGCAGAAGGGCACAGTCCTGCAGTCCAATTTAAAATCAAGGTCATCAGAAAGTTTAAACTGCATAGACATGAGAAATTTAGCCAAATATGGTATATTTTACCAAACTTCATCCACCAGTGCACCTTAAAAACAATGCTTCAAGTAGTTTTTCAGCCTCTACTGCGGTAAAGTAACATCTCGCATTTGGCAAACTTGTTTGTTCTTTGAGTTTTCCCTTAACAGAATCATTATCTTATCTCTAGAGTCGCCATGTAACTGCAATTCCCCCACTCTCTTGCATCTCATTTACTCATCTCCCTTCAGTACTATTTCCTGCCCTGATCTCCACCTGTCGGACATGCCAAATTCATTTAACCACAACCACCAAAATGCCAACCAGCTTACAAGCAGTTACTCCTTCCCACTTGCTGCCTGAAACCTTCCCCAGGCTTGCTCAGCTTACCATCAAAATATTTTTGATAACTACCATATTAAAGCAGAACTCAGTAACTTCAGCTCGGGGCTCCCTCTAGTGGCGTCCTTTCACTGTCGTAAAGTTCGTACCCCCTACACCCCCACAGTACACAGACGGCTTCTCTACCTGTCTTTCCTCTATTTTGTTCCTTGGATATATTTCTAAGCTTTTTCTAGCTTGTTGATGCTACTTTGCTGTGTTGGTAGCAGCACCTTGTCTCCCTCTGCTCAAAGCAGAGTCCTGTCTCTCCTGCAATGGGACGTTTTACTCGCGTTTTGGGGGTAAATATGCCGTGGATTATATTTTTTTCTTGTGTTGGCGGGCAGCAGGTAAGAATACAAACTTTTATTTACTTTTTGCAAACATGACAAGTGATTATTGAGCCTGAAGCAGTGATGCGTCACCCGGCACCCAGGCAGCGGAAGGTACGTGAACTGGATCTTCACTCTGGTCCAGCAAAGAGTTGGTTATAAGAGCCAGGAGCCAGTGTTTAGGTGGTGGGAAGCGAGAGAAATGTTTTCTTCGAATCAGCGCTGGTATTCTGGTTCAAATCAGCGCTGGAAGCAGCTCGGTAGGTAGGGGACCTGAGTGTCGTACAGCGGTTTCCGTTGTCGCAAGTTCTGTGTCAGGTCGGCAACAACAATTCAAAAGCAATATTTAATTTCACTAAAATTGTAATTTTGTAAATTTTCATTTATTATTAGTGAATTTATTCTTTTCTTTAAAGGAAAAGTACACCCACAGAATAATGTAAATTTATTTTCCTCTTACCCTCGTGGTGAGTAAGACTGGAGCACTTTTTTTAACATCTCAAACGGCAGCCGGCGATCAGGAAGGCTTCTCATTTCCACCCAACTTTCATATAATGGAGTCCATGAAAGTTGGGTGGAAACGAGAAGTCTTCCTGATCACTAGCTGCATTTAAGATATTAAAAAAGTGCTCCAGAGTCTTGCTCACCATTAGGGTAAGTGGAAAATAAAGTTACATCATTCTGTGGGTGTACTATTCCTTTAACTGGGGGGTATGAATAATTTTGAGGACTGTATATACTGCATATATGTGTATATATATGTACATATATATACAGTATATGTATGTGTGTGTGCTTGTATAAAAGTTACATTTTTTAACAACAAACGTTAATTTTACTGTATATTTTAACTGATATAGGGGATTTGAAAACTATAAGTTATGCACTTTTTTTTTTCCTACTGTGAAGATCATACGCCTTTAGTTGATGATTGCATGAAGGGGCTGTAATTGGTCTGGCAGTATTCAGGGTAAGGGGCAGCCCTCTGCATTCAGAAAATGCAATAACTGTGAAATTAAACTGTTCTTTATTTGCTAGGAGCCCCTGGGACAGTGTCTGGGACATTTTTCTTGGCAGTTTGCAATATGAGACTCGTGGCAGGTGGTCAGAAAAGGAGATTGAGATTTAAAGCAAAGAGTTCAAGCAAAACTGGATATTAGTAACTAATAACAATGATCAGTGTTGACCAAACTATCCATCTCTTTAAGTATGCAGTAAATGCTTTAAATTGCACGCATAAATCCAGTTTTAGTCTTCTTTAAGTTCCATGTGACAGAACATCTCTTGAACTTTACAGTCATTTATATCTTATGTAAATGTTATGCAATCTGCACTTGAGACAAACTCCAATATAGATTGTCTGTCATTTATCAAAGTTTCTTTTCCAAGCATCTCTTAGCTTTTTCAGCCAATGTCAATTAATGTTGTTTTAAGAAATTCAACTCTTCGCCAGGCCTGTGGAATCAGTGATAAGTAAATTTGTGTATCTTCTCTGAGGGAGTTTCTTCAGGGTCATAGATTTAATTATGGAGGAACACTTGAATTTCCTTTATGGAGAGAGAGCTCTTTTTTCTCTGCAAAGGTGGTCAAAAGCACAATAATATCTTTTTACTGGAAACAAAGCTGGGACCAGCTATGGTTATCATGGAGGAATAGGTAGCACACATGTATTAATGAATTCTGCTAATGATGAGTGATGTAATCTAAAGCACACAGTGCTTGCATTTATGGGCCTGCAGAGCATTTTTAATCAAGAAGGATAAGAAAAGTAAGATAACAATATTCTTTGGACCAAAGTAATTAAGTCTTGAATGTGTATTAAATGTTGGATTTAAGTAAGGTCAACTTTAATGTCTTCATTTAAATTTATACGAGGTTGAACAACACTTTGTGTGGGAACTGCAGATGGTTAAGCCTCCTGCAATTTTCTGCAGGGCAATGATGTAAAACAGTGGCTTTTTGTGTATTTTTTCTTTAATTTACAACAGTATAAACAAGGTTAGTAACTTACCTACATTTGACAGAAGAAAAGCTACATGTTCTGCCTAATATAGGAGCTGTGCTTGTGCACAGTAAACCAATCTTTTTTAAAAGTTAAGATTAGTTTGGCCTTGTGACAAACAAGGACAGGGACCTTGCAGCATCCTGCAGTCAGTCACTGTTACTGATAAACTTAATATAATCCAGTTTCCAAATGAAGATATTTGTGTGAAAAACCCTAATCCATGAATAAGCAAAGTAAGTCAATTTTATCTGTATAGTGCTTTTCACAGACGGGGTCACAAAGTGCTTCACATGACAACACATAAAAATACAAGTAAAAAAAGTAAGAAAGAAAAACAAATAAAGATGAATAAATAAATGAATAAAATGAGTAGCTTTAAAAAGCCTGTGTAAACGGTAGAGTTTTAGCTGCTTTTTAAAGGTGTCCACAGAGTCCAAACAGAGCAGGAATTTGAAATAGTCAATAGCCATTTCAAATCAGCTACATGAATATGGGAAAAGAAAAAGAAGAAATAAAAAAAACTAAGAAAAAAAAAAACTTCCTGATGCATTTTCTACACTTATTTACTCAAGTGATCATCTGGTTTTCTGGCTGACTGCGTAAAAGTTATGCTTTGATCCTCTTGAAGCTCCAGTGTAAGTAGATTATACTTTTACTCTGGGCAGTGGAAGGTTTAGATAAAAGAAGAATTCCTCCATCACACTGACTAGTTTCACAAACATCCAGATAAAAATGTATTTTGACCAAATGATGTCTGTTAATTAATTTAAAACATCTGGAACGAATCAAACTGTCATTGGAAAAAAACAGTTTTGCTCGACTGTGGATGAGTGGCTCTGTTCCCTGTACATAGAATCAAATCAGTGATTACTGTGGCACCGAAGGCAAAGTCTGTTTTCAGCAACTGCACCTGGTTATAAATCAGCACAGATTATTTTAAGCACTCAAATCAAACCAAGTCATGATTTGCTGTTATAAATGAGATAGTGGGAACTTAATAAAAACACTATCATACTTATGTTCTAATCTCAGATCTGCTATCAGTTGGAAATTTTTATAGTATTAATTACTGTAATACCCAAACCCTTTTCAGATTGTAGATTTTACATGACTTTTAGACAGTTAGGAGCAAATGAGGAACTGACCAGCCACTGTGATCATAACTGCCACTACTGTAATCACAGTTTGAAGATCAGTTGGTGCACCATTTTGATCAGCAGCTCTCTGATGTAGTAGCTGAGGAAACTAGCTGCCTTTCTGAAGGTTGGGGGGACAGACACTGGCAGACAGAGTGACATTAAACAGAGATAATTATGTAAGACTGAGCGCGACCTGACTCTAAAAGCTGAGGCCATGCTTCACTGTGTATGTCTGGCTGGGGGTCGATACTCATGGTGTCTATGGCCGGTGATGGACGATGGATGTCAGTGTGATGGAGGTGGATGAAAGAAAGCTGGACGTGTTTTGAGGAAGAAGTGAGGGCTGTGAATGGCAGGTAATAACACGGTCTGTGTCGCTTTTTCTCAGCCAAAACGTGGCCTTCATTTTAGTTTTTGATGTGATCTCTAAAAGTGACAGAGACTAATTCAGCTACTTTTAAACCATAAAGGACCGCACATGCAAGTGTAATGACACAGTCATCAACATAATCAACCCAGAGCACAGCTCACAATTTGTATACAACATTTGTTAGTCCTTAATGAAAACATCAAGCAATGATGCTACAGGAGGTCATAGAGATGGATCCAACATTTCTATTTACTTTAGTTCTTAAATCATACCTTATTTAATTCAGTTCTTAGTATTTAGGAACCTTTTTTGCTTTTCAAATGAGACTGAAGTCAGATTAAACATGTCAGAAGGTAATATGTAAGTTTAGGGGGAAAGAAACCTACAATAAACCTGGATTTGCCTGTTCCTGGGTGTCTGGATATTTGTCAAGAATCTGCTGGTGGTGAAAAGTGTTACTGTCAAAATGACAGTCACTCATCCTGGGGTACGAAACATGGATATTTTTAAAATTATTATTATTATTGGAAGACTTTTTGTTGATAGGAGCTGTTTATGCCCCATTTACAGACACACCTGCACACTATGGTGAAGGCAAGGTTCTTATTCACAGCCTATCAGGGAAAACAGCTGCAGATAATCTCACTTTTTCTCCACTTAATTTGGCCTTTAATCTCAATCATATACCTCCTGTTTATTTCTTGGTACACAGCACTTTTTGTCAGTTAAGGTGTTATTGTCAAAATGTTTTATCATAATTATCAAACGCCATGAATGCTGATTATCCAGGTCTTCTACTTATTACAATGACATTACTTCCTCTAAGGAGGTAATGTAATTGCTGGTGTTTGTTTGTCTGTCTGTTAGTTGGCAAAATAACTCAAAAAGTTATGAACATATTTGGATTAAATTTTCAAGAAATGTTGATACTGGCACGAGGAAGAGCTGATAAAATGTTGATGTTGATCCAGATCGCTGTCTGGATCCAGGAACTTTTTGAAGAAGTTCTTTATCATTGTGCGATAGGGCCATATATAGGGGAAACTGAGCCGCTTGGCAGAGGTCTGCACTCTCTGACTCCTTTTCAAGAAAGGCTTGCAACATACTGTTTGAGACTTGTCATGCAAAACTAAATTGAAAGATCTTCCTAATTCAATAAATCTCTTTTCACATAAAGCAGCGGGAATTATTCCAGGTCCTTAGGACCCACTGTACTGCAAGTTTGATGTTTCCTTTGAGCACAACAAATTCAGATGAACTCAACTCCATGCCAATCTTTGCAAGCCTGTTAACGAACCATTTATTTAAGTCAGGTATGTTAAGGTACAGAAACACCTAAACAAACATGCAGGGTAGTCGGTCCTGAGAACCATGACTGAGAAACACAAACATAAAGTTTGTTCATTATTCTGATTAATCTAAACAATGTTTTCCATTCCAAATCTCACAGATATTGTTCAATATCAAAATTGCATTGGTGCCAGTGGTGAAGTGGTATATTTATTATAACCGAGTATTTTGTGCATACCAAAAATGCGGGCGTAGCTGTCAGATCATTAAAGATAATCACATTCATTTTTTTAGAGAACCATGAAAAACAAGATCATGAAGAGGAAGATCCTTAGTCATAAATGATTGTAACCAGATGTACAGTGTTTTTGCAAGACATTCTGCCCTTTTATTGGCATCATAAGATGAGTTTTGATTTACTATCACAGCACCTGTTCTATGTTCAGTTCATATTTCTCCTCATCAGCAGTTTTACTATGACCAGTTGATCATATCCTGACCTGTTTATATGATAGAAAGAAATAAAGAAATGAATAAATAAATGAATAAATAAAAAGCCTGCCTGTGTTGGGGCCACCTGGCAGTCTGTAATATTATCCTGAATTGCTTTGGGCTCGCTTACTATCACAATCTAATGTGAGTAATTGTGTAATAGACCGCTAAATGCTCGTAGAAAATGGTTGCAATTTAAGCTATCAAATTACCTTTTCCATCTACTTTAGATGAGAGTGGCCAAGATGTCATAGGGCCTAATAAAGCTCTTTCTTGTATTTCTAACAAAACTCTAAAATGCTTAGTTTGGTCAGAACAGCTATAACTGCACAAAATCTTACATACTACCTGATAATTATTGTGCTGACTGATTTTGGTGATTTAACTACAACCGCAAACTTAATCAAGCCTCCAAGATTTCTGTTTGGGAAGAATAATCATACTAAATTTCTTGACTGTTAATCTAGTGACACAATACATGTGACACTTGTCTAATAACAAAGTCATTGATGACAGGTTAATACAGGTTAAAACAGCCATCACCAGGTTCATGTTCAAGTGGCTTTGTGCCTTTTTCTTTTGTATTTGCCTGATTGTATGAATGTCATGAATGAATGATCAAACATGACTTGACATCAAGACATGCCTAGATTTGGTTGTTGATCCCTTTTAACCTGCACCTGTAAGCTTCGTCAGTTTGTTTGATGATCCATCCAAAAGTACTGATCTTATTTTCCTTGAAAATGAGGGGTATACTCATATTGTGTTACATTAAACTGTTTGTCATACATCTCTGGTTTTAAAGCAGAACTCAGTAACTTCAGATCGGGGCTCCCCCGTAGTAGTCTCCTTTCACTGTTGTAAAGGTCGTAATTTCCCCTTCACCCCACAGCACACCTGTCTTTCCCCTATTTTGATCCCTGAATATATTTCTAAGCTTTTACTAGCTTGTTGATGCTACTTTGCTACATTGGTAGTAGCAGCGTGTCTCCCTCTGCAGCTGCTCAAAGCAGAGTCCTGTGTCTCCTGCAGCGGGAGGTTTTACCTGCGTTTTGCAGGTAAATATGCTGTGGATTATATTTTTTTTTTCTGGTGTGGGTGGGTCGCAGGTAAGATTACAAATTTTATTTAACAGGCCAGAGACACCAGGAGCAGGGGGAGCGGGGGGCATCGAATCACTCCACAAACACTTTGTTTAGCCCCATGGGGATTCTGAAAAGCTTTTATTGAGGTGAAAAAGTTACTTAGTTCTGCTTTAAAAAATACTCGTTCTCAGCCATGCGGAAGATTTTCTTTTTGGTAGTTTCTTAATTTGTATTTTGACTTACTTTAAAGTAATGTACAGTACATGATTCTGATATTTTCTGGGGTTTTGGTTTGTTTGAGTTTGATTAGTTGGTGGGATAAGATGAGGTTAATGGGTATGTGTCTTTTCTGGGAAATGGTATGGTCCTAACAGGTAGGGTTCTAGGCAGGCGCAGAGCAGGTGTCACATTGCAGAGGGGGCGGGGATTTGTAGTGGGCCCTTAGAGGCTATTGGCCATTTCATTAAACAAATCACATATCTGATCTGGATCTGCACTGTAAGTTTATTTGGCCGCTACCAAAACAAGGACTGAATGAACGGCTTTGTTACAAATATGAAAAAAATTCTCACACTTTGATCCATAAAATAATATTAAATATAATCATAGATAAACTAAGAGACTCAATTTGCACACTAGACAGCAGATAATTGTAAAACAAAGTACATGCACAGCAAATTTGACAGTGTATATTTAACACTTTAGGAGTATATTCTACACCAATTTCGGTGTCTATTTGGGTCCAAGGAGTCAGTGTACATTTTACACTGTTCTCAGTTTTAAAAAAGCACTAATCTAGAGTTAAATGCCTAACACTATAAGAGCAAAAATGAACTCTAAGAGTTGCTCTCAAGTATAAGAATGAAAAAAGGCCTGCTTTGAGTTATTGGAGGTGAACACTAAAGAATTTATTGTTAATGCATTTCCTACCATGCATTGACCCAAAAGTACTGTCCTGAACATCAGCACAGAAATTTGGAACAGTTGTGAAGATTAGTTGGTACTTTGACAGTGAGCAAGTACTGATAGAAAACACAATCTACAGTACCAACTTCAACATGTTTTAATTACAGATCTGGGCATGAAAAAGTTCCCCTTTCTGCCGACTGCCAGCTACTTACCGGCGACTTGTCTGCTAATTCAATCGCACAGAGAAACACCTGTGTGCCCAGGGGAAACGATTTCAGAGCATAAATGAATGCCCGGAACAAGGATGTTTCCACACGCCAAGTTTGGACACCGTACGTGATGCGTATTTGCAGGACAAGTCGTTCAGCCAGTGATAGTGCAGTAATGGTGCACTATTAGTGCACCACTTCTGGCAGAAAAGGAGGAACTTTTTCATGCCCAGATCTGTAATACACTGTACATACCAAGGAGACCCAAAGGGATCACATACAGTATACACTTAACTTGGTGGTTAACCAAGCCACTTAGCACTGGTGGTTATTTTACTCTCAATGGTGTTAGAATTACTCTGAAGCAGTTTATATAACTTAACTCAAATTTAACACTGGGGATTTCACTGTGTGGACATCAGACACTGCGCAGTGACAGTCTGTAATGGCACTGCTAGCTTAAAAATGGCAAATGGAGACAGAAGGACAAAATGGAGAGAGTGTGAATTAGATGAGTTTTGCAGCACAATTTGTGCTATTTCAGCACCACAGACAGCGCCATGGACTTACAGGTGTGCCAGGGTGTCAGTAACACACAGAGGCAGTTGCGCACCTGGCTGACTACCACTAAGTGACCCCTTGCCCAGCAAGCATAGGAGCAAGCAAGGACGCTAACTGCTGCTAGTAGCTATGAAACAGACATCTGGATGAACTAAATAAACTGTTTCAGAGTGACTCTTATGGAATAATGAAGCTGCTGCCTCCCTGCTATCTGTCAGACGCATTTTGCCAGCTGTACGCATTGCGCGCGCCAAACAGGCATTACTGCAGTCAATTCCTATCCATTATTGAAGTGTTGGACTCATTTCCCAACATTAAATATTTACTGCGTATTCTGGTAACACTGCCTGTTCCAGGTTGCTCTGTGGAGCCTGTTTCCAGGTGTAAACAAGGTTAAATCTACCAGCAGAGCAACGATGCTCTCAGAGAGACTGGACACCATCTCGCTGCTCATCTTTGAAAAAGAGCTCATGGACAAACCAGACTCTGATGATAAAATAATAAATGCGTTAGGGCCAAGCCGCCATCTTGTCTTTAAACTGAGAGCTGCAGTGCACACAGCTGCATTATTGTGTCCTTTACTCTGCTGCTAAGCCCGATGTGTTCAGATAGTTAAATAGCTGGTGATCATGTGTAATGCCCCTTCATAGCCCTGGGCCTGGGGCGGTCGCACCCTCTGCTCCCCTGCCCGCTCCACTACAGTTTCTAAGGTATATAAGCTGTAGGATTTTGAAGCTCTCTCTTTTCGAGAGAGAGAGAGAGGCAGACAGAGATGTCATGAGTACAAAGTCCTGTTGCAAACTTTGAAATAAATGATAATTTTTTTAAAAATCTTCCAGACTGTGAAATCTGCATTTGTTCAGTCCTTGTTGACCCTGGAGCCAGACCATTCTATCATTCAATCATCCTGAATGCTCTGGTCAAGGTGGTTGGATGAGGGTTTTTTTTTTTTTTTTTTCTGTCTGTTCCACAGATGAGTACATTTTTTTTTATTTTTGTGTCAGAATACTTCATTAATTGGCTGTGATTGGGTTGTGAAGGAGATTTTAGGGAATGTAATAATAAAGAAATGCTCCATCGACCCCACCTTTAATACATAACTTTCTGTAATCCTCCTTCATTCAGGCAAGGAGAATCAATTCACATTCATCCCATAACTACCAGTCTGCACAGGCTCATGCAGGAGAACATCAGTGTATGTTATGTCTTTACAGTTTTGCTGAAACACTACATGTGTCATTTTACAAAGCACTCAATCATTTGGAAGCTGATAGATGAGCCATTGAGAAAAAGTGGGTTTATTTCTGGTGCTGCTTTCAACTTTACAAAATGACTAAAGGTTGCTCTGTGAACTCACAGGCAGTAAAACATCTGCATCTTACAGCATGTGTCATGCTGTATTTTCTGCAGGTAGATTCCACATTCACTCCACACACCAACATATCATGCACAAGATATTTTCCTTCTTCCAGCTGTAGTATTTTTTGACACTCTGCACTGTGGTTTGACAGTGAAAACATGAGAAATATTGCCAATATTCCTAGATGCAATGCATTAAGTGGCATGCAGTCAAATACATACTCTAATAGCTGTTTGTGAACATTACTTTTAATGATTACAGCGCATCACCACCTGCATGATTAATTTGATTCTGTGTTCTTTATGAGGCTGATTACAATTCCAGTATGGTTTATCGGACTGGAAGACATTTTTTGGGTCATATTTAGCTACACTATAGAATAGGTGGGATCCTTTCCCGCGCTGTGTAAGATAACCTCAATGCTTAAACACTATTAAATGTATTTGCAGTCCTATTAACAACAAAACATGAAGAATTGGTTTTATGTTTACAGAAGCAGGCTAACTTTGTGGGTCTGTAACATCTCATCAGTTCCAGACATCATCTTGCACCGACAACATTACAGAAGCAGAACTTTTTTTGCTAGACTGAGCAAATTGTCTTTAATTACAAAGTCACTCACTTTTTAGCTCGAACACCCACGTAATTAATTTCCACGCTTTGTTCTCTCTGTTGTCATGAAAAGGATTTGTGCTTTTATAACACCCAGTGGTTTTTAAATGGCTGGACCTGTTTTTGGTGAACTTCTGGCCTGCTGTGAGTGGTCATGTTGATGTAGGAATGTGCTGTATGATTAGAGAATACACACTGTTTTCATTTGAAAACTGATCAGATTTCCTTTGCTGCTCCTGTGTTTCCCATTACTTAACAGACCACCAGTATTTTTATTGGAGCAGAGAATTACTGTTGGGATCTTTCTCAAATGGCATCATAAATTTAGTGTCAAACTAGTATCTACTAAATGTTGTTTTTTACTGGTGGGGGGCATCTTAATTAGGTGGGTGGTACTTCAGTTTATGTGAAAATTAAGGAGGCAATAAGCAGTATAGATCATGTGCTTATATCAGGAGTCAGCTTACCTTTGTGTGGCAAGGTATGCAATGGAGGGCCCAGGCAAGATTTGATCCCCAGACTCTCAGGTGAGTTACGCACGCTGACCGTTCAGCCAAAGGGACATCCCTATGGCCAAGTAACCAGGGCGCATGATCAATCAGAGGCATGGTGACAGGACCCCACACTGTCACATTAGGAGGCAACTGAATTCCCATAAGATTAATTAGATCTTAAAGGTGCCATGACATCAAATTTCACTTTTCTGTGGTTTTGGGTGTATAATATGATCTGTTGTGCACTGATGAGGCCATGTGAATGTCCAGAGTGAGAATCAAAGTTCTATATTCTCCAAATAAGGTCATAGCCAAATAAGGTGTAGCCTATCAAAATGAAGTCAACGTGGTCTCCGGGTAAAGCTCCATATCATCACCGGACCCAACTGTATTACTGAGGAAGTGAGGTCTGGCGTTTCAAAACAATACCCCGCTGTAAAATATGCCGTTTTTTTCTTTGGAGTATTTACATATGCAGTAATGCCAACAACATAAACTAGTTTTTAACTGCTATGTCATCACTCCTTTAATAAGTGGAAAATGCATGTTGCCAGGATTCAAGCTGCAGTTTTGGGGTCACATAGGCACAGAGACCATTTTGGGGGTCACAACGAGGGTCACATATTTTCCAGGTAGGTTTTATGAGTGATATCAATCACTAGTCATTGACTTCTTGAAAGTTTTAGTTCATTCACGTGATTGAAATTTATCTTTTGAGTTTGACAAACAGATGCTTTTTTTTTTCCTGTTCCTTTTGTTTAAACAAAACAAAAAAGAGTTTCTGTGGAGAATTTGAAGGATGATTGTGTTTAATTAACCATCCAGTACCTTCAGTTTGGTTCCAGCTTATGAGCCCACCGCTCATAAACGTTGACAGGCCTTTCACAGTTGTTCAGCCTGTTTGCTAGCAGCACTTAGCCACTGAACTGACTGACATAAGCAAATTACCCACAAGGCCACCTTTTGAACTTCATTCAGATTCAGAGCTGCTGACTATGCAGCTTCTTTATCCCTTCTTTTTTCGAAGCTAGGCAGTAACATAATATAATCAGTAATATAATCATTCAGAGCCACTGCATTTGATAAGTTGAGTTCATCACTAATTTCCATGATCTTTATTTTAGCAGGGCTGTCACGTCATTGGTAGGTAGAGCTAGTACATTTGGTTCAGTGCAAACTGAGCATGTGAACTAAGGGTACTTGTTTTGTATCCTTGTAGCTTATTAGAGTATGATACTGTCTGTTTCTGTGGACTGTAATCATGAGTCACAACTGAGCTGACAAAGCTTCAGAGATGGAGTTCTGCTACTATCTACTGGTTTATTGAATAATAATTGTCTATTTCGACTCTCTGACTATTCTTTGACAAGGATTTGTTGGTTCATAAGCACCTCTTGTCTATATAAACTTAATCTTGTAGTCAGTCTTGTGAAAAGATATAACTTTGAATTTTTCCTCACTCTGGCACTTACCCGTCTCTTCAAGCATTATTGATGGAAAATTTAAATGTTCCCTATATTAACTCTTCAGTTTTCATTTTACAATAAGAAATGCAAGTACTTTGCACTTGTTCCATAGCATGTGTAGCAATGTATTTTAATAAATATGTGTCAGTGTAGTACCTGCCAGCACCCTTCATTTTAGCTTTGGCTTTCAAAACAGTGTCCCTGGCTCACAAGAGCTTTCTGCATTAGCAGCTCGACAAAGCCCAGACTTCACTTTTACGAATAATGCTAATCAGTAATTAGAGGCAGTACAATTTCGATCAATGCTGACTTTCTCATATTCTAAAGTGCATGCATGCAAAGCTATAAACAGAGAGGCTGCTCTCTGGAGTGGAGAGGAGGTCTTACAAATGGAAGCTTAGCGAACAAAGTGGAAAGGAAATTAAATCACTGATGAAAGGTATGAAGAGGTACACATTCAAAGCAGAGGACATGAAAAGGAAAAGACATGAATTGTTAAGAAAGTTGAAATGTAGAAATGTATATAACCGAGGGTTCTGGATCTTGCTGAATGAAGTTGTCTATGCTTGAGGTGCCTTACATGCACTATCACCTTGGATTTTTGTAAGTGTCAAAGCTGTCCTTTGTTCAATTTCAACTCCTTTAGTATTTATAAGATAAGAATCTTCAATGGTGCAACAAGAGACACCCCCCCACACACACACACGCGCGCGCACACACCCACACACACAATTTTTTTTAAGTGTGTTTTTAACCTCATCTGACCTTTAGCATTCCTATTATCTCATTATTTAAGGCAAATGCTTCTGGCTGCTTGCTTTGGCTTGTATTTAATTTCACCTCATTTCTCCCACCTATCTTTCTATGTGGATATCTGGGTAGAAGTGAAAGCTCTGGAAAAATACCATTAAGTTGAAATGTGTCACTGCACAGTCAAGCAGGGGTTGTGAGTCAAGGTAGGGGGAGAAGAGGGAGGGGGGTGCATCTGAGCATGATGACTCACACTGAATGATTAGATGCCGTTGCTATGTAATGATGGAAAGCATGGAGGTTCATGTGGATCTGCGTGTGTGTGGGTGTGTGTGTGTGTGTGTGTGTGTGTGTGTGTGTGTGTGTGTGTGTCATGCATAAAGGGGGCTACAGGAGACAGTTGATGCCAACAGCAACACAAGAAGACAACAGCTCATCTCCACTGTCTGCTACCTGTTACAAATACTGATTACAGGTCTGTCTTCAAAGTCTATTTCACAAACATAATTTATCATAATTAAATCCATAATCAGTGATGACCCACGTCACACTCGCTTCATACACAGGGGGAACACGCAATGTGCTGCTCCAGCTCAGTTGCCATAGACGACCAGCACCATTTCATGTTTCTGTAAAAACAAGTTAAGATCATCACTTTTCACAGTGAATTCTTAATATGTGAACATCTCTAAGCTAAAAGAGCACAGTGTCTCCCTCCTCTTCACGTGATGCTTTGTAAGGAACATGCAGACTGTGTTTTTCATTTAAATTCCAAGTATCTATAAATAACTGAACAGCAAATAATAACATTAATAACTTAGCCTTTCGTGATCTGCTTCTTTGGAAGTTGATGAGGTTGTTACATAACACACTGAAAAAGAAGTTCTTCTATTGTTGGAATTTAACAGTGTTATTTCATCTGTATGTTTACAGAAGTGGTGAAAGCAGGATTTATTACATGTTGATTGGTTCAGATTTGAAAGATGCAAAGAATAAGAGGTAGCCTAAATGGAGAATGAAAATTTTCTTTAATTCTGTTTCCTACGTTTTCCAAGTTTATGTTCGTTAAGCTGGTATGAGTTTAAATATGTAAGATTATGACGATGCTAAAATGCAGCAAACTGCAGGTGCAACAGAGGCTCTTTATAAGCTTCAAACAACTTATTGTAAGCTATTATTTCTTTTATTTCTACGGTATAGTATCTCACTTATACCATGGCCACTTACAAAAGAAATATTTAATTATTAATGCTGCCCTAGGATCAGTACTTGGTGTCGGCAAGTACTCAAATGCAAGTACTCGTACTTGTACTTGGTTGGCAAAAATGTGGTATTGGGATATCCCTACTAGATTTGAGTGCCCTTGGACATTGTGAGACATACATTATTTTCACATGATAAAAGCACAGAAATGCTAAATTTGTACTTTCTTTGCACTCATTTCTTAGAAGCAAATGTAAATTGCTAATCCTATGAAAAAAAAAAAAAAAAAACTAAGTCAGCCTCTCCAAGGAAATTCTGGTCCCTTCCCTGAGTTACTGATCAGCTTGTTTTCATAAAATGGCACAATTATTGAATGCCAACATTTTGCGTGGTACTAGCACAGATTTTTACATGGAGAGGATGATATCCGACCCTGTGATTTAATTTTAACCCTAATAACTTGGTGTGTCATTTTAATTTGTTTAAATGACCCACTAAATAGTAGCAGAAAATCTGTATAAATGACATGAAAAATTGCTGAGAGCAGCATGCTATTTCTATGCATTTCCATCAGATTATGTTCATCATGTTGAGCCTACAGTTTTGAAGCTTTACAATCTCTGTCAGATTGTCTGGTCCTTCAGTGTTATAATCATGCAACCAGATTAACCTTCAGAGTAACTCAACTGTTTGTCTTTTTCTCCAGCATTCCCTGTGCTCAACAAAGAAATTCATCAACATCTGAAATTCAACTGGTCTCTTTCTCAAGAGCCAGCTTCACAACTTCAGCCAATATCCCCTGCGGTGCACAAACCTTAGCTATGCACCTGCCTGCCCCTCTAACTGCAGCTCCTGCCAAGGCCAGTGACCCCTCCTGAGTTCTCCATCACCATCATTTTATAGCATGTCATATAAAAAGCAGCATGCTTTTTGATCTGATGAGACACTGTATAACTGCTTAACTGTTTCTATTCTGATCTGAATTAAAGAAATGTCTTTCTAAACTTTAGCCCTGACTTCTCATTTTGTCTTTGTTTAAAGTTACAGTGTGTAAAAAAGGTCGATGGCAGACAAATTTAGCATATAATCCAAAACTGTGTTTCTATTGATGTGTAATCGCTTCACTCGAGTAGTTGTTATATGTTTATTTTCTTAGAATGAGTCATTTATATCTACTTGCTGGGGTGCACATATATGGGAGCTGCCATATTTGTGTTGCCATTTTTACTACGGGGTCCACAAAACAATGTGAATGAAGTGAGAACCCTCTGAATTTTAAAACTGCTGTACCAGCTTTGTTTAATGGGAGTTAGACCACTGTTTGGGATAAGTAATGCTTTAAAAGCCATTAAAAATAGTTACTCATAGCACAGTCACAGCTACACCTGAGACCATTGGATCCACTCACAGATGAAAACATCTTTATAGCCGCTTTCCCACTGAAATGAGTGCGCTCACGCGGGTTATTCAAACGTGCATCAACCCGCTCATAATCAGCATTTGGCTCCTTCCCCATTGACAAAAAAAGCCGGGTCTGATCACCTGCTGGCAGCTGCGTGGCCTCTGTCCCCACTGCTGCGTGTCTGGTAACGCCACCATGCTGGGTTTGTGTTGATGATGTCAGCCATGCGACAGAAACAGGAAAGTAAACAATGGAGAGCGAGTCAGGCCGTAGCCAACGTGCTTTCTTGTTGCACCTTTGTCCGTCTTCAAAATGGAGGAAAACCAGCAGACGATTTTCTACAGATGGAATGCTGGCAGCGTGAATTTATGGCCGAAGCAGAGTTGTTTTGATACTTATGAGATGTGACTGGTGAGATGTTGCAATGTGGCCACGTACAGCCCAACGTCATCACGTAAATTTGCGGGTCAACCCGGGTAAATTCGTGGGTCTGGTGTTCCCACTGCATGCCGAATGGGAAAGGGGTATATGTCTGGGAGAATTTTGGCCACTAACGGCCACCGTACATTCACAACATTGCTTGGAATTTGAAGTAATTTGAAAGAAAGCATCTTTTGGATACACAACGCTCCAGTCTGTAGAGAGACTGCTGGGCACGGTGATTAAAAAGCATATGTGAAACGGAGCCGTATTAGTTAAAAATTGAAACATTGTAACCTTTTCACTGATGCGGCAGTGCTTGGATCGACCCAAATATGTGTGAAAACGACCTCAAACACACAACCTTTGAGTCTCACAAACTGTGGTCTGTTTGTTAGGTAGTCGTAAATCCAGGTGGTTGTGGAGGATCCACCTGGAAGTTCTGGAGCTTCTGACATAGCAAAGCAGGCTGAATAGTATTAAGGGCACTTGAAAAATCAAAGAACATGACCCTCAAAGTGACTGGTCCAGATGAGAGTGGGCTCTCTGAAGCAGGAAGATGATGGCATCTTCAACTCCAAGCCCATTACGATGTGTGAACTGTAATGGGTCCTGAAAGGTGTTGACTTGCTTGTTGAGGTGAGCCAGTAAAAGTCTCTCCAGGATTTTCATGATGTGAGATGTCAGAGCAACTGGTCTGTAGTCATTTGTCATATGTGCACCACCCAGCAAGTAGATACAAATTACTCAATCTAAGAAAATAAACATATAACAGCTATTCTAGTGCAGCGATTACACATCAATAGAAACAGTTTTTAATTGTATATTAAATAATTTTTATGTCATTGACCTTTGGCTTTTTTTTTTTTACATACTGTTCCTGTAAAAGACATCAAAAATAGTTACTCATAGTAGGCCACAGTCATACCTACACCTGAGAACACTGGATCCTTGCATGACAGTCCATCATTTATTGCTACTTCTAGCTGTGATATTAGGAAAAACTAAAAGTATGTTTCTTGGCCACCAGAGATACAATATGAACCTTTATAAGGTACAAACTACAAGAGTTCTAAAAATATACACACACATGAGAGTGCAACAGTAGTTCCTATTAGGGTGCCAGCCAAGTGGCAAACCACTGTGTGCCTAAAGGTACAAATAGGTACACTGCAAAATCTAGCTAGTTGACTTTACTTTGAGAAAATTAATTATTGGAGTGATGAAGTAGAATCATTTAGATTGGTTTAAGTTTTTATAACTTTTTTTTTAACTTGAATCAGCTGAAAGTGCTGATGACACAAACTTAAAGTAGTTTTGCTATACAACAAAACAAATTGAGTAAATCATTATTGTAATTTTATCCATTTTCTTGACATTTTTACTTTTGTGCAGCACTTTAGAGACTTTGTTGTTTAAATGTGCTATATAAATAAAGTGATTGATTGATTGATTGATTGATTAGCTCTTTGCAGTTAGAAGTTAATCAGACTTATATCCATGTAAATATCTGATGTTTGAAAGGCCCAGCTCATTAGCTGTTAGCATTTAGCCTCTCCGTGACATGACGTAACTGGTAAATGCAGTTATGGTTGACTCATTGATTTACGTGTATGATCCAAGCAGCTGAAAACATGAAAGATGTGTCCCGAACGGCTAGATTGTAACTGGTTTGTGAGGTGGGATCAGTTCAGAGGAGTGTGATGTTGCTGAGGAATATGTAGACATCAGACCTTATACTGTAGGTCAGAACTGGACTTTAGAACTGTAAGTCAGCTCTAAGACCTTCTCACAGAGCCTAGTCCACTCTGTTCAGCTCCAGCATGCAAGACACACACTGAGCAGCCAGAGAACTGTAAGGAGTGACCCAGAACAGCACCAAGCGGACCCACAACTGTTAAAGAGCTGCTTCGACCTGCACCAAGCTGGCCAAGACCACGTAGGTAGAGTCAGGAGTAAGTAAGGAGAGACAGCCACAGATAACTATTAGCTCGCGGCTAACTGCTAGCACACGGCTAACTCGCGGCAAATACTTAGCCTTTAAAAATGAGAAGATAACAACTTACATGGTTGCAGTAGAGTTTTAAATAGTTCCTGTTTACAACAATGAGGATGGAGGGAAGGATGCATCTTGGAAGCAGCTAGAAAAGACCTGCGATGTCCAAGAACACCCAAGAAGACCCGAGCAGAAGTTGTCTCTGTTCACAGATGGACATCACAGCTTTGTGTAGCAAACAGTTGGTGAATGAAGAATATTCCAGCAGACATGACTGCAGTTCCTTGTGTTAAAATTCTCATCACGTCCAGTAAACAGTGTCTGCACCAGCAGAGATGTGCAGGAGGGCAACCACTGCTGAACCAGTAAGAACAACCTATTTTTTCATTGTCCAAATGCATTTCTGACCTGTAGGAAAAATAAATAAACTAATGCCGTTCTTATGAGCTTTTGAACATTAACTGGCAATACAACAGAAGGCTGAGTTGTTACTGTCCATCTGTTAAACTGGAAAAGTAGCTTGAAAACTACAATAAACCCATTAAAATCCATATTGACAGCAGTGTAAAGCTTCTACCCGCAATGTCATGTCCAGTTTCTGCTAACAGCGCCACAGTCTGGTCAGATGAGCTGAAATGCAGCGATGTTTCCAAATAACTAATTTAGGCAGGCGTGCCCATTTCTGTTGCACATATCATTATGAGGAATGTTTTACTCTATAAAACATGGCAAAAATAATCTCCAAATCATGTCATCAGTACTTTAAGCTGTAAGTGAATGAGTTTTTTTTTTTTTTACATAAATAAGATAAGATACTTCACACAAGCTTTGTTTTTATGGTTTTTGTTTTTGTGCTATACATGAGGGCGGGAGCACATTACACAAATCTTAAAATCGCTGCATTGGCTCCCTGTGCGTTTCAGGATTGATTTTAAGGTTCTTTTAGTGGTTTATAAATGTCTTAATGGTCTTGGGCCTTCTTATTTATCTGACCTGGTTTTGAGGTATGAGCCCTCGCGGACCCTGAGGTCCGCGAGGACATACCCGCAAGGTTATGTCTGCTGTTTTAGATAGACTTGGGGGACTGTTGATGTAATGTGTTGTTTTTATTATGGGAAGCACTTTGTAAAGCTGCTATGCATAAAAAGTGCTATATAAATAAAATTTGATATGATTTGATTTGATGAATGAATGAATCAATCAATGAAATTAAGTTATATCTACTAGATATATTATATTAAACCAATGTTACATTTTGCAGTGTACTTATATCATCGTATCATGTAACAACTAGTACAGTTTCATGAAAATAAACTAAGTTTGTTGTTTTTCAGTACAAGCTCATACTTTGATAAGCATCCTCACAAAAGAAAACACATTGAATCTCTTTTAATGGTAATAGCACTTTCAATGGTCTGTTTTCACTAGTACAAGTGTAGTAAACCAACCACTTAACAGAAAAAGTATGTTACCTAGTGACAAATATAGTGTGACGGAAAAGATTAAACAACTACAAGGTATTTCAAGTTCAGGAGTACATTCTTGCATATACTCTGATTCATGGGGACTTTTGGCTTTATATCTTTGCAGACTGTTTACAAGATTTAAAAAACTGATAATGAAAGACAACCCTAAAAGCATTGAAACATTCTTTGAAATTGTGTCTTGGAAATCTGTTTGCCTTTCATTTTTCTACCCCATATCCATGCTGGTGAGGCAGGTATGAATGTGGTCCTTACAGGGAAAAAAAGCTCACACATTTCAGCTAAATCAGAGGGATTTTAATTTATTTCCTCTCTTGCCTGTATTTTGGAAATCAAATCAATGGAAGATCATAAGCTTCTGCCTGCGGAAGGATGGTTTGGTGAGTTAAAGGGACTTGAGGCAAGATTAAGAAACGGCACTCGCGACCGGCGCTTCAGGTAACTGCAGCCACGAGCAAAGCCGTCACGGGAGCGTGCACAAACTGAAGCTATAATGTTGTTTACTACGCTTTTTCTTCGTAGTTACACTTTTTAGTGTCTTTCAGTTGATCTGGATCGTTTGCTGACGGCAGAAGAATCCATAACTATCACTTACAGTGTTTGAATTTACCGCGACAGTCTTCTTTCTGTATCAAAATTGCGGATGCATCATTTGACGTCACGTACGCAGGGCAGCGTGGGAAGTTCGGCCACCGAATTGCAGCGCATTTTGCAGCACACAGCACACAGCCTGTTCAAGGCAACGGAGAGAAACGTGGGTGGAAATGTCATTTTTGGTATTTAGCGCTTCATCACCCATTAGTTTAAAAAAAAAAATGGACATGCATGTTTGTTTGTTTTTTCAAATTCCTGCCTCTAGTCCCTTTAAGGTGTAAAAACTCGGTCAAGATGGCAAACATCATGTCATTGCACAAGTTTAACCAAAGTGAATAATCCAGCATGCATATTTTAGCTCTGCAAGTAAATTTGGCATACATTAGTTGTTAGTTCTTCTGTAAGTTACTGATCAATCTCATCTGACAAGACCTTTCAGCAATGACTAGTGTCAGTGATCCCATTTGAAAGGTTAATGTATAATTTATATTCCTATAACAACGAAGGGATGACAGCACCAGTCACTAGCTTGGATGAACTGTAAAGAGGAGGGAGGATGACCCTGAAAGTTTCTCTGGCAGAGAGAAATGAGTTGATTTATTTCATAGTCTAATCTAAGCAGAAAGAGAACGTACATTTTGTACTTTTAATATCTATAATTAGAAATTCCAAAACTTCTTTTCTGTTGCCTTTTTCCCTTTTTCAGGTAATGTGTGCAGAACACAAGCTGCTTTAAATGCCAACTGAAGAACTGCATCATGTCCACATAATTAATTGTTGAGTTGTTCACATTAAGCAGCAAATAGACTTTGGTACATAAAAGGTTTTTGCTAATTTATGTAATTATCTGTAATATTTCAAGCAGAAAAAGTTCCCCATACACCTTTTCTTCAATAAATGGCATTCATACATTGTCACTGAACATAAAAAAACATGTTTTTAGGTTATATCTACATGTAGATGGAAATTACCCAAGAGAGGGACCCAACTGCAGTCACGGTACGTCGCCATTTATCCAATCCACGCCGGAAGTCCCAATCGGAAGTTTCTTTTTGTTGTAACTTACTTAAAGAAGTCATCACCCGGAAATCCCACTTTTTCACGTTAAAACATGTGTACTGGAACGGGACCTCAGTCATACGTGCCAGAAACTCCGGAGAGTGAAAGTGACTTCATCTTTGAGTGCGGGCTCTCTCCTCTCACCAGAATCAGCCACAAGCACGCGCTCTCCACAGTACGCAAATTGAATTTCTTTCTCCGAATGACGTGAACTAGAGAGGCTGCTAGCTGCTAAGCTAGCCTCTTTAGCGCCACCTAAAAGCAGCTGATTACCTGCCATGGAGGAGTTATGACCAGCTGTTATGACTTGAACTAAAGAGGCTGCGAGCGAGCTGCTAAGCTAGCCTCTTTAGCACCACCTGAAGGCAGCTGATTACCTGCCACGAAGTAAATCAGCTTTAATTATAATAATAATAATAATACATTTTATTTATAGAGCGCTTTTACAGAAGCTCAAAGACGCTTTACACAAGTTATAAAAGAACAGGCCAGTAAAATTTACATCTTTGTCAGAAAGGATGTCGACGACAAGGAGGAGGAGGAGGAGGACAGCAGTTTTCGATGCTTTAACAGAAGGGACAGCTTTACCGGGGAGCAGTGGATTATATTTATCAGTGAGGATGTGCAGTTGGTAAGTGGTGCTGCTTGTGTTACTTATTATCTTTTGTGTAAGAGACCAGTAAACGGTGGTAGACGAGTGGACAAGCGGCTAATGTAGCTACAAAAGCTAACAGTGTTTGGTTAACTTCACGTCAGACGTCCGCTTCTTATATTCATCAGAGTCCAGCCCTTTTACTCCGCGTATCCTCTCTATCAACCGCACTGTTAAGTTTTTATCACGTTTTTCTCTGTTGGGACATCATTTCCTTCACTTGCTCTGTCCTGATAAAACTTTGTTTTGGCTTTGTCGTTTGCCTCGTGAACGCACTTACAGACAGGTATAACTCTCGTGCGTATTTTCGCGACAAACAAAAGTTGGAGATAAAAAGAGGTTAAAATGAGCTCATTAAATTTTTCCTCCCACCCAACTAGAATTAAAAACTCATTTGAAGATAATTTAAGAAGGATTGTGTATGAAAAACACTAGGTTATGACACTACACTATAAGCATCTGTTTGCAAGCTGCAGATAATTACTCTTGGCGGTATTTAACTCACTGGCTGCCATTCACGTGTTTCCACGTTAATTCAAATCTGAACGTTAACTGCCAATCACGTGTTTCCACGTTAATTAGGGGTTTTAATCGGCGGAGCTATTTTAATCTCTGGCGGAGCTTGTCAGAGAGTACCAAGGGCTCATGATAATTTTTTCGCTAGTTTTCATCTAATCCAGCAGATGGCGGTGTCAGACAAGCTTAAAAAAAAAACCTACCAGGAAGTGATGCGATTCTATGATGCTTCCTGTGTTGTTAGCTGTTGTTAGAGCTAACGGCTGTTAGCCCAAGAAGTATGCTGGATCCTGTTGCGAGGGTGAGAGAACATGGCGACTGGTCGTAATCGAAGCAGTTTAGGAGGTGGATGAAGGAGGAAAGTTTGTGGAAAAAGTGATCGGTGACAGACAGACACGATCGATCGAAGACACATCGATAGATGGAAATACAGCAGCCAAATGCAGCAGCTGAAAGTGAAAGTAAGTCTACAGCATGCGGTTGTTTCCCGCAGGGGGGGGGGGGGGGGGGGGGGAAGCTGCGGTAGAGGGAGGAGGGAGAGAAACAAACTGTGTGTGAAACAAACTTGTTGTGGCTTATTCAGCTAGTAAATAATTATTTTGCCTCCAAAACTCTTTTCTCAGTGTTGTATTTGTTTCATAGAGGTAAACAGCTGTTCAGATGATGAAGGTGTTACAAACCTAAAAGAATATTGGCATTCAAGACACTTTTCCACTTGAAGCAGACCTCCGCATTCAATGCTAGTTTTCTCTGCTTTTTGGTCAGAAACAGACATTTTCGCTGCAACAAACCCATGTTCTACTGCAGATTACTAAAGAATGGAAAAAGCTAGAAACAAATGTTTTTTTCTGATAAAAGAAGAGAGTCTAAGCTTTCCTTTGGTACATTCAGTGTTTGTATTGGCATAGTACACAATATTCTGTGGATCTCCCAAAATCAGTGAAAATGCTTAAAAATCCTGGCAATATGGAGCGCTCTGCTCTGAAAAGGTCTGGCAGTCAATGAGTTAACTAATTTCCGCATGAGACTTCCTGTATGGATTGGATATATGGCAGCACCCTTGTTGGTCATTGTAACTGCAGTTAGGTACTCTTGAATTTTAAGGCAAATCTTAAAAAGGTCACAAAACCACTGAAGATGTAGCATGTCAGGCCTATGACTGGTGCTGTAATACTGTCACAGAGATACACCAAATCCAGATCATGTACATGAAACTGTACAAAATAAAGAACCACAAAAGGAAAAAGGAGTAGAATCAACCTAAAAACTTGGGATTTCTGTGAACTTTGGATTTTTTTTTCTTTTTTTTTTTTTTACTTATTTTTTTTTACAGAATTTGCTGTAAAGCCTTATCATACTTAGTTTCAGCACAAACACAACACTGTAATCTGCCGTTGTTGTAGCTGTTGGTGGAGTTTGTGCATGCAGGTTAAAGGAGAGGTGAGTTTATGGCATTACTTTGGGAATGATGTGTATGGACTGTGAACATGCTGACGAGGACATGGCCTAAGTCACAGTCACTTTAAGGATAACTTTAATTTTTTTTAAACCTGGACCTTATTTCTATAGTTTATACATGCATTTACTTAAAGTATTTGTGAAATGAAGGAGTTTTGCTGCAGATAATGCCTTATATACAGTAGAGGCTGCCCCGTCTCTCCCATTATATGGATGTACACCTAAGGGCAACTCAATGTAATATCTTCCGACAGAGTCAAAGTGATACAGAAATTTTACCAGTGAGTAAATGCATGTATAAACTCCAAGAAATAAGGTCCAGGCTGAAAAAAAAGAAAGTCATGTCCTCATGGAGACAAATTTAGGTCTATCTACTAGAGTTTTTGTTGTTGTTTGGATGTTTTGTTCATGTGGAACTGATGTTCTGGGAGCCTGAAAATGCACATTTTTAAAAACTAAATCTCAAAGTGAATAAATAAAAAAAAAAGTCACAGTTTTTTTTTTTTTCCTGTTTACAATCCAAATGCTTCTTTCTTGGATGGATGACACCACTGCCCCATCTCTGAGCGACTTACAATAAAATGAAATTGGTTTTGTCTCTGTATAGATGTATCACCTGTTCTACTTTGACAAAATCTCTGCTGTAAAAGCACCAAAACACTTTTTTTTTTTTAAAGAAAATGCTAATTTGCATGTCTTGTCCTCACAGCAGTTTGTCTAGCCCACTCATACACAAAGCCCTTGGGATCCAGTAAGTTCGAAGGCTAAGTCAAAGCTTATGGGAACTAATCTTCACCAGTATGCTCTCTTCCTCTCACATCACCAAGAACTGTGGTCATCTTGAGTGCCCTGAATAAATCTGATGTTTATGAGGAATGCAGCCTGCGGTGCTGCTGAATAATGATCCTCATGTTGCTAGGAAAAAAAAACAAAATAGTCCTTGAACAAGTTCATTGGCTTTTGATATAGTTCATAAAACTGAGGCAAAATAAAAGGATAGCAAATCCTTCTCTGATAAATTAAACATATTCTTTTAAATATTTCAACATTGAGTGTTGCGTAAAATTCTTCCCTGACCAAGTTTGTTTTTCTGCATGTGTTATGTGTAAGGTTATCAGAAACACTTAGGCTTTAGATAAAATGATATCTATCTGCATGTCTTCAGATTATGAACAACTTTCTTTCCATCCATCCATCCATCCATCCATCCATCCATCCATCCATCCATCCATCCATTCTTTCTTTCTTTCTTTCTTTCTTTCTTTCTTTCTTTCTTTCTTTCTTTCTTTCTTTCTTTCTTTCTTTCTTTCTTTCTTTCTTTCTTTCTTTCTTTCTTTCTTTCTTTCTTTCTTTCTTTCTTTCTTTATCAGAATCATACCTGATTCTATGAACCCTCTTTTTTGCTAAGTTACAGTTTTGTTGTCAATCACTGCATTGTTTGCTTGTTTCATTTTCTGTGAATATGTCAGTGAGGTTATGATATGATTCAAGCAAAATAAATTTAGCGAATGTTGATTTTGAAGTAGTGCATGAGCCAGAAAGAACCCATTGAACTTTAGAGCTGATATGAGTAATTTTCTTTAAAAATGCATGATCCATAAGGGATGTACTTTCTGACAGCTGTTCTACTCCTAATTTATATTCTATTTTCTTCTGCAAGAAGACGTCATTTGTCTATGCTGCCCCATTTCAGGGCTTGTTGCAGTAATTCTGATAAGAATAGTCATGGTGTGGACTTGTAATCCTGGGATGGTGATGTACAGGACTTTTATTCACAAAAATATTGCATGAGTGGGAGGTCAGTGCTTATTCAATTAGTTTCACACTAGACATTTCACTTACAGTCTATTTTGGTTCTGTGTGAGACCATTTTTAGATTTTAGTTTTTCAGTCTTGTGTTTTTATGTAAATATGCAAATAACTTAAGAGTGCATTCACACTACAACAGTTCAGGGGACTTTGTTTTATTTGGTGGGAAATGCTTAAAAAAAATGGCACAACTTCATTTAGTCTGGTTTGCTTTCACAGTGCACTTTACTTTTTAGTAAGTGAACCAAACCACCTGGACTGCATCACGCAGTTACAACAACTGCTCACGAGAGACAGTGTTGTTTGAAATGACCGTGACCAAGAAGAAAAAAGCAGGGGGGAAGAGGAAAAACCCATCAAATTGATTAGCAAGACCCAAAACAGATTGTTCACAGCAAGTTAACAATGGAGTCACAATGGGGTTTTGCTTTGCAAACCTAATTTGGTTTTAACAAGAATCTATCCAGCCTGAGCAGCAGGAGAGGTAGTTAAGTTTACAGGATGTTACACTCAAGTGCACCAAAACTTCACATCTTTGGTCCACACCAAATGAGTGTACACTTTACTCCCAAGAAACCATACAATTTGTGGAAGCAGGCCAATGCTGGACCAGTGTGAATCCACCGTTAAAATTAGACTTAGAATAAAAAAGAAAAAAGTAACGGTTTGGGTTCAAATGAAGCAGCAATCGCTGGCGAGAAAAATGAAGCTACATACTTCCTGGTTGGCAAAAGCTGAAGTTCACTATTCATCTGCTGGCTGGCTGCAAAAGAGAGTCAATCTCTATAGACTTGCATGTTAAAAAGGCCAACTTCACAGCAGAAATAAACAAAAATTTACAGCCTGGTTCAAAAAAATCATTTTAGGTTTAATAGGTAAAGTTTACCTTCATGTCAACTCGGGGGGAGGGGTTAGAACTTATGAGTTAAGATGTTATTAAATCTTGAAATTACACATAATTAGGCTCATGTCCTTCTGACTGACAGGCAGCAGACCGAGTTCCAGCATTAGCCCTGGTGGCTAGTGGTTAGCTCCCTGCTTGCTCCCAGGAGGGCCTCTGCTTTTGAAAAAACTGTGCAAAAATGGTCATCTTTATTTGAAATGTCAGAAATAAGACTAAGTTCTTTTGTCTCAGATCATAGAGGTTAAGTCTCGTTTGCAAGAACTTGATGCCAATACTTTATTAACAAGGAAGATGTACCAGACAGTGTTCTCTTTTTCAAAGTCATCTCCTGCATCTTCATGCGTCAGTAAAGAAAGTGTTAGATGCTCTGTGTTTAGTCCATCATCTGTCAATAGCTGGTGCTGACAATATTCACAGTGCCCATTTATTAGGAGAGACCGTTTAGATCACTTCAACAGAAGATTTGATCAATTACTAACAAAGCTAAAAGACTTGAGACATTTTTATTTGCTGGGTCATTTGTCCTCTAAAAATGATCATCAATCAGAGCTTTAATTTCCCTGTGCTCCTTTTGTCCTCTCAGTTGATTAATATTTGGTGATGTCATAGCCATGTGATGGCTCCACACATCAATGTCAAAAGTCATTCCCATTCTGGATACAAAGTAAACAGGTTCATTATCATTTTTCAGTAATTTGACATGAGTGGTTTATACATGGGGGACAAGCAAACCCAATAAAAAAGGACATTTTTTTTTCCTTTTATTTTAGTTGCAGTAAAATGGAGTACTGAGATGCCCTGTCATATTGGTCACTTCTAGCAGGTTTTCCTGAGGAATTACAGGCAGGCTAACTGAATGGGCATATTTCCACCTATGATTGTTTTAATTTGTTAATGTAGTATGATGACTGACAATAATCCACATTTAGAAATAGGAGAAGATGGTGGTGGAGTAATATGGGTATTGCTTAATGGTCAGTTATTAGACCACTTTGTTCTTCATATTTGGCCATGTTTCAAAGTCAACTGAGATTGGATTTGATTTTCAGTGTTGTCATCAGTCTGTAACTTAATTTGCCAGTGACCAAAATGTTTGTTAATTAAGATTCCTTGTGGAGATGGAAGAACCAATAGTCTTGTCTGGAGCAAAACGTGTGAATCTAGAGGAGCTTAGAGAGGGAGCCACTTTGGATGCAGAGCCACAGAAAAACTTAAGAAAAAGGCGGGAGAAGATTGAAACCCTCAGTGCTTCTGATTACAAGCTTCAAGACTGTCTAACCAGACAGGGAGGCAATAATGAGTGGTCAAAATTGGTAGAAATGTTTGTGAATGAAAAAGGTGCAATCCTGGAAATGTTCCTATTTTTAAAGCCAAGTGGTTACAAAGGTGGGCTTGGTTCTGCAGAACCCTGTTTCAAGACCCATAGCCAGCAGAGACGAAAAACGTACAACTGAATTTCCCCATCAGGAGTGATGAAGTCTAAATTATTCATTTATATCCTATTTATAACACTATTTACTTTGATCATGGCAATCTGGTCTTAACAGTCAGTTCGTTTGACTGGATCCCCCTGAAAACGTTTTACACTGAACCATTTTTGTGTAAATTATAAAGATGGAGAAAGAGCCCACAGCTGAGTGGAAACACAAACTGCTTGTACTATATTGTTTATCAGCTTCACTGATTCATACACACTTTCTGCTGAATGAAAAATAGAGAACTTTCAGATCTGGTGACAAGAATGAATCATAAATTGATACAGCAGAAACTTCGGATAAGGCTGAGGAAGTGAAAAGACATGCAGTATACAGAGAAGTTATAAAACAAACTGCAGCTAAACAACATCAAAGATGTGTGATTGGGCATGAAGCAAATCATCGGCTTCAACTTCAAACACTGTCAGCTGCAGGGGGGCAGCCAGGACACAGCCGACAAGCTCAATCTGTTTTTCAACAGGCTCACTACTGGATGCCCTGCTGGGATATCTCAAACTGCACCAGTCTGAAAACCTCTTCCGTCATTAAATGATTGCACACACTCATCAGATTTACCCTAATTCTGCTACCACTTACACATTTTAGATTTGTCCAGTTCCTCCAATAGCACTGGCAAGGTTTCACCAAGGTAAGCCTCAAGTCCTCAGGTGGTCTGGAACCCTGCTTCTGCAGAAAAATACCAGTTTTAGTAGCCACAGTACTTAGGAAAGACCATCTGGTCTACAAACACTTACTTTATAGCCGTTCTCTTTGGTCAACCTGATCTCTGGAGACCCTGGAAGAGATGCTCTTCCAGGGTCTCCAGGGTCCAATATACAGCAGTTGCAGTATATTATCCTCATAAATATCTCTTGTTAAAAGGACTATAAGCAGGAATTAAAAAAACAAACAAACATGCATGTCCATTTTTTTTTATGCTATTGAGTGATGAAGCGCTAAATACCAAAAAGAACATTTCCACCCATGTGTCTCTCCGTTGCCTTGAACAGGCTGTGTGCTGCATAAAGCGCTCCAATTCAATGGCCGAATGTCCCGCGCTGCCCTGAGGATGTGACGTCAAATGACGCTGCATCCGCAGTTTTGATACAGGAAGAAGACGGTCGTGGTAAATTCAAACACTGTAAGCGATAGTTATGGATTCTTCTGCAGTTAGCAAACGATCCAGATCAACTGAAAGACACTAAAAAGTGTAACTACGAAGAAAAAGCGTAGTGAACAGCATTAAAGCTTCAGTTTGTGCACGCTCCCGTGACGGCTTGGCTCGTGGCTGCAGTTACCTGAAGCGGCAGTCGCGAGTTTCATGTATTAATCTTGCCTCAAGTCCCTTTAAGCGAGACTGCTTGCTTATATCAAGATGATGAATAGTAGATATATTATTGTTAAAACATTCAGCTAAATCAACTTTTAGACTGAGGATGAAAATATTACATATCTATAGACTACCCTGCATTACATCCAATTGTATTTGGCTTTGCCTACTGCTCTCCTTACAAGAATGCTTTTTTAAAAATTATTATTATTTCCATATGTAATGCACCATCACTTGGCAAGATTGAAGAGTTTGCTTAACTTAAAGACATATAATCTTGAACAGTTGAACTGGAAAACCTTGTTTTTAAGAAAAGGACAAAAACTAACTTTTAGTAGATCACATTTTTTATTAAAGCTGGAAATTTTCTTATTAGATTAGATTAGATTAAACTTTTTTGATCCCTTTAGATGGGTTCTGGAAGGAAAATTAGGAGTTCCAGCAGCAGTACAGCACCATAAATATAGAGTTCAAAGAAAACACAATCTAGTAACATATAAAAGAAAGGAGCAAATCAAAAATGCACTTTAATTTTAATAAACTGTAGACAGTCCTGGGCATGTTGCACCTAGAGCCTGAGAATGTTGAGGAAGAACCCCTCCACTGTCTTCATCACAAGAAGGGATGTAAGTGCCACCAGTTGGTAGTCATAAAGCTTGCTCGGCCGGTTCTTGGAACTGAAACAATGCAGATGTCTTTTAAAGTGTGGGCACACTCCCTCGCTTTACTGTAGACTGAGGATTAAGATCAGTTTGAGTGGAGTTAAGCAGTGATTCTACACTGCCCACCCGGCCAAAATAGTCACCACCCGATAAGAAAGGTCACACTTATTTTTTGTAGGACTGCCTTTAGATTGATTACAGCAGCATTTGCTGTTGTTTCGATCCAGTGTTGCAAACATTTTTCACCAAGATCTTGTATTGATGATGGGAGGGTCCAACCACAGCACAAAGCGTTCTTCAGCACATCTTAAAGACTCTCAATTGGGTTCAGGTCTGGACTTGGTTGTGGCTAATCCATGTGTGAAAATGATGTGATTGTTGTTTTACTCCTCAGTCTAAAAAAGATCATCTTAGGAAGAAAACATCAAAGTTCTTTCCTATAATTAATTCTTAATATTGTTTGTGAGCATCATTTCCATGGTAACCACGCAAAGGGTATTTAAAAAGGAAATTTAATGTTTGCAATAGATAACCTCAGCTTAAATTGACTTCTCCTTGATGCAGGACTTTAATACTCAAAGTCTAAGGAACCTTTGCAATCAACCTGCAACTTCCAGCATGCTCTGTAGATATCCACTAATGATCAACTGTAAACACAAAGTATTATTTTTAGCTTTTTGCTATGAAAATAATGATGTTAAGTAGAAACTAGAAATTTACAACAAAAAAAAAAAAAAAGATCAAAGTCTATGAAATCATTCAGGAAGCTGTGCTGCTGCTTTGCATGAGATCTGCCTCACACGCCACATCCCATCAATCAAACATGCCCTTCCCTTCTGACTGGGCAGTCTATTGAAGCATTGAAACTCCCATCTTCTTGTCTTCATGCTGATGCTGCTATTGCTGTTGCTGCCTGCTCTGCGCTGCATGCTGCTAACTCGTTTCTTTCAGCCCCTTCACCAGAATCAACCCGTAAGCTCTGGGGCAGAATTTCACTCATCACCCCAATATGATGCTTAGAGAACATATTCACAGTCAGGACGTGATGGAGGCAGATGAGACACAATATCCAATTATATCAGGCAGTAAAGATTTATAAGCTCTTCCAAAGCGAGTTGTCAAACTGAAATATGATTGTTGCTTTGTTCTTTTTATGTTGCCTCAGGATAACAGCTACGGCTACGTATGACTCACTCATAACCAATTAAAACTGATTCTCAAAGACCTATAAATATCCTTTCAGTCAATAAGTGAATCAATGAACACACAGCAGAACTGCTTTTAGATATCAACCATCTGGAATGAAACAAACTGGTTAAGTGGTTTGGTGTAGTAAACAGCAAATCTATTTGGAGCACAAATCCCTCAAGCTCTCCAAGAAGCCATAAGCTAAGAAAAATAATTACTGTACAATACATACAGTATTATCAGTGAGCTGAATTGTTGATTTCTCATCCCATATGTTTTTTGTTTGTTGTTGGGTTTTTGATGTCACCGCTCATGATGCAATTTTATTTACACATCCTCACACTTCATAAGTGGCTCACTGACGGTAAATAAGGGAGTAGAGGAAAAAGTAAAGAGAAAATGTCTCTTTATGTAAGTCAAAGTTGATTTTGCTGTTTTAATATGTCATCATCACTGTCCAACAAAAAGAACTGCAAAGGGATGTAAGGGAAATCCTTCCCTACCCATTTTCTCTTATTTTGCATTCAAGGTGAGGTTTGAAGACTTTAATATCAAGTGATCTGACACCAATTCATATCTTGACTGAATTTTTGTCTGAGAGATTATGGCATCACTGTGCCGGTTGATAGCTCATTTAAAAACTGTTTACTCATAAATATGATGCCACAGATGGCAGTGCTCAGCACCTTGGGACAGCCGTTAATTTGGAATCTGCATTAAAACAAGAAACCTAATTAAGCCATCATTACGCAGCTGACCCAGCTAAAAATATCAGAGAAGGCAGAGAGCTGTTCATTTTAATTAATTTTCTATCCATTGCTTTTATACAGCAATGCTGAGGAAGAAGGGAGGCAAAGTCCTGTCTCATTTGTAAGCCAGACTTTTTTCCAGCAATTTTGTCAACATATTGCATTTTGACATTTTTTGATACAGCTTATAATATATTTCTTCTTTTTTAATCCTAAATCTATCACATTAATTCTTTTTGAATGGAAATATAAGGCTACCTAAACTGGTGCATTCAGTAGCAAAGATTACAAGACCATTTATATCTAACATCAGCATAAGAACAGAACAGAGGTTCTTTCCACAAGCTATTATAATTCACTGTCACTGTTGTATAAGTTCAACCATTTTGGCTGGCCTAAAACCCCATTAAAGGAACATCAATGTTGGCAGGTGAAATATATATAAAATAAATATGGAGTAGAAAAAGAGACAGGGGGACTAACAAGGTCAAATTTGTTTTTTCAGATCATTACTTTCACCAAGGAGGCACGTAAGGACAGGCTTTTTTCTGTCTTTCTGTCCATCCATTAGTCAAAGTCAAAGTCAACTTTATTGTCAAATGTGCCCCATGTTAGACATACAACACAGATGAAATTACAGTCCTCTCAACCCCACTGTGCATATAATAAAATATAATAAGCTATAAGATAAAAATATACAAATCTAGGAATCCACTCGGATAACCTAAAAATCTTCGCAAAATAAGTCGAAAAATACATGGATGAAAATTTTGGGGGAAAGTTGATAATGGTACAAGGCAGAACTGATTTAATTTAGGTGTTGTTCCAGATCACCATCTGGATCGAGGAATTTCTTTTTTTTAAGGATTCTGTGTCATGACGAGTTACAGTAGGGCCACATGGGGGAGCAGCTTGCTGGAGATCTCCAGTCACCATATAAAACTCCTTATACTCCTTGTTGGAAGTCTGTCCTCTCCGAACATTTTTCTAGTTTTTCTGTGTTCAGCCGTGATGGGTTTTGTTTTCTGTCACAGGTGTTATTATACAGAAATGATGTGCTCATTGTCCACAGATCCACATCAATGCAGAACGTGTTTCCAAGCGTCAAAAGTTACTTGTAATAAATGTCATATACATGTAAATCAGCAATGGCAGATACTCCTATTTATTCTTAAGACAAAAATTCAAAATTGTTTTTCAGTTGTAACAAAACAACCCACAGTAAACGGGGCAAGCTGGTCTTACAAGAGCCTCAATCCTGCGGGTTTTCGATGTAACCCTGGTCCAACACACCTGACTCAAATTAAGTGAATCCGTGGCCTATGAAGCTTTGCACAATGATTCATTAATTTGAGTCAGGTGTGTTGGAGCAAAGGTACCTTGATTGCAGGATTGTGGACAAACCTGCAGGATTGTGGCTCTTATGGGACCAACTTGAGTGACCCTGCACTATAATATGGACAAAGAACCAGTGACACGCCTTATCATTGGTCAGTGTCATCCATGTTCAGCTCATTTGATCAAGTGTAAAACAGCTATTTCAGCATGCTCCAAATGAATTTTATGGCTTTTATTGATCTTATTGCTCTTTTTCTTGATTTTAATCATTGATTAGCTGTGCAGCCATTTAAGTAACTGTTGTTGTTGGAAATGTGCAATATAAAAAACGTGAAACAATTTCTAAATACCCAGTGTGAATTACCAAAATCAGCTGAATAGGCAAGTTTCAGGGACATTTCCGGTATACTTCTGCAGTCAATCAATTAAGCGCTTCCTTCAAGTAAGATCTGTGTCCACTCATATTGCATAGGTATGTCTCTTAAAATGGTGACTGTTCTGTCCAATACAAAAGGTTAAAAAGAAAAAAAAAGTTTGTATTAAGTTAGTGATTTTTTTTCTAAAGTGTCATAATTCATCTGAAATAATTCATATTTAAAAAGATGGTTATTCAGCTAAAAAACAGTTAATAAAAGAATTCTGTGCAGTCAGTGTTTTTCATCTGTATTTTATTTTAAGGTGAATTCTGATGTTGCAATGCATTATGGGTAACAGTTGTCAGTTGGAAAATCGTTTTACAGAGGAAAGTTGCCTATTCATGAGTAATCTTCACATCCTGTGTCTTAAATATGTATTTACACCTTTGAAGGTTATCATTATATATTTTATGAGAGCTGATTTAGAGATTGTTTTGTGAATGTGTTGGTACCAGGACTAAGTTATATCCCAAGAGCTTGTTGCACTTACAGTACATTAGTATGACAGTGATGCTGACAATCTAATTAGCATATGATCGCTAAAATGACTGCTATGATTCAGCTAAGGTTAACTCTAATTTTTTTCTTTTTGACACTAGCAATGTTATTTGGTACATTTATTTTTCATGGAAAAGAGCTGATATATGTTTCTATTCTGTTTTTAGTTTCACTCAACCCTTTCACTGAGCCTTTCAAGCCACAGTTATAAACAGTTGTAAGTAGGGATGGGAATCGTTAAAGTGTATGTTTCATGTTCTCTATAACGACAGAAAATCATTCCCTGAGATGAGGCAGTAACTGTTAAGTCACCTAAGTTGAAAAGAACCAGGAAGTATGACTTAAAAAGGGAAGGGGAGGGGATAAAAATCTCCTTCACAATCACCGCACAGTTTTGGAATCATGTGACCTCTGACGTCAGAGTAGGTGAAGTCCTGTGAATTCCACAGTTGACCAATGCAAAACAATAACAGATAAACGGTGAGACAACAGCTGATTAGCAGCTAGACATCATCTTTCTAAACATCCGTCTTCTTTATGAAACTTACCTCTACAGCTGAGGCTGAATTCTCCTGACCAGCACCTTCTTGATCGCCGCCAGAAACCTCCTCTTCTCCTTGAATTGACTCGGCAACAGCGGGATGTAAAAACCGAAACGTTAGCTTAGCTTAGCTTTAGCTTAGCTTTAGCCAGCAACGCTGCTGAGTTTCTGCAGGTTTCAGTGTTTGTTTGTTGCTGTTCCTCTCAAGATCAAGAGCTCGTAAACGGCTGTACACATGATCCGTGGTGAAAAAAAAAAAAAAAAAACTTTGTGTCCCATTGTTTTCCTACGGAGAGAGCGGTGTTGCCGACTCACGAGCCGGGGAGAAATGACTGCACACTGCCCGTAACTCGCTAGACTGCCGCCGCATCAGAGCAGGACACTGTGTTTTCTCCGCCGCCTTTTCAGCACAAAATCCTGGGAAAAGCGAGGATTTCTGACCACAGAGTAACTAGAAAAGGGAGGAAACTGTCGCCCCCCCAGTCTGGAGGGGCTCCAGACTGAGCTCACGTTTAGCTTCCAGGACAGTTGATATCGGCTCCTCGGTCACTTTCAGGGGCTCGCTCGACTTTTCTCCAGATTTGGTCTCCAAAAATATGTAAAAGCACATGTTCATGTCTCTACATACATATGTGGCCTTCATCATTAAAGCTGTGATGAATGTCGTATTCAGAGGCGCCTCCTCCTGCTGTGGCGATATTATTCAAATTAAAGTACTTGGACTTGTACTCGGTTTGAAAACAAAGTGGTACTGGTGCTTGCCTTATAGAAATATTGCGGACAGATGTTTCAACTCCAAGCCTTTTCATACTGGAAGTTGACAAAGCTGATGTTCTGACTTGTTTTTTAAGTGCTGGTGGACATAACTTGTACAGAAATGTTAGATTTGCTGTGTTAACTGTTATTCAATTGAAGAATGAAAACTAAATACACTGTCCTTACTACTCAAAAAATTATTTTGAATCAGTGATGCATGCCTGCAATTCTGCAGCATTGGGTTGTTGCCCTTCATCCAGAAGCTGCAGCCATCCATGTTTAATGGCGTGCCATTTAATACCTGCTTTTAAGGCATGCTAAATATCGATGCAAAAATAGTTACCACAATCCATTTCACATTTGGTTAATCACATTGGATGTGCAAAGATGATTTATCTGCATATTTTCATCCCAATATTTTGTGCATATTGGTAGGAACTCCTTTGTTACATATTCATCAAAAGTTATGAATGTGTGCATGAATGGTTGTCTGTCTCTCTGTGTTGGCCCTGCGACAGACTGGCGACCTGTCCAGGGTGTACCCCGCCTCTCGCCTGATAATAGCTGGGATGGGCTCCAGCAACCCCCGCGACCCTGAACTGGATTAAGCGGTACAGAAAATGACTGACATGAATGACTAAATGCACACAAACCTTTCATATATCAGGGTATATTTCTCTCATTCTGCACTGTCTGTGTAATGATAAAATGATCAGCCACTAAAACTTTCTGACCTCTCACCCATATTAAAAAAAGAAAAAGAAAAAACGTGACGTAAATTTGGATTAACTAAGTAATTAGATCACATTTTGTGAAAGATTATCACAAACCACAGAATGTTTGGGGGAATATGCAATCTAGTATTTGTTGTGTAGCGGTAACAGCAAGTGTTCAACACGTGTTAGAGCTGTAGAGCGTAGGTCAGTCTCACCAGATCATAGTGCAAATATTTGATTAAAAAAGATGAAAAGAAAACATATTTGAAAGATCAAACAATTTCAGCACTATGTGCACATATAGAAAAACTAAGCTACAGCAAAATCCTTTCAATCTCATGAGATAAATGAGTTGAGGTAATAACCTCTGTGTAATGCAGCACTTTAAGACACTCTTTTTGAAACAACAAAAAGATTTATCTACAGACCGCTTTAACCTTACAGTGGCTCCCAGACTAAAAGGTACATTTCTCTTTAAAGTTGCTGCCAGCACATCTATTTTTGCAGTTTAACGCAACAGGTGAAAACACATTGAACTCCATCAGACCATCATAAAAAGGCACTGCAAGAGCTCCAATTTTCTTTTCTGTTTTCCAACCACCAAAGCTACTTCCTGCTACTTTGCTCCTTCCTTTTCTTCTTTACTAGCCCTGTACCGTCTGAAGGCCTAACATTAGTTTCAATTAATGCATCTATGTCAAATGGCAAAGCAATACTAAATTGCCAATGAGACCACATGATATTCTTTGTCTTGGTGATACTTTCAAGTCCCTCTTTTTATGGGCATCTGTATTGAGTAGTTTAAACTATGATTACAGGCCTTGTTGCATAATAAAAAAAAAAAGGTTCAGACATATAATGATTTATAACAGAAAAACAGTGACTGGTTTGTGTTTTCAATGAGCAAAAAAGTATTTGTACTCATTTCCAGTCAAGTGTATGATTGGTGTGTTTATTCAGGGAGGCATTCATTTAATCTCTTTCACTGTGAAAATGATCCTTTTGTCATGGAGTCAATTATCTACAATATCTGTCTATAACCTCAGAAGCCCATATGGATGAAATCTTTGGATTTGGTTTCACACTGAGTTATACTTGAACAGTAAGTGGTGAAAGAAAGCTGAAAAATACTGTTACATCTATCAGTAAAAACATTAATAATCATCTTAAGGGTGTAGCAACCAAGGCACTGTGTTTGATGAAAATGATAGGCAGAGGAATGACATCTTAAAACCGGTATAAACTGTTTCTTTAATCTTTTTTTTCTTTCCAGCTTTGATTTGAGCGGTTATGTTCAATGTTTCCCTTAGCCACTTTTTCTTTTATCATCAGTCACTTTGAGAGATCTATCAGCTTTGATTCTTCCATCTTTCTGACCTGAAAAGAATTTTGCACTGTAGGGGAGGAATGAATCATGTGGAGAGAAATTTTTATATGAACAAAATTTAAGCTTAAGGGGAATTCTGTTTTAAAAACACATGCAACAGGTTTCTGCAGGGTGTCAAGTGCGTAACATGTTGGGGTATTTATATGCAAGGTGTCAGAATAAATGCAGACTAGTGTTTAAAGGTCAAATCACTCATATCATGGAAAAAAATTGACAATGTTGACTTTCCCAAGATGTCACAAGACTTCACCTTGTTTCCAAATAGATTATAAGGGTATTGTATTCATAATTAAAAGATAAACATGCAGACTGACCTGTCCCCAAACCCGGTGGTGGAAACAGGGCTGAAGTGCTGATATGTGGTTTTTTTCTTTTCTTTTCTTTTCTTTTCTTAAAAGAGTGAAAGTTCAGTTGTTCATGCACTAGCTGGTAGTCATATAACTTTATCTCTGCAAAGGTGTGTCACTGTAACCCTGGTTCAGTCCTCCATAGTTAAATGTTGATGTCCACAAGTGAACTTGGTATTTGATACATTTAGAGAGTGGAAGATCCACTGTCACAAGAAGACTCTTTTTTTTTTTTTTCCTTTTCTATTTTTTTTTTTTTTTGAGCAGTCGAGAAATAAGAAATAAAGTCCCCATATTAAAACTTAATGTCCCGCAAATTGTAATATCGTCTGCACCATACACATTTTGTCATCATTCTTTCTCAATTCAAATTATTTGCAAATTTTTGCCTTGTCTTGTAATTGAAAATATTTATATTATTTTATATAGTATTTTATGTCATTTGTCTGCTCCAGACAAGGTTAAGTTCCAGCAGGAGCTATTTAATCTCATCTATTATTACATTCAGCAGTCACCACAAAGAGAAACCAATATTCATTCAACTGCCCACTACACACTATTACATTCAACATGGCCCACTGTCAATTTACAAACACTTGTGATCGTTAATTACAATCAAATATTTTAGACAAATGAAGATAAACAATTTTGCAATCATTAGATAGATTTTTCTTTCCCATAGTTTGCATAAAAATAGCCAACACATAAATACACATCAAATAAGGATAAATCAGAGCAATGAAACCATGAGCTCCAATCTGAAGTCAGACAAAGCTCCGTGAAATAAAATGAACATTAAATCTTTATCAGTTTTGTGAGTGTCAACGTTACAGTGGTTCCCTAACTTTTTTTTAGCCTCATCTGTTGGTCTTCAAAAATTGGTATATTTTCAGTCCAACAATGTAGTGAAAAGTGACTGTTTAAAGAGCCTTGATCAACCCTACCCAACATCCAATGGTTCTTACCTTTGCTATTCTCAGATGTCTTTAGTGATTCAAACTTTATGATGGTGTTCGTAAAGTTTCAAAGTTTGACATTGAGTGTATACTGTATACAAGCTTTGATGGTTGTTCTGCTGAGAAACTCCATTAAGCCTTATAGCCACAAACTTGCAGTGTGCGCCAGAGAACAATTGTCCAGGGTGAAAACAGACAGCCAACAGTAAAGCACAACTGTATGTGTCACTCCACTCCAAAACAGTATAATGAGCCCCACTAGGCCTAACGTAGGGGTTCCCTACCCTTTTTACCTCAGGACCCCCTTCACGCAACTACCAAAAATCTATTCTGTTCCCACTATCTGTCTTGTGAATGCTTCAGTCTTTCTGTGACAATCTTTTCTACTGATTTAAAGGTTGAATATGGAATACGGACAGAACAGCGACATCACGTGTGTCTAGGTTGTAGTTGCAACGGCAGAAAAACAACTCCAGCCGCTGGGATGCCAGGCTCGCTGCCGATACGCAAGTGACCAACAGCCTGCAGCACGTCCAACAAGTAACACAGAGGAGTTTATAACTGACAGCTAACGTTAGCCATGTTAGCAAACAAGCTAGCTTACCGATCCAGGAGAAAAGTCGGCATTTCCGTGTTTTACTCTGTGGAAAACGTTTATGTGGGTCCATTTAGTGAAGTCTTCACCTAAATTTACTCCAGGTTTTGCTCTTCTCAGGTCACTCCTCCTCAGAAACAGATAACAATATCTCCAGGGCTCTGAAGCAGCTGCTTCACTCGTCGTCTCTACGGTTTTCCCCTGTACAAGCCTGACTATGACCGAAATATTGTGTCCACACAGAGATCGTATTTGGCAACCTGCAATGGCGGCGTGTATTGGCTTATAGACGTAAATAAAATGCCATCATCGAACCCGTAAAAATTTATTTTATAATTATTTTTAGGCTAAATATAATTTTTCTGGGAAACGTTGTACTTTCATTCTGTACACCCCCAAACGCCCTGTGGAGGTATTATTTTTGAAAAAATATAGCTTTTAATAAAAATGTTCCATATTCAACCTTTAATTTATCGGTCTACATTTAAACAACAGTTAGTTCTGGCCAAGCAATTTGAAGTTATTTGGCTGGCCAAGAGGCAGTCAAAATGTGACAATATTGGAGTACAATATCACTGTATTTGCCTCTGAATGTATTAGTATGCATCAAACAGCTTAACAATGTTGTCAAGTTTCCATATCAATGTTCTATCTGCTGCTCTTTATAGTTACAGTTTGAATGAATGAAGATTTGGTTTTTCTGGTGGAGAAAAATACAATTCTTATAGACCAATCCGGCCAAACGCCACAGCTAGACCAGCCGCCATTGCCACAGGGGCGTTTCTGTACATGTGTAATGAGTACAGATGAGAATCTGGCTTTTTTCTTAACAACATGGAGGAAATCTGGAAGGACTGTCGCATTCCTGGTTGTTTGAAAAGCAGTGGAAAACTTCAGTTGTGCTAACTGATAGTCATTTTGTGACATCACGGTCTGTAGGGAATGCCTCCCCTGGTGGGCAAAAAAACACTCTAGCTTGCCACCTGCAGGCTGAGAACAAGCCAGAGAAACACAGTTACATTGCTGGAAAATACCAGAAGGTTGTTTTGCGATCGGGTGCACAAACCGCCTGGGGGAAAAAAACGGGTTGTGTCTTTACCTGGTTTTTATCGCATTCCGTCCTATAAAGACACCCTGAGAAAAGAAATCTGTGGATCAGTTCTACCAAATGCACCTCCGTCCTCAGGTACAGTGAACCATGGCAGCCCCAAACCGGCCCCGAACCCACATTCATCTGTATATAGTTAGCGTAGTTTTAGCCATAAATAAAACCGTATGTATATGTGTTGATGTGGTTTGTTGTCATATTGAGGTGACCAGCCGCCCGCCGTCATTCTAATGAGTTGACGTTAGCTACTAGCTAAAACAGAGGGATGCGGTAACGCAAATAAACTCCTAAAGGAGGGATGTGGAAATCCTGTTACACTCATATTCAGCTGAATAGCACAAAGACAAGACGTTACACTGATATATGATTTTTTTTTTCCTGCATACCTGTCCTATATGCTTTTTGTTTACCTCTTCATAGCCCTCCATCCTTTCTAAACCTGATGTAACTAGTTAAAATGAGGGGAAATTATTTTATTTCTGTTATTTCTGTTTAAATAGTAGTTGTTAGTGAGAACTGTCAGTGCTCTTGTATACCTTCATGCTGGCAGCAGTGTACGATGACTGCTTCTTAACCAGGCAGATGTAAATATCACTGGCTCAGCAGGGACGTGGCGATGTTTAATGGATCGTATCCAGCATTCGCTTCTCTATATGGGTCACAAGTGTCTTCCAACTTATTTCTGTATCTTTCCTTCTCGGCGACTGACAGGTGATTTAAACAACTATTCTCTGGTCTGTCTGCTCAGAGTCTGCTGTGCCCTGCCATCTTTTGCCCGCCAGGGCTCCCGGCAGGTCACGTGACTGAAAATTATCAATAAGTGAATACGACGATCACAGACATTTATTTCATGAAGATTTCTGCTGTCTGTGGCAAAAGTGGACGGTGCTGCTCAGTCCACTGATGTCATTGTGTTTGTATTGGGAGGAATATCGGACACACAGAGCAGAGGAGGAATAACTTGCTGCCACGGTGGAGAAAACACTGGATTTAATCCCCAACAACAAAGACACTGTAAATTATGGTGAACACTCATTAGTCTGACACTTTATTTTACTTGTATGCTCCTGAAAATGATGCACTGCATAACATTATTATGCTAGCTAATGCTAACAGAAACAGCTGTGGTGTTGCTGCGAGTTAATGACCAATGTGGGAGATATTATGAAAAAAACGTTTTTGCTCCGATCAGGGCAACTTTGTGAGCCAGAAAATAAAAATAATTCAGCAATAATTTGCAAACACAAATGGATCAGGAATACAGTGTCCTGCAGCCTTTAGCTTCATCTGCAGGACATGTGAAGGCTACGTGGTCTGTAGCTGCAGTCCTTAAACAATACCAAAAGTCAAATATATGACAAAATAGAAAATTAACAACCTTTGAAAGAGTTTAGTTTTTTTAAACTTCTTTAAGTAATCACAAAATTTCCATGTTATTCCAGTGTGGCTTGTCATTAAAGCCAGTTTCCGGAGTTGAATCATAGTTTAAATTAATTTTCTGATGTAAAATAAATAAATAAATAAATGTCAGAATACTTTAGAGATCTCCAGATAATATACCTATAGGTTATCATAACCTTAGACGACTGTCCAACGTTGTAAATCCAGATAGTCATGCTGCTCTCCATGTTGGCAGATACTAGGTAATTGGGACTCATCCCCGTTGCAGTGGCGGCGCCGCAAGATGGCGCAACACACAAAACCCTTGTCGGATTAGTCTATACTTATTTTGTCAAATTTCTTCAGACTTTTTTTACTATTGAAATTGTTGTTGAACTGTTGCATAAAAGCAATATGATGTCTGATCACACAAAGTAAGCTGCCATGTCTACCAAGCAACAGTTTGCCATTTTAAACTGTTACATTACCAAGCATCCTACTGGCCAGTCATGGAGCATAATGCAGGACACAGAGTTTACACAGGAAAATATTGTGTTTTATAGGGTGGCTGAATCAGATTAGGAGAGCTGGAAAGGACAGAACAACACAACATCCTGCTGTTACACATGGGGATCAGTTGAAACTGACACACACTGCAGTGTTGTGTCCGAGAGCTCATTGAAACGCTAGCTGGTGGGACCATCCATGGACAGCAGGACATGATGGAGCCACGCACGGGCTGATCTGCAGCAGTCTGTCAAGCAACAATCAGCTATACCTGTGCTTTCACCTCACACCGATTTCACTGGCTTCAGAATCAGTGGAAATATCCTGATCAATGTCAACACAAAGTAATGTATGGACTTGCCTGCTGTTTTACTGTGTTGTCATGGCTACAGCATGACTGAATGATTGAATGAATTGGGACTTGGCGGAGGACAGCAAAATGTTCGAATAATCTATTTTGTCACCTTCCTTTAGAATTTCTTTGCTATTTAATTGTTGTTGGACTGTTGGATAAAAGCAATATCATACTCCAGGTTTTGATGTACTGTAGGAAATATTATCATGGCTGTGATTAGGCCATAGGCAAGAGGCACTATATATTATATATATATATTTTTTTTTTTTGACAATTCAATTTTCTTATTGAATTTTTTTTTTTTCCAGCTTACATCTTACATGGCATCCCAGCTTGGTTAGACACAGGTTTACGTGAAACATTTTGTCAAAGCAAAGATAGCATGTCTTTGACTGGTCTCTAGATCCTTGCCACAGAGGTGTGGAGTTGAAAAAAATGTATTGGTTTGCCAGTACTGTGCTTTATCTATACAAACTTACTTGTCCTTGTACTAAAATGATAAATCAAAGAAGCAGTTTGAATAAACTAAAGAAAGCATGTTTGAATAATTTTAAGGGATTTCAACATCTCACATAATGTTTGAATAATTTACTGTAAATTGACTAAACTTGCTACTTTTAGTAATGCCCACTGAATAAGCTGGGAGGTGCAGAGGGATCAACACAAAGTAACTTCATACCAATTTCTACAGCATCGGCAGATTAGTAACTTGCTAAATGACATTATTTTTATTCAAGTACAGGCAGATCTGAATGAACTCAGTCTGATATTTGGGCCATAAAGGCCTTGGTTTAAGTATTATTCTGTTTAAACTGTATGTACTGTTAAAGTGTTGTTTCTGTGTCAATATCTTGTTTTACATGATACAAGACAAATTTCAGACATGAGCCTGACATTAAAGGTGCATTGTTTCGCACCGCATCGTATTGCACCGCATTGTATCACACCGTTTCATATCGTATCACACCGTATCGTATCGTATCGCATCGCATCTCATCTCATCTCATAGCAGCGCATCGCATCGCATCGCAGCGCAGCGCAGCGCACCGCATCGCAGCGCACCGCAGCGCACCGCAGCACACCGCACCGCAACGCAACGCATCGCATCGCATCGCATCGCATCGCAACGCATCGCATCGCATCGCATCGCATCGCATCGCTTTGCAACGCAACGTTTTCTATCATATAACAGAAAAGGTTATTTATTTATCATTTTGTTTAGTAAAAGTATAAGTTATATCATGGTGAAATAATCAAGATTATCAGTCTGTGTTGGTATCACACAAAACCCGAAAGGCAGACCATCCCACTAACTGTCTTGTGCTTACTGTTTAGTGCGCAGCTTTCACAATGACTCATTTTTGTATGCTACAACTGACAGCATATCTATAAATGCTCCACCTCACCGACATTAACAACCTAACTCACTGAGGCTGTGTGTACACCAAGACAAATTGTGTCCATAGTTGTGTGCCACACTTATTTCAGTGGAGTCTTGCACATACCATGACAACCTTTCATGTGTTGACAAAATTTAGAGGCATTTTGACACACCATTTCTCTCTGGAAATCTCATACAAACTCAGAGAATAACTGATGGCAGAGCTGAGTGCTGGTGACTGGCCTGTGCTAAACTCATCCAAGATTCACTGCTGGAAATATTTCTCATCTTCTGTAGGGTCACCAATCGTCAGACTCTCAACGTCCAGCAGGTAAAGGAAGGGGAAGATACTGTATTTACTTTTTTTTTCTTTTTAATCTTAAAATGTGTCTGAAAACTACATCATAGACGTGAAAAACAATAACCACTTCACTCTTTTTGACTTGGCGAAGTAGATAAATCACTGCTGAGATGAATTTGGGTTATAAAGCATCGAGTGGATGCACATGGTTCATAAAGGCCAAAGTCTCACACATATTCAGCTAAGTATCTTATTCCGTCTAGGGCTTGTCCCGACTGTCACTTTCAGTCCAGCACAAGATAACTTATAGCCGACAAACAGTCTGCTTAAGGTTAATAGCTCAGTAACCTAGGACAGTGAGCAATTTCACTCTCTGTAAATGAGCTTTTAACTGGTATGTAATGTGTTATAAATCACAGCTTCGGTGTTAACAGTGTTTCAGTCACTACTACAACTACAGATTTAGTCAGAGATAGTGCTGAACTCTAATTTATAAGTGAATAGAATACTGTAAACATCTATAATGAAATCAATGTAGCATTTCACTCTTTCCATACAATTATTCTGATTAGCCTGTAATGCGCAAACTTCATGTTAGCTATGAGCTAAATTTAACAAATTACCACAACATATTTTTTGTTAAGGTGAGGGAAGCTGTGAGTCACCCACCCACACATATAAGGCTTTAGTCAATAATCTGCTTTGTGTTCTTTGATAACAATCCCAAGTGACAAAGAGATAGCATTTCTATTTATTCCTACAAGAATGCCCTGGAAGGGGACAATAATAATACAACTGTGGATTAATTGTGGATTTAACTGTAGCCAGCAGAGTCTCCTCAGGCATAACAAAAGACTGTTCAGGATAAGGCACGTGCGCTGAGACCGGTACTTTCAGATGTAATTCTTCATGAGTATCAAAGCGTGAGCTCATATGAAAACAAAAAACAACTAAAAGCTCCTGGGTAATGTCAGTGAAGTAATTCAAGCATAAAGTGTTAAGACGATTTGGTGCTGTTTAAAGCAGGCACCACTTAAATTTGAGATGAATGAACTCACTCCTACCAGGAGTAAAAAACAAACAAACAAAACAAAGCACAAATTAAAAGCAGTTATATTTCAGTTTTTAGGAAGCACATCACACTTTACAAAAGCTAGGGCAATGTTCAGATTGTTCACTCATTCAATCTCTTGCCCACTACGTACTTTCCATTCTACTGTTGCCACTAATGCATTTTGGAGGTTATTTCAGGTGTTTCATAATCATGTGCTGTTTTGAGATGGTGTTGGATGGTTTTAGTTGTGTCTCACTGGCAAATGCCACCATAAATACAAACCGATTTGAGTGGATTGTTCTTCGGATGAGAACATGTAATGCAGGGACTGTTAGGGACTCACCTGCATTGCTGTCGGTAAGTCTCACTGTTTGTGTAATGTTATGCTTCATTGTGTGTGAAATCCTGGTTGACAGTAGACAGACTAGCTAACTGCTAAGAAGGTTAATGGTATAAACTCAATCGGCAGCTGATTTACGATCCCCGTACTTCGTATTAAATCTCCGGGATGCATTGTTATGCCGCGTGAATGTTTGTAAACGGCTCCACCATCAGTTTTTTTCTTCTCTTTATTTTCCTTGTCTGAGCAGAGGATGGCTATCACACAACTACAGTGTTTACAGCTACAGTGTTGTGATGCAGCCGTGCGCCGTGAACTGATAAATGACTGAGTCCGTGATACTGGTATTCGTACCAGTCTCCCAACTAGAACACGGGAATAATTTCTGTCAACGCAGTGGTTTAATCCGACATGGTGACCATGGTGAAAGACTGAATAAATCATGTACCTGAACCTGCAGAAGTTATCTGAGAGGGTTTTCTGAAGACAGCCACTCCTACTGTCTTATTATCACCATTTTCAATTGTTTACATGCATTAATGTTTTGAATTTTTGCAACCACACAAATACCAGGACTCAAACATTATACTTCCCTGACATTTTCATGTTATATCTTGACCTCATCTGCATTAAAAGCCTAATCTTGCATGTAAACACACGTCTTCTCATAGTTCCATAATCCTTTTGCTGTGTTTTCTTGCCCCCGGCTGCACGAGCATCCTATCCTATTGAGTCTTTCAAGGCTGCTTGCTGCCGTGCGGACGCTCTCTGCTTTGCTCCTTCTTTGCTTTCTCTTTGCTTGATTTTATACAGATTTTTTTTTTCCCCTTTTTTTTTCCCCTTTTTACTTGAGGTTACTTTTGGATACTTGTAAATTACTGGGAGTCATACATTTTTTCACTGAAACTACGATATTTTTTAGTTCTTTTATCTTCAGCGCTCTGTGTGTGTGCGTGTGTGTGTGTGTGTGTGTGGGTGGGTGTGTGTGTGTGTGTGTGTGTGTGTGTGTGTGTGTGTGTGGCCTACACACAGCTGAAACCTAACAGCATGGGTTTAGCACTCAACCAAATAGCTTGGAAAGGTGCTAACGCTAGGATAATAGCAACAAGATGCCTTCTTTCTCCACAGTCAACTACCAAGCCCTCCTACAGAAGATAACAGCACTGGAGATCAAAGTTCATCACATAGAAGATAATGTGGATGTCATGGAGTGTGTGGAAATGAAACAACTCTGCCAGTAACCCAAAACAGCGGAGGACTCTAGCAGGAAAATCATTCTTAATTAATGATTTTATCACTGACCATAGCCTTGACATTATGTTTTGAAAGGGACTTGAAAGGGCAAAGATTAAGAAACGAAACTCGCGACTGGCGCTTCAGGTAACTGCAGCCGCGAGCCAAGCCGTCACGGGAGCGTGCACAAACTGAAGCTATAATGTTGTTTACTAAGCTTTTTCTTCGTAGTTACACTTTTTAGTGTCTTTCAGTTGATCTGGATCGTTTGCTGATGGCAGAAGAATCTATAACTATCGCTTACAGTGTTTGAATTTAATGCAACCATCTTCTTCCTGTATCAAAACTGCGGATGCAGCGTCATTTGACGTCACGTCCGCAGGGCAGCGCGGGAAATTTGGACACTGAATTGCAGCGCATTTTGCAGCACACTGCCTGTTCAAGGCAACGGAGAGAGACGTGGGTGGAAACGTTATTTTTGGTATTCAGCGCTTCATCGCCCATTAGGTGTGAAAGCCGGAAGCTTTTTGTACTTCCGGCTCTTGGCGAGTGCAGACGCTTCTCTCTTCTCTCCTCCCCTCTGCTCTCCTGCTACTTTGTCCTGTCGGATCTCCTGAGACTCTATCTGCATTTTTCTTCCTAAACCCTAAATTACACCATGGATTTGGTCAGCTGGGCTTTCAACAACGTGGATAAAATTTTTTCCACCCTGAGACAAGGTGCGGGGGCAGCATCTTTTCCAGACAGAACCAGTCCCGCGGGGTATACCATGGATTCCTGGAAGAAATGGCGGGTCTTATGCCTCTCAAATCTCTCTGTGGAGGACGTGGAGGATACCTACTTATTGGTGATTATGATAACTGGGTTCCTGCTGATTGGAGTAGGTTGGTACCTAGTCTATCGCAAACAGCAGAGGCAGACAGCCACGGCGAAGCTGTCTGATCAGGCGATTTTCCGAGCCCTGAACACTCAGACTCAGTCCCAGTGCGAAATCAAACGCACCCAGGATACAATGGAAACCACTTTGGAGAAGCTCTCGGTTCGAATCCAAGGAGGAGAACCATGATTCGGAGAATTGGACCGCCACAGCCCAGTGAAGGACTGAAGGTAGAGTCAAAACAACTCTGCCTGGCTCTAACAAGTCCTACAGATCTGCGCATAAATCACTGGCTGAATGGCTTGTCCCGCAAATACGCCATCACGTACGGTGTCCAAACTTGGTGTGTGGAAACATCCTTGTTCCAGGCATTCATCTATGCTCTGAAATCATTTCCCCTGGGCACACAGGTGTTTCTCTGTGCGATTCAATTTGCAGACAAGTCACTGGTAAGTGGCTGGCAGTTGGCTGAAAGGGGAACTTTTTCATGCCCAGATCCCGGCACTCACGAGTCTCATTTCTTAATCTTGCTTCAAGTCCCTTTAAATTGGACAGTGCAAAGTGTAACTACAATTTCCGTTTTATCACTTCTCCACACACAGCAAAATTTTAGAAAACACAAGAGTCTAAGAGGGGTGAATGATGCTGAGGTGCTTGATCCAGGGGGATGGTTAAAACCTGTAGGTGCAATTTTAAACGATTTTCATCCACAAAATTGTGATTTAAAAGGAGAAAAATTTGAAAAATATCAGATTTTAAAACATCATTGATGGTTTTCATAACAATAATGTCATTAAATGTTGTTTTCAGCAACACAAACAACCACACAAAAACATATTTTAGGATGCACTACCCCTTTAAATTTTAGGACGAGACAAAACCCACTTTGTGATAGAGACTTCTGAGGAGTATTGCGCTTATCATGAAATCGTAAGAAGTAAAAACAACAGTCAAATGCTGCATTCTATTTGCCTCGGAACAGGGAAGTCAGAAATGGGAATGACATCACGCCCGACTTAACAGCGTTCCAGTTCACAGGATGTAAACAAGATGGCAGTCTAGCAAAACAACACGTTTGCAAAGGCTGTTGTTATCAGCCGTTGTTAGCACAGCTGGCATTGTAGTTTTCATAATCCACATGAAAAATATGAATTACACTGCAGCAGCAATCCCCTACATTTATATCAAACAATACCACATGCAACACTGATTTAATGCAACAAAAATGATTAAAAAGTGCAAATAAAAGTAACATTATTGGAGTCAGAAGTTGTGAGGATTCTCTGACTTTATGAGTTGGAAATCCAACCTCAGGGGCCTTTCCAGTTGAAATTTCCAACTCGAAAGGCAGAATTTCCAACTTTTAAATTGAAACTGAACACAACTGTAGCAACAAGCTGTGGATGCAGTAGCTTGCACTATAGTGAAAGCATTAGCATGCTTTGTTAGCTTTATGGCTGCTGGCTCCAGGACACGGAGTCTGATACCATAGCTTCTTTTGGGCTTTTTGAGCACCAAATGAGTTTGTTGAACACTGTGTGATGAAAGAAAAGTTTCAGGTGAAATTTTAAACAGTGGTGCAAAACAGACAGACGCATACATTGGAAATTTTTGAGCAAGGGGGTGAATTTGATTTCAGTTTGCTTTGATCAACCACCACAGCTGTTTGTTTTAAATTACTAAGTGATCATTTGATACCAAACACTGAGTACCTTTTTGAGGTAGTAAAAAAACATTCAAAAGTGGGGGCTGTAGTTTGTTTTACGTAATGTACGTAATGTCTTATATAATGCTGGTCCTGCAGTTTCTTTACTCTCTTTATATATAATAAGGTGTTGCCCTGACAGCAGCAAATAGGTTGTTGTTACTGCTGTTGTGTTTTTCTGGTGGCTTTTTCTTTTGGGGGGGGGGGGGGGGGGGGGGAAGATTTAAGTCCTCAATTATTCCGTTCAGTCACAGCAGTGATCGAGCAAACTTGTCTACTCTCAGATGTGTTTGACTTTCTATTAACTGAGATAGTCCAGAAGTAAAAATCATGACTGTGCTGCCCTATATACAGAATAAAGCAAGCATGTCATAGCAGATAGCACAACAGGAGCTCACTTTGCAGATTTTCCATTTTCTGATGAGATCGCTGATTCAGAGGAGATCACATTGATTCTGTGCTTTTGCCATTTGAGGTCTGTCTAGTCTTGGCTGGGGACAAGACGTTTTGAAAAACATCAACAGTGCGTGCCTGCCCTGAGGAAGTGGATTATCTTATTACAAAATGAAGTAACATCTGTGTATATCTAGATCTATATATGGTTCATTTCACAAAAACTCCTTAGATGGAGACTCACAATGTTTAAACAGCAGTCCACAGGGGAAAACAAGCCAGAATGAAACATCCAATATTGTTTTCAATAGCTTAAGGCACAAACTTGTGTACCTTTTAGCAAATAATGAAAAATAAAATTAAATAGGATTCCAATGTCCTTACGTGTGTTTTGAGCAAGTCCCACGCTGATAAGAATATGGGAATAAATGCTTGCATATTTTTGCAAAATGGGCTGAATGTTACATTTCTCTTCTAAACCTTTTCACTTCAACTGTGACAGCATTTATATTTATGTTTATATTTTTGTATTTTTGGTTTATGAGTTTATGTGCTTGTTTTTTTCTGTTTTATTTCTGATTTATTCTTTTATTCTGTGCAGCACTTTGGTCAACTGAGGTTGTTTTTAAATGTGCTCTATAAGTAAATGTGACTTGACAATCTACTTCATCAACAAAAGAAAAGTTTTCAGACGCATCTTTTATTTAGCTACATATTCAATGTGGTTGTTGCTCAGACCACAAAAAGCATTTAGTTTATTCTACTTTCAGCCAGTCTACCGTGTCATTAGCTTTAATATAATAAAGGCTGAATACAAATGAATACTACCATGTGAAAAAAAAAATTACCCTCAGGTGTGATGTTTTATGTATTAAGCTATAATGAACAAAGACAAATAAAAGTCATCTGTACCTTGCCAATTATTAAAAATGTGTTTAATAAAATCCAATTTAATATTACATAATGTATTATTCAATTAAACGTATAGTTACTGCATCATCTACAGTTACGTGTGTTTGTGTTTTTTTTTTCTTTCTTTGTACTGATGGTTTTGTTGTTGTGATTCATGAAAGTTTTTTTTTCCTTGTCTTTTTATTTATAGGTGCTCCTGATAATTATCAGCTTTGTTTTTCCTGTCACTCATTGTTTTCCCTATCAATAACCGTTGACCACAAGGGGACCAGTTTTCCTGTTATGTTTATTGAAGATCTAAAAATCTGTCTGATTTTAAGCAAAACTTGTCAAATACCAAGTTGCAATCTCTCCATGCAATAAGCCATTAATAATCCCTGTGATTGAGAGACCGGTCCCAGCAGTGTTCACACATGAACTCTGCTGCAACATGATTTATGCTGGCTAGAGAGATTTACTGCCATACAGGAAGCAGCATGATCATATACTGTACAGTGGACTGAGATATTACATGGTTGTCCAAAGTTTTAATTTAACTTGTTAGTGTGTCAAATATTTCAAGTCAAAGATGATATTTCACCTTGACAATCATAATTCAGAGGTTGAAAAAAAAAGGCTAGAGCAAATCGACATTTACTACTGTCCATATTCATATTAAACCAAAAGCAAAGACAATGAATTTTTCCAGATGAAGTTAAAAGTCAGGAGAATATCAGATTCTTTAGTTATAACGTTTCTGGAAACAGTGTGTCTATAATATTTTGTCACCATGTGGTGAGATAAATGTTGCTTTTCTATGGAGGAAATCTTTGAGGCTGGTGGTGTGAGATAAGCCTACTATATAGAGATTCATCTTTTGGGACTGGGACCATAAACATAGAGGAAACATAACACTATGTCATTACATTAGCTTAAAAGACCGTTGGTGATTATTTACACCAACTGTGTGCATGCAAAGTCTGCAAAAGTTTTGACAGCAGTGTGAAAGTTGTCATCTGTGTTTTCTCTCTTTATCTTATTATATTGTGTTGATTAAAATGTTCTCTGGCAGCAATACATTCTCTCCACGTGTGAAATAGTTGCAAGACAATGTTGAAAAGATCAAACCTGGCTCAGTCAGTTCCTCGTGCTGTAAGCTCATCTATCATACGTGAATAATTAAATAAGATATAAGGAATGTGTGGGAATGTGTGGGAGCACTTGCTGGAAAAACCTTTTGTTATGAAAACTGGTACTTAAAGCCAGGTCTAAAGTCTCTATGGGACACTATTAATGTCATGTCAGGTCTAAGAGTTAAAATGGAAGCAGATAGCTAGGAATCAGGATGTGGGCAAAAAAGCACATCTCTCTGTAATGTATTGCAGCAAAGACAGAGCAGTCACTTTCAATAAGTACCGCGGATGTGAGTATTTCTCCTAAAAAAAGATTACAAGATAAGACTAAGTAGTAAATTGAATTGATTTCCTTGTACTTGCTGTTTTCAATAGAAGTGTTCTGAAGGCAGTGTTGTTCCCCTCTATTTTACCCCGTCCACATTCATGAATCAAGTTTATTTTATTTTCTCTGGATAACAGTGATGGTAGCAAAGGTGAGAGCCTCCTGGAACCAGTCAGGTGGTGAATTACTCAGAACTTACTGTATTTCTAAAGTTGAAGACAAAACAAGCAAAAAGTAACAGAAAAGAAACAGACAAGATCACAACCACAAAAGGACATTACCCATGGGTCACAGCCAGTCCTGTCAAACTTGTCTCAAGTAAAATATTATCTTCTAGGGGAATATTCAAGCTATGTATTTTAAACAATTGAGGACAGGTTTAATCAAAATATAATTCTTTTAAAAAGTGACTGCACTGTGGGAAATGAGCTGGCTGCTGAGCTTTATCTGTTTTTAATGATTGTATTCTACCACCTAGTGGCAACATTGAGCACTTACAAAGTTTAGAGTTTATGTAACCGTATGAGCTTGACACTTCCTATTTTGTTTCTTTTTGAATAATCACACATCAATTCAAGCTCATTCAATTTTTTTTTTTTTTTTTTTTTTTTTTTTGCTAAGCTGATATGACCAGCATGCATTTTGCATTGGGATACAAAACGGGGAAAAAAAACAGAAATGGCCTGGGAAATGTGAAGTTGAATGCACCAGCCTCAGTGTAGCAAGCAGAGGTCCGGACATCTGGAGCAAGATTGACAGTTCTATTCAAAAATTACATTCTTTAAATATATTTTATATAAAAAATAAATGGTACCCTGGTATGACTAGTGACTCTTTTAGAGAAGTATTTTGAATGTTTTGTTGCTCACGACTATTTGTGATTCAGCCCTGAAAAGGAAATCTATGCATTGAAGATCTGATGTGTTCTGGTAAAGAAACTGATAGTACTTATTTAAACAGTGTGGAAGGTATATTATCGAGTGTGTGTTTGTTTGAGGGTGATGGGGGGGTTTGTTTCTGTAATTAGTTTGTATATTGTTGTTTGAATTTTTATTTATGTTTTTTTTTTTTTTTTTTGGGGGGGGGGGGGGGGTCCCCAATTATAAGCTGTATAGCTTCCGGTGAGTCCCGTTTTGCAGGTCTGACTCTTATGATGGAGACTGTGAACCTTATGCTGCATTTCATGATGATTTGCAAATAAATGAATTGAATTTTTAAATAAATTTAAAACTGTGCATAAATATTCCTCTCCAGTTGAGGTTTGGAGGTACAGAGTTTTGACACAAGTATTCAAGAAAAGCAAAAAAACCTAATAAATGATTTATTTATTGCTGATTTTACTTCCATTCCATGTGCAACAGAGTAACTGTTGTCAGTTGATTGTGAATCCCTTTTTATGTAAAAAGTTCATTATTTGGAAATAAACTGCCCTCAATAACCTTGGATCAACTTAAGACAGAATTGCCGCTGTGCACATTTGTCATCCTCCATGATGAAATGATTTTCAAACCAATAGACTGAGAAATGGTTTTCAGTGTCTCATCTTGTTCATATACGTTAGCAAAAAGGAGACAAGCAGTCTTCAGGCTATGATTTCATATGAGGAGACATTGGACAAAAACCAGAGTGACAGGGGGACTCTGAACATGATGCTTACTCTTGTGAAACTAGTTACATCTAATTGTGGTAAGTGACTTCACACTGCAAGTTACTGATGTAAATTAAGCAGACTCAGTCCTCAAGGTAATTGAAAAAGGTCAACGAAAGTGTTTATTTTTACCAACTTTGTTCACTGGTTTGTTTGTTGTATTCCAGACTACTCACAAAATGAGAGTGGGCATCCCCAGAGCAACAAAACACTGGGTAAGAAATAAAAATCAGCCAGCCTTGTACTAGGTTTAAAGACACACAAACAAAGGCTGTTTTTTGTTGTTGTTTGCTTTTTTGTTCTTTATTCCTTAGCCACCTTTTCTGAATGGGTTACTTGTAAAGACTGGTTGGGCCTTTACTCACAAGGCTGTTAAAGGCTTTATAACATTCCTTCAGGTTTTAATGCCACTGTCCTACACGGAGAAGACAGTTTATTAGTTCTCACTGAGCATGTCAGGAGCAATCTTCACAAAAACTTTGAGATCACTCAAAGAGATTTTAACAGTGTTCAAGGACTCCAACAAAGACATTTTTATGTGTTAAAGTCCAAATATTGTTATCTGTATTTTGTAATTTGTGGTGAGATGCTGCCTGCAGTCAGGCGCTACAGTAACTAAGCACGTTACTTCAGCCTTCAACTCTGGTGCAGCATCTTTTGGGTCAGTTCAACCTGAGAGAGGAATCATCATCAGCTGTCTGGTTAAACTGCACATAAGAGAAATGTAAGTTTCTGGAAAAGGATTTCAAAGGGAATGCTTGCTGTTCCTGTGGAATTTGGACCAAAACATCAATTATATTATTAACAATTATATCAACTAGTGAACAATAAAATAGTGAGAGATATATGTTCATCAAATTTGTTTTGCACAATTTTATAAAAAATAAAAGGACAAATAAACAGACAATTATTTACCAAGAGTAAGGTGAGCTTTTACCTAATGTGCAGCTCCACTGCAGACATGAGCAAATCAAAATTAATTATTTTTTTTAGTTCTTTTTTTTAATTCATTCTTTTTTGGACCAAGTTATTGACAGACAACATATACAGTATATATTCATACACAGGCACGGAAGTATATATACATATAAATACATATGCATGTTCCTGCCCAGCCTAAATAATTCTTTTTCAAACACATGCATAACTTTTTATTTATTTATTTATTTTACATTTTTTACATTTTTTAATTAGTCTTTGTAACAGATTTTGTAAAGCCTGTATTAAAATTCTGTATTAAAATGTTACTGAGGAAAAGGAAAAAGTCCTTCACCAATCAGTCCAACCAAACTGCCACGTTTAAACTAATACAGTAACTAAATTAAAATAATTTTAACTTCACACAGCTGATTAAGTTCAGCTGAATGATTATGTTTTCTAATTTCTTTACCTTACAGCACCATGGCATCATTATACCATGATGCTGTTGATTTGTGCATTAAAAACAGACCACATAGGGTCAAATTCCATCATCAAAAAAATTATGTTAAAATTATTTTGATTCTTTTAAATGGCTTTGTGATGACTTGGAGCTCTTTCTTCTATTTCAATGAAAAATCATCAGAATACAACATATCATGATGCAAGAGGTTTTGGCGTGGCTGGAGATTTAACACAGAAGTTGCATCATTTAACTAGAAAACATACCAGCTGTTTTCCTGTTGCAGGCTAACCTGATTTACATCATCTGGGTGCGTTCAACAAGTACACGCGGGGGCGTTCCCTTTCCTCACGCACTCCATCTGAGTAAGGCGACAGTTATAGGTGATTTCGTCTGGTTAGAGAATAGTAGGAGCCAATCACTAATCGCGGGTGGGACTTTTGAAGGATGGGCGGCGTTTTGGCCGGATGTGATGTAGAAGCACAGGCGACAGCAGTCGTTCACAGACTGTACACCGCTCGTACTAGCTGTCGCCGCCGCCGCCATGTTGTTTGACTGAAGCTTTTTGAGCTTGATAACATGTTTTGATAACTCGATCCTCTATGCGTGGTGGCTCTGGTGTCGCTCTGAGTTGCGTCACGGGTTGCGTCATTCGGTTCAACGTGAGTGGGCTGAAGTAGCGTGTCAGTCAAGATGACGGACAGATCTTCTATCCAATCACATGCAAGAGTTTTAGAAAAAAGACTAATTTGAAATGACATCGGGTTAACTCCCTCCCCAGATGGTATTGCAAATACCAGGTGGCGGAGTCAGGTTAGTTGCAGGCACCAACAGGAAAGCAAAAGCAACACAAATCCCTCGATATCTTAAACTGTACAAGTTGACTGTAAGTGGTTGTGTGTGAGTGCAGCAGCTGATGTTAACTCATTCTTGGGCTGTGCTTGGATAATGATTATTTCTCTCAACAGTTTCTACAAAACTCACCAGGGCATTTTCAAGTGTTTATTTTATACTAAGCTAACTTATTTGCAATATGTGTCTCTTCATATTTATCACACGGCACAGATTTCTGGATTATCATATTACAAAAGGTGCAGCATTAGGAAATAAAGATTAAGAGAAGAGACATCAAACCACTCAGGTGCTGACAGAAGTTTCTTCCACCATACTTGATATTCAGGGTTTCCTCCTGCAGACATTTTTTTTTTTCCCTGGGCAAATGTTTCACTGAGAGGGTGTATATGATCATAACTACACCACCAGACTTAAATCAAATAACTAATGAGGAAGAGGATTAGCAGAGAGGTTCATACTAATGGTGAAGTCATTTCCCTTCTACAGATAGGCTAAATCCACCTTCACAGTTTTCTATCTTCCCAGGCTCTTTGAAATCCGCTTATGTGTATTAAGCTAATGATCCAGATATTGCAATTATTTTAACACCCCAACACGAAACAACATTGAGCATTTTCTTTTCCTCTCAGAAATTCTTTATTTAGTATGTGAGTGTGAAAAAGTAGAAAAACCTGCAAATACAGTATCTGCCACTTAAATTTAAAAAAAAGTAGAGGTACCTGCTTTATAAATTGCCACTATAGTACGTTATGTATAATATACGCATGTTACGTATATTAATGAAGCAGCCACCAAAACGCTGTTTTCTTTTCTTTCTTTTTTTTTCCCCAGAAAAACATTGTACAGTCCTCGTGTCTTCATTAGAAACTGACCCCTGGCTTGTATTTTCATCAATTAGCTTCTACCAACAATTTGGGCATGTTTATTATCCAAGAGTCTTTTTTTCTCTTCTTAATTAACAAATTACTAAGGACGTCTCTGTTTGGTAAAAGTATCCAGGGTTAGAGGTTTGCTAAACTGTGGCTCATTTCTGAATGTTATCAACCCCCCCCCCCCCCCACCACCACCACCACCACCACCACCACCCTTTTTTTCCCTGCCAAGCAACTCGCAAATAAACGCCAGTCCCCAAAAAACAAGCTGACAGCTTGCCCCATGCCACATTCTTGGGCTGTGCTTGGATAATGATTAATATTTACATGAGGCAGAAGACATTGCACACAGCACTTTTTTTTTTTTTTACACTTGACTGCTTTCACTAATCTTGACTTCTGGCTGTTGTGGCATTTTCTCCATATTTACTGAAAGAATGTCCCTAATGAAAAAAGTTTTTGCAAAGTGGAATTGATTGAATAATCAGGACAAGCTGTACTAAATTTATCTGGTAACATTTTACTCATGACAGGCAACATAAAATGTCTTTTCTGTGTTTGCCTGTCTTGCATGACAGTTACATGCTTTGCAATTTGTGCAACTGCAATGATCAGAAACAGCCCAATCATTTTTTACAAGGCTCCAGAAAATGTTTCATGTTTTTGCTTTTCTTTGCAAATGTTAACATAGTGATATTTTAGTGCATTTTAAGAGTGATACAACAGTGCTACTGCAGAAATATAAAATGTAAAAAAAAAAAAAAAAGCATATAAAATTGGAGAAAGAGCTTAAGATGCTCCCTGCCAGAAACTGGAGTTTGCGCCCCTATTTGACTTGATATTGTCAATTAACTTTTCACTGTTTACCTTTACTGATGGTAGTTGTTGGTTATGGTTAAACATCCATCCATCCAGGTTGGCTGAAAAGAATTACCTACTATGGACCAACAACCACCCACGCTCACACTCACTACTAGAGAGATTTAGAGACACCAATCAGTCAAACACTCATATTTTTGGACAGCGGGAGGAAGTTGGAGTGGCCAGAGAGAACCTCTGCATGCACAGGAAGGCCACAGCTTAGTTTAGTAATGAATCTCCCTGCTGAAAAAAAAAAAAAAAGGGCTAACATTTGACAGTTACTGTATCATTCTTGTTATGGTTTCAGATGAGCTAGAACAGTCATATTGAAACATGATCTCACAATTTTTATTCTCTTCCTGTGCAACTAGGTCTGAATCAAATCAGCAAGGCTGGAAGACACTTTCTGGCAAGATAAAACTCAATATAGAATTCTGTAAACATTGAGCCGGATCAATCAAAGGTTTGCGTATAAAAACGTGAGCTATCTCACTGCACACGCAAAAAAATGTACAAACTGATGTATCAAGACCGTGCTAAAAGGGTTTGGTCTTTAAAACGTGCTAAATAGCATGTATTATCCATTTAGTACTTTTTCTGCAATGAATATACACGCTGTAAAAAAAAACATGTAAAAAAAACTTATATGCCGGCAGCTGGGGCGCCAGAAAAATACCGTAAAATTACAGAGAAAAACTTTCTCATAAAAATACAGTAATTCTCAATGATAAAAATACAGTTCATAACTTTGCTTTTACATGAAATCCATGTTTTATTTTGGCATTTAAATGTTTAATGAAGGATTTTAAGATGTATAATAACAAGAAAATCACCTAGACATACAGTAAAAACTATTAGAATACAGAAAATCAGGGTTAATATCACTGTTGCCAACTGTTCATGGAGAGAAGTCATTATCGGCTGGTCCAAAAGTCACCACTGCAGCATTATTTTTTGCTCTTAATGCAAATTTACGCAGGTAAAGTTTTCATCAGAGTAAATCTAGACTCTGTAATTGAACAGCAGCACAATTTACAAATAGGTTATGTTGGTTCTGTCTTGGACATTACAGATGATTGGATATGGTGGCGATTTTATCTCTTTGTACTGTCCTTCACACTCATGGTCCAACTTAAACGTCCAAACTGAACAGAATTTCTCAACAACTTCTGAATGTGAACAGAACAAAGGCAGTAAACACTTAACTCAAATTTATAGGATAACGATCATAAAGGGGTCATTTCCTGTTGAATTCACTTTTCCCATGAGCCTTTGTGGTTCAGATATGTTGAGTTTTGAAAAGACCCCCTTTTTTTCTCATCTCTCACCCAAAGGTGCCATGACATCAAATTTCACTTTTCTGGGGTTTTGGGGGTATAATATGATCTGTTGTGCACTGATGAGGCCATGTGAATGTCCAGAGTGAGAATCAAAGTTCCTGTTCATAGTAGGCTTTGTGTCTGCTCAGAAACGGTTGAATCAGACGGCAGCCTATCATTCTACGTAGTTCTATCATTCTCAGAATTCAATTGCTCCAATAAGAGCACACTATCAAGTAAACAGCCTCCCCCCTCCTCTCTCCTAACGGTCTATGCATCGTTCGCATCGCTCCCCCGCTCCCCCTCCCTATCTGATTCAGCTGCATGTGTGTAGCTGAGTAGTAACTTCTGTGCAGTCAGGTCTGGGTTTTCAAACAAATGGATTTAAAAGAAAACTTCTGCAGCAACACTGAGGGAGGCGACCACAACCTTGTCATTACCTGTAAGTTTATTTATTTTCTAAATGCTGTCTTGTCTGATAAACGTAGCTCACTGTCTGAAGTGCCCATGTTGCTAGCAGTTAGCCTTTAGCAAACTCAGACCACAGCATGACCTAGTTTCTCTAAATAAGGTAATAGCCAAATAAGGTGTAGCCAATCAAAATGACAACGTGTCAAAAAGTCAACATGGTCTGCATATCATAACCAGACCCAACTGTTTTGCTGAGGAAGTGAGGTCTGGCGTTTCAAAGCAATACCCCGCTGTAAAAAATGCCGTTTTTTTCTTTGGAGTATTTTCATATACAGTAATGCCAACAACATAAACTGGTTTTTAACTGCTATGTCATCACTCCTTTAATAAATTTAGTTTGAGTGAAAGTAAAACTTGTTTCCGATTAGAGAGAGGGATTTTTAAGTTGATTTGACTAGAAAAAAAACATAATAATCGCCAAACCAAAATAATAAAGTAATATCAATGTACAGAAGTCTTTAATATCAACTACAGCCCAGATACTCTTGTTAGAGTACTCTTGTTAAAGTGTAAACAGATGAAATTACCAAAAACATTTTTCTTTTGCTATGAAGAAATATCAGAAAATACATTAAAAATGTATTTTAACATTCTTTTCAGTGAAATGAAATGGCATCTTCTTTAAAAAAAAAAAAAAAAAAAAAGGAAACCATGTATTTTTACAGTTACGGGCTTTTCATGTTATTTTATGTGAGATTTGTAAATTCACAGCCTGTTTCCATGATTTCATTGTTATTATTCCATAATTTTTTTAAAAAAGAGGGAAAAATATAAAATATCACAGAAAAAATCTGTGATATTACAGTTTTTTTAACAGTGCAATATGGGCGTTTACACGCAAAAGTGCATGGAATGGGAGGAGAAAATGTAAATATATTAATTTAGCACTCGCAAGGCGATTTATCAACCGTGAGACACACTGCCTTGCTGTTTTTTTGCGTCTATTTTAGTACGTCTGAAAAGCAGGTGCAAACTTGCAGCTTTGTGCACAAAAGGCTGCAACGTCTGAGAGGGGCAATCCTGGACACGCACAAATCTGATTTAAAATAATTTTTCATGAGCAGTGCGGGCAGCATATTTACAGATCTGGGCATTAAAAAGTTCACTTTCAGCTGACTGCCAGCCACCTAACAGCCACTTCTCTGCTAATTCAATCGCACAGAGAAACGCCTGTGTGCCCCGGGGAAACAATTTCAGAGCATAAATGAATGCCCGGAACAAGGATGTTTCCACACGCCAAGTTTGGACACCGTACGTGATGGCGTATTTGCGGGACAAATCATTCAGCCAGTGATAGTGCAGTAATGGTGCACTATTAATGCACCACTTCTGGCAGAAAAAGGAGGAACTTTTTCATGCCCAGATCTGTAGTTCTTATTGTTAATTCAGTATAAATCAATACAGCAAACCACTATTTAAACACAGGCGTAAAATATTCTGGATAAATGAAAGTTTGCAGCCACTGTGGCTGCATTAATTGTCTTATTTTCCCTTTTAACCAACATCACGTTTTAACTTGGATTTTAGCACCTGGACAGGACCACAGGATCACCTGGCAGCGCAAGCTCTGAAGCCGTTGATATTGTGCCAAATTGTGGGCCTCCTGCATAATAGACCATGATGGAGCTGTGGACACTTTCATTTGTTCAGCAACTCCTGATTCAAGTCCTCATAAACTGGACACTTCTGAGGCTTTGCACAGACACCTGTTGTATCATTTTTTATATTTATCACTCTTATTTTAAATTATTTTTGTTTAATCCATCCTCCTAATATCTCCATCTTCATCTGGCGACTGGCATCATATTGCCTTTTGTGCTGTCGTCTCTCGCAAATTGCCATGTTGCAAACCTCGAAACACGCACTAGAGCCCTAAGATTATTATAAACTTTGATTATGTAACACTATAAGGTTGGTACTTCTTTATTTACATTTTCTGACAAAAACAACACATTTTCTTCTATAAATGTCACAGAATAAACACAAAACCACCCCACACATCATGTACAGAGCGTCCATAGATATAAAACTCATATCCAGGCTGATATTAATGTGAAGTTTGCTTCCATCTGTTAGTCTTTAATCGGTATCTATGGTTTATACATGTCAAACTGTTCTCCTAAAGGCCAACTAATTGGTGACATTTTGGTTTCCCTGGTGACGTGTCTTGGAGCAATAATTATAAAAAAAAAAAAAACATCCCTTTGGCTGTGAATATCTCCTGCTAGCATATAAGGTGACACCATCACCATGACAACAGGACAAGGTGTTTCAACAAGCACAGAAAATTGATGTGGACACAGAGCTTTTTCCCTGAGGTACCTAGGTATTTTCACTTTTGTATTGCAAATTGTTTTTTGTTGCTTGTGGTTTTGTCAGGGGAACAGTAATGAAACACAATTTACATTTAGCTTTTGTTGCAGCCGATTTAAATCTCTGAAGGAAAATTGTTTTAGCTTTTGTTTTTAATGATCTTGGGTTGATTCTGGATGATGTTAAGGTGGAAGAGAAGGAGGTGGCTGCAGTATTTTGACTAATCACTGGAAGAAAAAGCAGCTTAATGCCACAAATTACATGGCTCACAATCACAAGACGTGATTTTTTTTTTTTTTCGAATATGACACAGTCTCAAGCTTCTGAACTTTTTGTTTCTATATTTAAACTTCACGCCTTCATATCAATCTGCTGTGCTTTACTATTAACACACACATGCACTCATACACTTAACTCTGTATCACCCGTGTCTCTCTTTCCTCACTTTAATGCTCAGGGGAATTTTCTGGGATGATCGAGGAATAGCTGTAAATAATTGATTGGTTGAGTGAATTGTCTTGCAGATATGTTGAAGGGCCTCTCATATACAGAGCATTTTGTCATGCATCTTTCCGTTTTCATCTGCACTTAAAACACAAAGACTATTTGCCGCATTAAAATCACACAGGTTTAGATAAAAGCTGTTGACTGGGAAAGCTCATAAAGGCATATAGTTGTAAAAAGCAAGAACAGTCTTGTTTAGAACAAGGGATAGGGCAATACACAGCAAAAATACTAAAAATATAATATGATAATATGAAATTATATCAATTTAACACTTTCCTAGCAGCTACCATTTGACCTTATGTGTTAGCATGTGCAAAGCAGACAGCAGATTATTGATTATGTAAAGCTGCTTTCAGTCATGCAGTGCAGACCTGAAATGTTCTAGAGATGTCCTGGACTGGTGAGATCATAGTATGTCATGTTAGTGACTGCTGACATTTTGCAGCAAGTGCTCAAGTAAAATGCCTTAGATCAATGGATGAGGTGAGACAACGGTGTGAATGTGTGGCAACAAATCCTCCAGAACATTTACAGCCAGTGTGTGCTGACAGCTGCTGCTTCATTCTATTTTCTGCTGACCTCTCCGTCCACTCCTTACTGTGCTGTGGGATGCATCTATTTTCAGCGCGGCGAAAAGAAAAGATGGTGATTTCATCATTTGTGAATCTGGCCCTGTCCCCTGTGCATGTCCGCAGAAAATCTCCCACTGTGAGGCACATGTGTGAACAGCAGCTGCAGGAAAAGTCCAGACAAAACTTCAAAAACATCTTCCTGATCATCTGTAGTGTTTGTGTATAAAAACGGGTTTGGAGAGTAATATATCAGGGATGTACTTTTACTGAACACTAAGACATTGCATTAAGATTTTACCCAGATCATTTTTAGGTGGACATTTGCATCCTTACTGTGTTTAAAGGCTGATGTGCAGTCTGCAGAAAAGTCAAATGTGACTCCGAAAGTAACCTACCAATGGTTAATTTCCTAATTTCTCTTTTACTTACACATAACACAACATTAAGAAATCTTTTTTCCAAGAGTGATCTGGCCTAGAAGGCAGCACACTCAGAAGACTTACAAAGGTTTCGTAGGGGGAGGGCACTGCGGTTTGAAGGTTGCATTGGATGCACCATGCGTTCACATCAAAGTGACACATCCCTCTTGTCTGCACACCAATCAGAACCCTTTTAGATTCATCTGGCAGTGTGCAAAGCTGATTCCTGTAAAATCTGCACTCGTATGTGCCTGTATTAGCTAAAACAGGGGGGTGTCACTGAAGCAGAAAACAATAAAAGTAAATAAAAGAAAATAATAAAATGAATACAACAGTTTTTACTAAATACATGGCTGCAAATATGATTTTAACTTGAAGCCATTTTAAAAACGAAATGATTGATAAAACACAAACTCCTTCAGAACATGTGGGACACACATTTTAAAGATATCATAGTATCCATCTCTTTTCTTCTCTGATTTAAAGGTTTAGCTGACCTTTGAAGTTTAAAGAAATATATTTCTCAAAGATACATCATGTATTAGAGAGCGACACAACTGAAAAGCCTAACAAACTAACATTAAATGAAGTTTCTGTTATTGAGTAAAGCAGCTTGCAAAAAGGCAAAAGACTGCACGCTAATTAATTTCCATCAGGTAATGTTCTGGATCTGGTCGGCTAAGCACATATCCCTCAGCCATTTATTTTGTGTACAAACCAATCATTTTAAGGCTCTTAGCATTACTATTTGTTTTTAATTTGAGCTCAGTAACTTGCTTCACTTACTAAATGAAGCAATCTTTAATCTGCAAAAGTATTTTAAGTTCACCTTAAGTTTTCAGCACTGTTGAAATGGTAAATATCAGCAGTTTGCATTCTGTTATTGTTTTCTTCCTGTCTCCCATCACTCTGCTGTCTTTCATATCTTACAACTTAGGGAAGTTTGATGACAGTGAAACTGCAATAGTTGCACGATTACATCTTATTTTCCAGACTATAAGTTGCATCTGCGTATAAGCACATATCAGTCATAAAATGCATCATAAAGAAGAAGAAAACATATATAAGTTGCACTGGACTATTATTTAGAAATTCATTTCCGAAAATTCAAGACCAAGACATTTAATCTGAAAAACAAGCTATTCATCTACCCAATCGCACCCAAGAACAAGAACAACGAGCTCAATATGAGTCTGGTATGTTAAGGTAATACAGAACATACCATAGTGGCTAAAAGGCTAAATTTGCATAACAAGCTAGCAAGTTCAACGAGGAAGTTACAAAAAATCAAGTTAACCAAGCTCCTCATCTCAATACTAGAGCCCCTCTGATGACATCAGCAGGAATAAAACATGTTCAAGAATTTGAGCAATATCTAAAATGAACTGTTTGCTGAAATATGGCAATTTTTGAATTTTTCATTTAGGTCTATATGTGACTGGTAAAACTTCCCCGATCACACTGATTCGAAAGTTGATACCTGTAAATGATCATAAATATAATCAAAAAGTAAAAGCGAGTTTTTTCAGGATTTGTTCCACCTCACAAACAATGCAGCCAGATGTCCAAAAATGAACTCGCCGAGCTGAAAAAATGCGATTTTTGGATCTTTGCTCTTGTAGCAAGCTTAGATGTCATGAGCCTATAGCACCCTCTTGTTGCGTTGGACGGTAATGTTTACTCCTTGATTCATGTTAGCCAATATGAATTAACATTCAGAAATGTTAAATTTTATATTTTTAACATACAAGTATATGTCACACCTGATTGTAAAGAGCAGCGACTATGAAAAAGTGTGACTTATATATCAGTGTGTAACTGCTTTAAAACATTCTGCAACAGACTAAAGGGGCGTCTAAATTCAGTTGGAGTTTTACATTTAGAAGTAGTCATAGATTTAAACCTGAGAAAACAATTCAATACAATTACAATTCTTTTCAATGTAATGTTATGCCAGTTCATGACAAATTCATCTGAAGCCAGATTTACGGACACAGTTCAATTCAACACTATTCATTGTAAGCTAATTATAATCCAAACAAAACATATGAAGCAATTCATAAATATAATCAATTTTATGTTAGTGTCATGTTGTATGTTGCAGAACTTTGGTCAACTTTATTGTTTTAAAGTGTGTTATAAATAACATTGCAGTTGCATCAGGATCCATAGTGTATAGATGCTCTCACTGCACATTCCTCTTTTGATTTGAGTAAGAGAAAGAGAGTGCAGTTGATCTTTGTCCAAATACATCATTTATACATAAAACCCAAAGAGATGAGGTCCTGCTGGGCCACCTGGCCATAAACCCGTGTGGACCAGCAGCAATGAGGAGTGTCCTTGAAGTGAAAAAGAAGAAAACAAGTCATTTGTCATTGCTTTCTAAAATTATTCCCATTCCACTGTTCCCACATAGAAGCCTATATTACCTGAACTGTAAGTGACCTCCAGTGGTGAATCACTATTACATCTATATCTGAAAGTTGGTCAGAGACCAAAAGCAAGTTAAGTGTCACTTGTTTCAAGGTAAAAGTTGATTATTCAGCGGGTACGTTTACATGGAGATATTTTTCCCTTTCGGAATGAAATCAATCTGATTGAGGATTTCAGGGCAGCTGTTTTCATGGGAACTAATTCATTCTGATCTGGCGTGTAGCCTATATGCGCCAATATTTATTCAGAATAATCCTGTCTGACATGCGCAGAATGATGTTACATCAAGTTATTTAATAAAGACGGAGGTATAAAAACTAATCGTAACGGTTGTTGTGGTTTCTGCAGGACTTTAATCAAGCAGCAGCTGATACTCATGCACTTCTACTGCAGACAACCAAGAGAAAAAAGGCATAGAGACAGCGCTTGAGTAAAAAACAAACTTTCTGTTGCTGTCCAGGGAATGACGTTGTTCACAGCCATCTGTCAAAGTGAGGAAACGTCACTCGTTGCACGTTGACGTCTTGTCGAAGCATCGCTGTAAGAGCGCAACCTCACAATGTTCTGATTCAGCGTTTACATGATACCCCGTTCGGTTTGGGGAAAGGAATATTCTACCCCCGTGAAACCGAATGAAAATTCATTCGGTTCAGCACTTTTCATTCGGAAAGAATGTTTACATGGATCATTCCGTGTAATTTCATTCCAAAAGAGCTTCTAAACGGAAAGCAATCGGTATATGGGTCCATGTAAACCCAGCCAGTGACCTGATTCAATTTATGGCCTGCACAAGTCCCCCCCCCCCCCAAATCCATGCAGCTTCCTGCTTTGTTTGGACGAGAAAGCAGTTGTTGCAAGCCATGTTAACAAGGTCCTAGAGTTGAAGTCCTGAAATCTGCCATTGTGATGCTCTTAGCAAGAACATCTTCTACTAACCTTTGTCAGTGGATTTAATCCCCCCCCCCCCCCCCCCAAAAAAAAGAGGAGAAAAGAAAAACCTTGGAGTCTTTTTGTTAAAAACAGATTCTGTCTACAATCAGACTGAAAAAAGAAGAAACTTGTATGAAGTATTGTTCACTTTCAGACTCTTTTTTTTCCTACAAACACACAATCAACCCTCCTTCTTCAACCCTGAATCAGGACAGGTGCTCCCATTATTCTCTGCCACTGAGGAACAATAGCTCAGTCTTGAGTCACACAACTTGGTATCCTGGCAGCAGTGATATACAACAGCTTCCTCCGGGAAGAAATGGAGGCCATTGTTCTACCAACAGTAAACAGTCCGGTCGCCTCTTGTAGGACAGTCACAATGAATCAAACAGCACAAGCTGTAAGTCACTTCCACCACAAATGTAATGGTCTGACCCACCAATAATAATGCTTCTGTTTCTTTCTTTATCCCCCCTATCCTGGTCTGTTTCCCTTTCATTTCTTCATTAAAGATTTTTGAGATCTGCTTTTCTAGTCTAAGTGTTACTTAATGTTTGTGTTCCTGGAAGCCTGTATTGTCAGTGAAGCTGTTACATGTGGATTTGTTTATTCTGTTTATCACCGCTACATTTATTCTGGTTTGCAACCGCTGTCATAAATCAATCCCCACTTTCCCTGACACATGTTCATTATTACTCTTCATTATGTTATCCTTGCAGTCTTTGCCACTAATGATCATCATGTCCCCATATGTGTCCAACGAACCCTAATGTCCTTAGTCATCTACTTTACAGGCCAAATTAATAAATGCAAGGTCAACTAACGGGTTTGCACAGATGGAAAATGGGAGATGCTCTGCACTCTATTGTGAAAGGAAAAAAATCAATGATGAGCTTCAGCACTTAGCCGTGTTGTTCCAGCTCAGTATCACTTAGATGCATTTGCAGTGCAACATTTGCATGCAGAACCCACATTCAGAGTCAGTGCAGAAATGGAAGGTCAGGGTGTGGAGGTAGTGGTGTTGGATTAGCATGTGATGCATTCAACATCCGATGGAAAAGACAAATTCATATTCTATCAGAAACCAGTCTGACATGTGTGGGTGCAAGCCTTGTTAACCAGCAACAACAAGCTGGCCAGTGATGAGTTCTGCTTTTAACCTTGTTCTATTTCCTATATATGACAAGCCCTTCGTACTAAGACATTCACAAAATGTGTATCCGTGCTTAGAAATGATAAGATAACAAGTATCTCTACAGGTTTTAGAAACATAAGATGGTAACGTTTTCTCTGTCTACTTCGGTTGAGCTGGTGCTGCTATGCTGTGCTTTTACATTAGCAGAAATGAGATCTTTTCCAACCTTTAATGGAGTCCAGTCACCCTACTTACCCATCTTTAGCATCATATATTTCTATGATACCAAATTTTACCTGGAGTTACAAAACAAGATGAAAGAGTTTACTATAATAGGCTATAATAGAAAAATAGGCTGCATATTTAAAGACAGTCAGCAGGATACTGTTTGGATGTCTGCATCGATGTTAAGCTCTTCTGGACTCTCAACATTAAACACCTGGCCAAGACGGCTCAGCAGAGGATGTAGTTATTTAGGAGCCTGAAATGAGAGAAAAAAAACCCTCTCTCTCCACCCTTTTACCAGGGCGCTATAAGAACAGCCTGGCAAACTGCAGTGCAACTTTGTATAGTAACTGCACAGTGACTGACAGAAAGACTGCATTGTGTGATGAGAATGGCTGAAAGGGTCATTGGGGTCTCATTCTCCTCCCGGGGCATTGTTTTCAAGGAAAAATGCTGGGGAAAAAACCTCTGCATTGTGAAAGACTCCTTACCCCCATCTCATGAACTAACTTTTGGGTCATATGGTAGGATTTCAGTAAATGAAGTCAAGAAAAGGCAAAATGGGCAAAAACTTATTTTAAAAGGAAATAAAAGTGCTTTATACCTTGTAACACTCACCATACAAAATTCTGCCTGATAAATAGTTTATAACTTGAGGACAGCTGCATGTCAAGAGGTACAGATGGCTTAAGGTAAAAAAAAAAAAAAAAAAACTAAAAAAAAAAAAACATTAACATATCGATAATTTTTTTTTTCTTTCATTAGTAACCATGGTATAGACTGGATAATGCTCTTTGAGATGTCCATTGTTAGAAATGAATGGATGATGAGGAGGTGTGAGCTGTCCGATGCTTCCGTTTAGTAACTTTGGGCATTATCCCTTACTTTATTGTTGTTTTCATATTTGTTTTGATCAAACTTCCTATCTGTCTGTTCATCTTTATGCCTGAACTTTCTTGGACAAAGCAGGTTTTATCTGCAGTGTTTCTACAAATGAAAAAGAAATGCATTTACCACTCGGTGTGTTATTTTCTCAGTCATACTTCAAAGACCTTCTGCTTCTGCTAAGACAGTGATCAAGAGCTTTACCGTTCAATGTTGCTGCAGAGTAATCTGTCTGCATTTGTGTAGAATTGTGCTTTTGACTTGGGAGAAAAACGGACATTGATGTTGAGATTTATCTTTCCAAATAATCTCTCTTCCTTACAACAATGAAAGCAAGGGAGAAAAGAAAAAAAGGAACAAAAAACATAAAACATACCTTGTTCCCCGTGGTGTTTTAAAAAGGCAGGCACGCTATCACTTTTAAGCCTTCTATACATGATCGTTGGGAATGAAGGATTTGAGGCGTTTTTCAATACTGTTCCTGTGCTGCTCTCATTAACAAAACACATTCTACAATCCCATAGAACATAATGGATTGTCCTCCAAAAACGTTTATTGTTCTCATATAGCAACAGTGTCGCAATGTTCCCTTGCACAGAAAAAAGAAAGTTGGGTGTCTTTTTTTCTAGTTAGTAGTTAAAATGTCTGGAGATTTAATATAAACCAGCAAGGCTGCACTCTGAGAAGAGCATTTGCTTTAAGACCTCCCTGTAGATCTGTTTAGAAATGGATGAGAGTCTTAGAACGGGACTTTGAAGCAGTGTATATTTCAAATCTTTTGACAGTACACATGCCATAAAGCAGCCAGTACTCAGGATGTGTGGCTTTCAATCTAGTTGCCTGTTTGTTGGCAAAGTCTTTGTCCTTCTGCTGTTATTTCCTCCTTTTTTTATGAAGTGCAGAAAGCAGATCGCATGATATAAAGTATTACATCTAACCAGTTTTTGAAGGTTTCCATGGCAAATCTAATGAAAATGCAAGAGGCTAATTGAATAGCTGAGTTATATCATATCTAAGCTTCTGCTCAATGTGCTGTAGCTATAGAATTTCATTGAACACAAACAAAGATGTTTTTCTGAGGCTGTATATGCTTCTACCAATGATATAAAAGCTAACTGGATGAGTAAAAATACAGATACAGTATGGCCCTGATTTACGCCTGGGATTGCGCCTAAATCGGTAAAATAGTACCCGCAATCCCTTTAGCGTTTCTGTGTTTTTTTAACATGCAGTATGGTCATTTCTGCCAAAGCGCACAAAATATTGGGAGGACAATTTGCAAATAAATCAGCTTTGCACATGCAGTGTGATTTATTAAACGTGAAACGGAGTGCAATGGCTATTTTTGTGCCTATATTTAGCACCACTGAAAAGCAGGCATTAACTAGCACAGCATTACACACTGATGACTGCAGTTTCTAGATGAGGGACGACAATCCAACGCTCCAAGTCTGCAGACATGCAGCATACTAATGAGTGGTTTGGGCAAGAAATTCAGTTTTCATTATTTAATTAAATAATCTAGAGAGCAAACATCACTATTCAACACTGGTTTATTTTAGACAATTGAACCAGAACATTTGCAGCACTGTAGTTTCATGTTAGTTAAAGCTTAAATTAATTGTGTCTTTTAATCTTCTCTTTCCTTGCCAGTCACATTTTTTACTTGGATCCGTTCAGTGCGTTCCTCCTCTCCAGACCACGACTGCTGCGCTCTGAAGTCGCTGGCATTGTGTCACAGAGCGCATCCTGTGAGTTTGTGAGACCATCTTCAAGGCTGCAGACTGTTTTATTCGTTCAACAATAACTCCTTATCCATGTCCTCATAAAATGACCTTTAGGCTCTGCGGGGACACAGGTTATATTATTTTTATTTTATACTTAATTTACTTATTATATATACTGTATATATGTATTTTCTTCTTCCACTAATATCTCTATCTCCATTGGGTTGAATTTCATTTTGCATTTATGGCTTTCTTGCTCTCCTGAATTTAACATGGCAAAGAAATGGCACACACTCAAACCTCATTTAAATACTGCTGTTTTCTCCTGTTATCAAGTATGCGAGGAATCTTAGTTGATCATTCACAAATGACCAACACACAGCGCGTGCAATCAACTTACACTGCACGCAATGTTGCACTCTTTATTTGAGATCTAAAATCAGGACCTTTGTGTTCACACCAAGAGACTTCAGAAAGCTACCTAATGCTAGTCAGGAAGCTAACACTTATCATTATTTTATCATTATTCAAGAAGTAAACACAAAACATGAAGAGAATTCGTTTTTGATTAATTATTCATTTATTGTAACACTTCTTGGTAGTCTATTTATTTCCATTTTAAACAGTGCCACATTTGTAAGTAAAATGCATTTTATTAGCCTAATAGCAGTATTGTTTAGCTCATACTTATAGGTTTTATAGTGCTGATTCTAAATCTTTTTTAAGCCAGTGCCTCCTATTCATTGTTCAGGTCCCTTACCATGCCCACCATTAAAATGTAGGCTGGGATTCTTAGCTTAATATCAAGACAAATATTAATCATTTTGTTTGATCATAAAAACTCAACAGTGAAATTAATACCGTGTGAGTAGAAATTGTGCAGAAGAATTAAGCTCTCAGAAAATCACAAAATTACAGAAGCCAATGCAAAGATACCATTACTAATTTTTGATGAAAATAATTAAAAAGACTAATGTACAAGGTTTCTGTGAGCCCTGTGCTCGATAGTTCTCTGCCAGTTGTTTAACTGCAGGTTGTAAAGAAGATGATTTCAGCTATCATGCACCTTAGGCCATTAAATCCAAGAGATTTGGGTACTTTTTCTTGTTTTGTGCTTTTAAGATGTGTCTTTGATATAATTTAAACCTCTAATAAGAGATTCCCCTCTCCAGGGGCTGTGTGAGATGCCTTTAGTGAGAAAGACAGATATAATTTTGCTGTGGGTTAAGTGACAACAGAGTATCTTTAATCCTTAGTATATATTACAGATGAACCATACACACACTAAGGCCAAGTCTACACTCAGCAGTTAATATTATAGGGGGCGTTTAACTTCCTGTCTTATCTGCATTCATACCATTATTTATGAATCGTTTAAGGATTGACACAAGCAAAATACTGACTGTCCATTTGCACATACTGAGGATGTGCCACTACACGGGCAGACGCACAAGTATTACATCATCATTTAAACAGGAAATTCCTTTCTGGGACTGGAAGTAATGCTGCACAGAGAAAAAACAAGAGAGAAAACAAACTTATGGAGTGATGATGAGGTGGTATTGTTGCTAAGAGTAATAAATGACTATAAAACTGTTACGGCTGAGCGAAATGTCGACTGGGAGTCTAGTTGTTTAGACTTCTTTCCTATAGCGTGCTTTGCTAATTGCTATCAGTCTGAGGAGGGTTTTATTGTCATCACTTCCTTTTTCCATGGCAAAGTTATAAATATTAGGCTGCTTACCTGTCGGCTTGGCGTTTACACGTCCCTCCTAGTCCAGCTAAAAATCTAGTCCAGCTAAATGTGGACAATAGGGGTTATGGTGCATGTTTAAGCACTTACACGGCCAAGAGTAGACGTGACCTTAGAAGCACCAATCATGTAGCAGAACAAGTGATCAGGAGAAACTGCTAAAAGCCTCACTAAGCATTAAAATCGCACAATTAAAACCACAAAAACTTCACAAAATCATAAAGTATGTCTTTCCTTTGCTGTTTTGTGATCAGACGTTTTACTCCAGTTGGACAAAATGCTCCTAGTTAGACTTGTTAGACAAAAAGTCCAGAGTTAGACAGTTTGGCCACAAAATGACAGGCTATTATGCAGAGCTGGCCCTGGATGTAGGCAGTATGGGGAGCTCAAGTTCCACCCTTTCCGGTGAGCCCCATGGGATCTAAGAGATGAAAAAATATGAATGGGAGTCAAATAATTATTATTTTCTCTCAATGGTGAGAAAATAATTATTTTTCTCGCTTAATTATTTTCTCGTCCCAGTTGTTCTCTGCCCTGGATTCCAGATATGCCCAGGTGTACTAGCATGGCAATTTCACTCCGGCACTTCACTTCTTTCTTTCTTTTTTTTTTTTTCTCCGATCCTTGAAAAGACAGTGGCAAAGTGCTCGAGTGAAATTGCCATGCTAGCGCACCTTGGGCAGCTAGTGAGGCATATAGCTTGCAGCGAGAGCTACAGTCCACAAAGCGGCTTCAAACAAACCTGAAATAATCAAAGTTCTCCGCGAGCTAAAATCTTATAGGGTGCCAAATTGGTCAGGGCCAGCACTGCAATTATGTTATGAGGCAAACGCTTTGTGGAATGATCAGCAAAGTTGAGTATGTGGGATGTGCTCATGAAAAACTTGCCAAATCTTCTCTGCCGATGCCAAACAGCATACTCTGCTTCAGACGATTGGTGTCGTTTACTGGGTTGGATCATTTAAAGCAGAACTCAGTAACTTCAGCTCGGGGCTCCCCCTAGTGGCGTCCTTTCACTGTTGTAAAGTTCTACACCCCCACAGCACACAGACGGCTTCTCTACCTGTCTTTCCTCTATTTTGATTCCTGGATATATTTCTAAGCTTTTACTAGCTTGTTGATGCTACTTTGCTGCGTTGGTAGCAGCACCTCGTCTCCCTCTGCTCAAAGCAAAGACCTGTATCTTCCAAAACAGGACGTTTTACCCGCGATTTGCGGGTAAATATGCCGTGGATTATATTTTTCTCTGGTGTTGGCGAGTAGCAGGTAAGAATACGAACTTTTATTTACTTTTTGCGGATGTGACAAGTGATTATTGAGCCTGAAGCAGTGATGCTTCACCCGGCGCCCAGGCAGCGCAAGCTACGTGAATCACTCTGGTCCAGCAAAGAGTTGGTTATGAGAGCCAGGAGCCGTGTTTAGGTGGTGTGAAGCTAAAGAAATGTTTTTTTCGAATTAGCGCTGGTAGTCTGGTTCAAATCAGCGCTGGAAGCAGCTCGGTAGATAGGGGACCTGAGTACCGTACAGCGGTTTCTGTTGTTGCAAGTTCTGCTCGGGTCGGCGCAGGCAAAGTTGTCTAGAGCTGCTCGCAGGCCAGAGGCCCCGGCGGGAGGGGGGGGGGGCATTGAATCGCTCCGTAAACACTTTGTTTAGCCCCACGGGGATTCCGAAAAGCATTTATTGAGGTAAAAAAGTTACTGAGTTTCCCCTTTAAGTTGGAAGAAACAAGACATATTGGCAATTCAACTATTAAAGGCCAAGATTTAAAGGTTGGGTGGAGGTTGTTTTCCAGGAACTTTTTTTTTTCTTTTACGATATTGCATGAAATCCCCTTAACACCCTGATTGCAGCCAAGTAAGTAAATGCTCTAAAATATTCTAAACAATTGTATGGTGATATGTCTATCAAGCCACATTTGTCCCTAAAGTCTATGGTCCCTCCCCATTCCCCCTCCAGTGTGCTACTCAGAGTGTAAACATGGCAGCAGACTGCTCACTGCTGCTGTTATGTGCAGCTATTTGCTCAGATAAATCCATCCCAAAAAGATTTAAAAAAACAAAGGGGGATCAAGTCGTGGAGGCGCTGATGTTTGCAGTGTCAACTTTTCACACTGCAAAATGAGCTGGAGGTGATGAGCGAATTAAATGCTTTTAGAAACGCGGCTCATCAGCTGTTGCAAGCTAACAAACTATCCACTCTGCTGTTTCCGGTTTTCTTCACTGACTCGCTCCTAAACTTTCAGGGGGCATGTTCAGTGCGCTCTGGCGGCATGGCTTTGGGGGAGTCTGAAGAAAGAGAGTTTGGACTTTTGAAATGTGTTTTTACAAAAAGTAGCATGCTCGAACCATTTCTCCAGGATCTCCCACCCTACGTTTAACAAACAGGGGTTTCAAAAGCATGCAGGAGATCCACACAGCCCACACAGAGGAGTCTGGCACCTCCCCCTCATGGTGGTCACCAGCATGGACACACATTGCTGTTTGATGGCATCTCATTCTTCAATTAACATTTGACACAAGTCAGCCAATGTGTTGTGTTTACTCTCGCATGAATGGTATGTCTAAACTGATCTTGCAAATGTTCAGTGGAATTGAGGTCAAGACTGCAGGGAGGCCATCCATCTTTTCTCCTGCCAGATTCTGGAGGTAGTCCAGGATATATGGGATTGGTATGGGATTCCCACAGGCTGCAAAAATCTCATCTAGATATCTCTCTGCATTGAGGTTTTTTCCAGTGAACTCTACCCTTGTTTTTCCAGAGAAGATGCCGTCCCACATTATCAAACTGTCTCAACCAAAAGCTGCTACCCTGCCAGTGCGACAATAAGCAGCATTGGTAAATGAGATTTGGCAAGTTTTTCACAAGCCACAAGCTCAACTCTGCTGCTCATCCAACACATGCATTTTCCTTCCAAATGTGGCTTTATTTGCATCAGAAATAAACAGAGTGTCCACCTGCATGAGATTAAATGGTCTTTGAGAAGTTTATTTTATTATAATTTTCCTTTAAGGGATTTATAAAGTACATTAATTTCATGTCATCTAATTTTGCTTGTCTGTGCTTTATCATCTATAAAAGACAACTAATAATTATCAGTGCTGCATCATCAATTGAGGGTAGCTATTTCCTTTGGGGGATCCTTGTCTTGGGCTGCTTCACAGTCACAACACCTACATATTGCATCTGCTACTGATTATTTCAGTAGCCAGCTGTGATTGATGCTTGCTGTGTCTATCACTGAAATCTTTCCATTGCTAGTAGAAAAACGAAAAATCTCAGGGTGAACTTTACATTTACATAAAGTAGTATTAAGTCAGCCAAAGCAAAAATCTTGATGGCAAGCTTTAGCTCTCTTCTTTTTCCTTTTACAATTAAAAGTAAGTATACCGGAAGTTTTCTTACTTCCTGTGGAAAGTGCACTGCAGAGACAGTTGATCAGATCTGAGATTTTCATGATTACCACATTTTTTTCCATCAGGTGTTAATCTCCCTTGCTTTCTAAAATGAAAACAGTAATTTGGGTTTTATTAATTTTATTCATTGCCCTCCTGCAGTGGGAGTAACACTATAAATGTATAGTCCAATAATGTAATATAATCATCCTCGCAGTAGGGGAACTATTCACCATCTGAAGCTAGTTATAATTGGACACATCCCAGGAGCCCATTCTATTACAGAAGAAAACTTGGTTCAAGCAACACTGAAGTATTTCATCCTTTGATTGCATTAAATTTTTTGTCCTGGATTTAAGTCCAGCTTTAAAAAAAAAAGGAAAATCTCAAGCAATGAACTGAGTTTTGAATAACAGCACTGTGGATATACCTTTTTCCAGAGTAGAAGATTATGTCTGATAATGTGAGGGCAGCTCAGTTTGTGGAAAGTTTATTTGTATGGCACATTTCATGCACACACAATTCAAAGTTCTTCACAAAAAAACATTAAAGACCCACAACGTAACTTTTCAACCTTAAAAATATGTGTTTCTGACTTGTTTGATGGCACACCAACATTCATTATGTGTATTGATCGAGACATCACTGTCCAGCCGCGTTGTGAGGCTGAGGAACTGTACGATGCAACTTTTCCCATCCGGGTGCCGCCATGATGTTGCAGTTGACTATTGGTTGCACACCGTGTCACGTACTAGCAAATGGATATGAACTAGATATGAACACAGCGGGGTTTTTTAATCCGCATCATGTCGGATTCGGCAAAAAAACCACAAGAAAACATTTTCAGAAGAAGGGAGGAAAAGAAGAGAGCGTCGTACTGTAGTGATGGATGCCAGTTTAGCCACTGATACGTGGTGTGTCACTGAGAAAATTGCAGAAAATTCTGCAGTGTGTCTTTAAAAGCGTTACAGCAGGGTACAGAGGAACAGAAGTGGAAAAGCATAACTTCAAATCAAAAACATAGAGAACATTTTGGGGGTTTTTGAGTCTTTTTTTGATTTGTAATAAATTATTCTTATTTAAATGATTCAGAAATAAATTATTCTCCTTTGTCTTTACATGGTAATAATAATTCTGACTTTAGGTTTACATGGAAACATTTGGTTCCACATTTATCTATAATTCCGCTTTACATTTGTGGGTTAGGAAGGGTTCTAATTGGGGGGCGGACGTGATGTATTGAGGTCTATCCAGAGGTGAACAAACTCCTGCTCCTTTTCAGTCGTGACAGAGGAAACCACATAATAATACAGACTTTCACCTTGATATTGATCGTAGTTTTGTAGCAGCAGCTCGACACTAACATACTATTTAATTTCCTCCAGCTGGCTCGAGTCCAGCGCTTGTTTTGTGTGTGCTTCTACAAGCGCCGTTGCAACAGGGCAAGGGAATGAACATGCACAGAAACACCAGAATTATGATGATGATGGAGGAATTATTTAAAATGAAAATAAAGAAAATAAACTAGACACCTAAAATTCAGAATTAAGTTTAATTCGGAATTATCAATTTTTTAAAAAAAAAAGAATTTTTCAGCATTTTTTTTAAATGTTGTGGGAAAAAGTCAGAATTCTGAGATTAAAGTCAGAATTCTGTCTTTTTCTAATAATTTCTTTTTTTTTTTTCAGTGGCCCTAATCCCCTTCAATAATAGCGACATAATTTCATAGATAAGATGGAGGAATCCCATCAATTTTGATTATTGGTAGACAACACAGTTTACAGAAAAATCAACCAAAGTATCTAGTTGTCTTGTAAATAGTAACCCTGCAAGATTCATAGTGGTTGTAAAATTTTAATGTGAGACTAGACTGGGACAAATAACTGTCTTTAGATGTTAGCTGGTTTAAGATGGTAGTCTTCCAAGAGTCTATTCCAAATCTTTTCAAAGTCCTCTAAAGAGGTGTTAGTGATTATCCATGCCTTCTTTTGATGGTGAAGTAAAGCCACAAGGAAGCAGTGAGGATCTTAATGGTGTACATTATTCCTGACACTCTGTTGGCATTGGGCAATTTTAACTGGGACTTTTCACAACAACTTGAGAGCAAACAGTAAAGATTTGAGAGTTTCACAAGTGCACTACGGAAGCTTGAGAGAAGAGAGAAGGACTCCAAGAGGATCCCGGGACATACGGTACTGCAGGAATGTAGTTTGAGGTTGGGCAGACCATATTGGCAAATAGCAGGGACTTTTTGAGTTTGAGAGAAAACGTTAGAGAGTGGAGTGCAAAATCTGAGATATCTGAGCATGAAAAGACAATATCCTGATTTTAAAAAATAATTCTAAGACACATTTTTGATTAAAGACGCTATGGCCCTGATTAACAAAAGGTTTTTGTGTGCTAAAACAAGCGCTATCTTCTACACACGCAATAATCCACCAGAGCTGATTTACAAAGCAAGGCAAAAGGAGGTTTACGTGTCAATGGGCAAAATAGCCCCACTATCCATGTTGCGTGTCTGCTGCAGATGACTATGCAATCTCGCCGTTTCTGCCAGAAGGCGCAAAATATTGGGAGGAGACTATGCAAACAGCTCAGCTTAAAACACACAATGTGATTTATCAACCATACAACGGAGCATGCAGTCTGTGCGTAATATCAGACCATCTTCAACAGCGTCTCCTTATCCATGTCCTTATAAACTGGCCCCTTTGTACAACCCACAGGGTAACCAGCTGCATTGCTTTTATTTTATAGTTATTGTATTTATCTTGTATTCTATTTTTTATTTGCCTCATATTGTGTCTCTGGAACTGATACCTCTCTATCAGGTTGAATTTCATTTTGCATTTACCACATGCTCTTCTGAACTTTCCATGGAAAAGCAATAGCGCACGCTAAGTCCTCATTTAAATACTGCTGTTTGTGCCTGTTACAGATTGTGTGTGTAATCTTTGTAGATCACCCATAAACGCTGAAGAGACAACGCACGCTATTCATCAGCGTGGCAAAGAAATTAGCGGTCTTTATTTGAATTCTTTGTAAATCAGGGCCCATGGGTCTATAAGCAGTAGTCGAGTTGTAAAAAAGTTTCAGTGGGGATGGAAAAACTCATTGGAGATTCACTAATCTACAGTCCAAGCATATTTTTTACCGGCCAAATATTAAACCATTTTACACACACATATATCTTTAGGCTGTTAATACAGTATCATACTGGATGCCCCCGTGACCCTGAACTGGATGAGCGGTACAGAACATGACTGACTGACTGACTGACTATGCTGGATGCGAACTGAAAAAACAACAAGAACAAGAAAGGCTTATATGTATTTAGTAAACGGGTCATTTCTGAATTCATTCATTTGAAACTTCCTGGTCAGACTCCTCATTCTCTATTTTGTGCTTTCACACAGTCCATGAAATCTGGCCTCCTGGTCCTGACAGTCCTGCAGCATTACAGCCTGGTGGGAGCATAGTTACTCCCTGATCTCTGTAGAACACAGTTGGACAATAAGGAGATCTGACAGTGTCTCACAGTCTTTTTTTTTTTTTTTTTTACTTGTTTCAGTGTTTTGAAACTCCCTCACAACTTTTTGCTGCAAATGGAGGGAAATCATGCAATGGAAAGAGCAACAAAACAAAATATAATTAAAAAAATAAAAAAAATTTATACTAACTAAAACACACATCTGTTTCAGGCTGTAGTCTCAGTGCAGCAGAGATCCATTGGAGGTCTCTGACAAACGAGGACAATAACAGCATAAAGCAGGTGGACTGTGACATGACGTTGCTGCTGCAGCTGAACAGAATCAGAATCCGACCCAAGTTGTTCCAGGAAACATTTTAGTGCTCACACTTAAATACTGAGCTTCCATAAGGCGCATATCAACGCTATTTATCAAGATGGAACAACAAGACGTCGGATCTCAGCAGATGAGTGAAACTCCGCCCACCTGACTCCCCTTTCAGTCGCCAGGGCAGTAAATGGAGCGGACCCTGACTAGTGCAACCGGTGTCTTGCAACGTCTCCAAAGCGCCACTACTAACTTTCTGGTTGGCGTGTAAATCCTGCTGGTTCATTCTCCAGTTCACCGAGCTTTCTGATGGAAGGCTGACCAGCTCCTGATAAAAGTCACCAAATATTCGTGCCACTTAATCAGCCTAGCTAATCACTAGTTGTTAAACAGGTAACGTTGTGGGGGCGGGGGTTGGGTCTCATGCACATGTCACGAAGGTGCGTTTGTGTGTGTTTGTGAATATGCGCACCGATTAAACATGTAGACGGTAGAGCAACATAAAGAAGAAATCCAACAAAATGAAAATTTAAAAACATGAATAATTTGATAGAAACATTTACTCGCCATGTGGCAGATAGACCTCTGAGATTTGCTCACCAAAAAATTAACTCGCATTTGGCGCCTGGCCAGTGTTAATTTCGGACCCTGGCTATGCTGTTACTGTGCAACTTGTGATGAATTTTGCATAGATGGATCAAAAGCAACGATTGAGATTCTGAGTCTTGAGTCATTGCTCATCTGTAACTATCATCTTTTTTAAATAGTCTTCGATATCGTGTTGTCCAGCCACTCGTTTGGCCGTGCTGACAGTGCAGCACAGTCCTTCTCCGCTGCGGCTTGTGCAGCTCCCTCTGGCATCAACCAATCATGTTGCATCATTGCATGTGTGTGTGCCCCTGTGCCCTCAGATTTTATTTCTTATACTCAACATCCGTACTATATTATGATGATGAAACGGTTATATGAGTATTGGTTTTATTTCCAGGATTTACTGTAAAAAGGGAGGGGATGGAAAGAGGGGATGGCAGTTCTACAGGGGGGGATGATTTTGATCGTTTTTATTTCAGGGGGATGCTATCCTCCCTCATCCCCCCTCAACTTGACTACTGTCTATAAGTGTTCCAAATATTTGTCATGGTAAACAACTAAGTACAGATCTTTTTTGCAATTCTACTTGACATTTTTTAAGTGATGAGAAATGTTGTAAAAATCCATGTAGCTATAAAACAAGCAAAGTTGGGTATTTTGTTTCTTTCAATGGGAGGGACAAAGCTGCAGAGTAACGAGTGTAATATTTGGATGTATTTGTGGATTTTTAAGTGTTACATGAAGTGTTTACTGGTAAGAAACATCAGATAATCTCTGACAAAAATTGAAAAATATGCAGGCAAGCATAAAAAAAAGAGAAAGAAAGAAGGAAAGAAAAAAAAAAAAAAAAAAAAAAGAAAGAAAGAAAGAAAGAAAGAAAGAAAGAAAGAAAGAAAGAAAGAAAGAAAGAAAGAAAGAAAGAAAGACTGCCTTAGAAAATCCATTTTGTTTGATATTATTTATGGCTTAACAAGGGGTTAATGGGTTGTCCACGTTCAGGTAAAGACAGAATAAAATGCACGGATCCATATTAGATTTTTTTTATTTTTATTTTTTATAACGTAGCTGAAAGAATAAGCAGAAAGAATAATGTCACTAGACAGCTGTGGAGTCTGTTAGAGAGCAATGTCTGTCACTAATAGACGATCTGTGCATGTACGCGCGTCGCACTTGACGTCTGTGTAAATGTTCTTTGTAAAAGTTTAAATAAATAACGGCCCCTCGTCAGAGCAGCAGAGCAAGCTGGCCGAGAGAGAGCCAACATGAAGTTCAGAGAAACGTGATGCATAAGGGATGTCTACTTTGGGAGACGCGTCGGCAGGGAACTCAGACAGACAAACAACTGCTGCCAGAGATTCAACAGGTTATGGGCCCAGGCATGCCCAAAATGCACACGTATGCGGCCGTGGACCTCCGCCAAGGTTCGACGGAGATGAAGCCAGATATCACATCTGGGAGGCAAGATTCCTGACCTACTTAAAAAAACGATTGGACTCAAAGACACCATACTGGGAGGGGACCCAGCAGAGACAGAAGCCGTTGAGATCGGTAGGAGAATCGAATTTGCCTATGCGGAACTGTGTGGTTGCCTCGACGATAAAACACTCATGCCAATCCTCTATGAAGCCCCCAATGACGGGAAGAAAAGTCTAGAAATATTGAGGCGCCATTTTGACTCTGAAGAAAAACTGCGGATTGTTGGGTTATACACAGAGCTAACTAATGTGCTAATGGCTAACGGGGAAGAGTTAGCAGAATATGTGACTCGCATTGAGAAGATAGTGGCAGCATTAAACAGAGCAAAGGAGATGCTCAGTGATGCACTTCTGGTGGCAATGGTCTTAAAAGGCCTCACAGATTAATATAACCTCTTCTCGGTGCATTTGACTCACACTAAAGAGACATTGACCTTCATGGAGTTCAAAACGAGATTGAGGAGTTTTAAATGCACACTCTGCTACCGCAACAGATCCTGCACAGATTAAGTAATGACGGCAAAACACAAGGCATCCCGACCGAAGTATAAAGTCGAGGATGAGAAACACTTCAGTGGAGAATGCTTCATCTGTGAGAAAATGGGGCAAAGAGCTAGGGACTGCCGAAGCAAAGAAAAGAAATCTCAGTGGAACAACCCAAGAGCAACCAATCCTGCACACAGCGGGGGACAAGAGAGCGGCCATCTTGGAGACGCCGCAGGAGTGCGCACCGTGAGAGAGAAACAAAGCCAGGCGAAGGAATCGAGAGAGACATTTGTCCTCAAAGTGACAGAATTCAGTTACCAGTCTACACAGAAGGGTCTTCTTGTTGACAGCGGTGCTTCTGCTCACATCGTGACTGATGAAAGTGCTTTTATTACATTTGATGAGACATTCCACCCGAAAAACCACGTCATGGAGCTGGCAGATGGCACATGGAAAACCCGGAGCGTGCTGAGAAAAGGTGATGCCCAGATCGAGTCGGTTGACAGCGAGGGAGGAGATGTGACTGTCACACTCTCCGGCGCTCTACTGATCCCAGAATATCCACAAAAAATCTTGTCTGTGGAGGCTGCAACTTCAAAGGAAGCAAAGTTCAACTTTAAGAAGAACAGTAACAAAATGATTTTCCCTGATGGCACAAAATGCAACATGAAGGTAAAAGGTAAACTGTATTACCTGGACATTGTGACAAAACAAGGTGAAACCTGTAATGATGTCGTTAATGAATGTTTTGACCTGAAAACCTGGCCCAACAATGGGCCATTGTAACTATGGCGATGTTCTGAAACTTGAGTCTGTTGCAGATGGTATGAAAATCAGAGAAAAGGACAACAGACCTGGTCAGTGTGAGACCTGTCTGCAGGGCAAATTTACCCAGACAAGAAACAGGGAAGCAGATGTCAGAGCTAAAGCTCCTAAGAGCTGGTACATACAGACCTGGGAGGCCCGATAACTCCAGAGTCATTTGAGGGGTACAGATATGCGATCACTTTCACTGATGACTTCTCTGGTACCATTTATGTGTACTTTCTAAAAAACAAAAACAAAGCAGTAGAAGCTATTAAACAGCTTCTAGCAGACATAGCACCTTATGGTAAAGTGAAACGCCTTAGGTCAGCTAATGGGACAGAGTTTATTTGTGAAGAGTATCAGTCACTACTGAGAGACAATGCTATAAAGCATGAGAGGTCAGCTCCTTACTCCCCCTATCAAAATGGGACAGCGGAGAGGAACTGGTGCACACTGTTTGAGTCAGGTTTGCCAAAGGAGTTATGGCTTTATGCAGCTATGGCTGCAGTGATTAGGAACAGGTGCTACTGTAAAAGAACAGGGGAGACACTATATTTCCTTTTCACTGGAAAGAGATCAAATCTGTCTAGAATGAGGAAATGTGGCTCAGAGTGCATTGTGTATGAACAAACCAAGAAAAAGCTGGACCCAAAAGGGAAAAGGGGTATTTTTGTTGGTTTTGATCAATATTCCTCTGCAAACATAGTGTTTTCCCCTGAAACCAGAAAAGTCCAAAAACACAGGCTGGTACACTTCATCAGAAAGGAAATGACAGAGAGTCATACAGAGACTGACACAGGACAGATGGGTGACTATTTCACAGAATGGGTGATGACACCAACTGAAGCAGTTCAGTCACAAAAGGACCAGACAAGGACTGAAACTGAACAAGAGGCAGACCAAAGTGCTGACACACAAGGTACATGCATGTCAGGTAGAGACAGAAAGAAACCCAAATACTTGGAAGATTATGAGTGTGCAATGCAGAGCAGTGAACTAACCATTGACTATTGTTACCGAGCCGTAGTTGGACTACCACAGACATATGAAGAGGCGATAGCTTCAGCTAAAGCAGACCAGTGGAGAAAATGCGGCTGATGAGATGGCTTCATTCAAGGAAAGCAACACTTTCTCTCTTGTACCATTACCAGAGGGTAGACAGACAGTGGGGGGAAGGTGGGCATTTGCTCTCAAAGAGGAAGAAAAGGGTAACAAAACCTACAAAGCTGGATACGTAGCTAAAGGGTACACCCAGATTGAAGGACTCGACTACTCTGAAACATTTTCTCCGACTGCTAATTTAACATCACTATGTGTACTGATGCAACTAGCAGCACAACATGACCTTACATTATAGCAGATGGATGCGCCCATTGACTAGAAGATATACAGCTGTGTGTAAAGGTTTTTGCCCCCTACCTGATTTCTTACTTTTTTGCATGTTAGTCACACTTAAATGTTTCAGATTAAATGTTTCAAAGATAACACAAGTAAACAGAAAATGCAGTTTTTAATTGAAGATTTTTATTTTTCGGGGGGGGGGGGTCCAAACTTAAATGGCCCTGCGTGAAAAAGTAGGGCAGGGAGTCTTCTACAGTGCTGTTGAGGAATTTTGGCCCACTCATCTTTGCAGAATTGTTGTAATTCAGCCACATTGGAGGGTTTTCCAGCATGAACTGCCTTTTTAAGGTCATGCCACAGCATCTCAATGGGATTCAGGTCGGGACTTTGACTAGGCCACTCAAAAGTCTTCATTTTGTTTTTCTTAAGCCATTCAGAGGTGGACTTGCTGGTGTGTTTTGGATTATTGTCCTGCTGCAGAACCAAAGTGCGCTTCAGCTTGAGATTGGTAGACAGCAGAATTCATGGTTCCATTTAACACAGCAAGTCTTCCAGGTCCTTAAGCAGCACAACAGCCCCAGACCATCACACTACCACCACTCTACTTTACTGTTGGTATGATGTTCCTTTTCTGAAATGCCGTGTTACTTTTACGCCTGATGTAATGGGACCTCCACCTTCCAAAAAGTTCAACTTTTGTCTCATCAGTCCACAGAGTATTTTCCCAAAAGTCTTGGCAATCATCAAGATGTTTTCTGGCAAAACTGAGACGAGCCTTTATGTTCTTTTGCTCAGCAATGGTTTTGGTCTTGGAACTCTGCCATGCAGGCCATTTTTGCCCAGTCTCTTTCTTATGGTGGAGTCACGAACACTGACCATAATTGAGGCAAGTGAGGCCTGTAGTTTTTTTGTATGTTGTTCTGGGGTCTTTTGTGACCTCTTGGATGAGTCGTTGCTGTGCTCTTGGGGTAATTTTGGTCGGCCGGCCACTCCTGGGAAGGTTCACCACTGTTTCATGTTTTCACCATTTGTGGATAATGGCTCTCACTGTAGTTTGCTGGAGTCCCAAACAGTGCTGGACTGGCCATTGGGTATACCAGGCACTTTCCTGGTGGGCCGATGGTGATTTGGGGCCAGCACGGGCCCTTTTTTTTTTTTTTTTTTTTTTTTTTTTTTTAAATATGGTAGCTTTTGTAGTCAGTGGCATAAGTTATGATACCTATTGGTACAAAACTGGTAGGTCGGCCCATTAGTCATGAATGATTGTGGACTGGACCAATGGGCTATATGCCCAGCTCCAGCACTTCCTGAACTTCAGACAGCACCTTTGCTTCCTGTCTTTCATTACTGGTTGAACTAATTACTCCAGGTGTGTCTGGCCAGTTACTGAGGTCAGACACACCTGGGTCAATCAGTTCGTCCAGTCACAACAGACAGGAAGCAAAGGTGCTGTCTGAAATTCAGGAAGTAGTGGAGCCTGGCATATAGCCCATTAGACCTACAGCTGAGGGCCGATGCCCCCTCCCTCTTGGGCCACAGCTGTCAATCAATCATACAGAGGGAACTACACAAAGAGCAAAACACAGAAAGGTTGCACAGGGAAAATTAGGAATTAAAAGAGACTAGCTCTTCATGTTGATGCTGCCAAATGTATTAAAATAACACAAATGTTTGCTGGTGGCTGTAGAGGAGCGTCCTCTTCAGCCGCAGGTGACGAAGACAGAGGTCGCCGGCAGGTGGATGAGGGGAGACCCGCGGGGGTAAGAAGTGATGAACTACTGCTGGGTCTGATATAAATCAAGTTTGGGTGTAGTCTAGTTCATTTTTGTTGTGCTTGCTAACTGTTTTAAAGTCAGTAGGCCGAGCCTAGTTATAAGCAGGCTGTTCAAGTTTGCTTCACTTCCACTGTGGCGCAGACAGTGCGCGCATCGTCGTCAGCTGACTGATATTCAGACACAGATATCAGCGTTTTTTTATAAACCAGGGAGATGAATGTGGAAATCAGCTGGAATATTTCTCCTGCTACACCGATGTGTTGTCTACATCACAGACACACGCAGAGCTGAATACTGTTGTTAATGGTAATTCTCAGTAGTCAATAGGAGGTTTTATTCTTAGGTTTTTATTAATGTCAACATTATCCGAGAGCTGAACTTATATTTAGCAGGTCCACTAAATGAAACGGTTGCATCAGGAGATTTAAAAATAAAATAACTTTGGCCTGTCCCGAGGGTTTGTTTGTTTCTAATCGTCGTATTTCAGTCATTTATGGAAATTATTTAACTATCATCACATGCTGTGATGGAGAGGTTACCCAGTTCATAAACAGCTACATAGTTCAGGGGCACTGATTTTAAGGTTGCTGGTATTTTTAGGCTCCATCCAGTTTATCAAGCCTGTTTGGAGTAAGATTGTAATAGGGGACTATATGGAATGAGTATGGTAGGGGGCTGCCCTACTTGTACTTGAAAATGTTCAGATTTGATAAAGATAAATAGAGTATATTGGTTACCTTTTTCACCTGGTTCATGTTTGTTTTTTCACACAGCTGTACCTGGAAAAGCCGCAAGGTTTTCATATGAGTTCAAAGAAAGGGGAAGAGTTGGTATGCAAGTTAAACAAATCGATTTATGGTATGAAACAATCTGGTAGGAACTGGAACTTAATGCTCCACAATTTCCTGGTTGAGAATGAGTTTGTACAAAGTCAAACAGACAGCTGTATCTACACCAAACTGTCAGAAAGAGAAAAGGTGATTTTGTTGGTATGGGTATGTGGCAAGGTATGTAATGGAGGGCCCAGGCAGGATTTGATCCTCAGACTCCCAGGTGAAAGTCATGCACACTGACCATTCAGCCAAAGGGACATCCCTGTGGTTAAGTAGCCAGGGCGCATCATCACTCGGAGGCATAGTGACAGGACCGTCAACTGCCACAGGTAGATGATATAGATGTGGCTGCAAGCAGTGGGAACTGTCTGAAAGAAACTGAAGAAGCAGTTTAAAATGAAAGACTTGGGACAACTCTCACATTTCATTGGAAGAGACTCCAGTCAAGTGGCAGGAACAGTTAAAATGAACCAATCCAGATACATTGGTAAGATCCTGGAGGGATTTGGCATGTCTGAATGTAAAGGCAGAGCTACACCCAGTGAGGCAAAATGTGATGTCACCCCAGAGGGAGATCAGACAGACCAAAGGAAATACAGAGAAATGCTAGCCAGCCTCATCCACATCATGACCTGTACCAGACCAGATATCAGCTGGATCGTTAGTAAACTGTCACAAACTGTCACAAACAAGGAAGCAACAAACTGTTGCCCTCTCAACTTGTGAGGCGAAGTATATGGCGTTGGCGGCAGCAATCCAGGAAGCTCTGCACCTCACACAGTTGCTGAAAGACATGGATCACAGTTTTCAGGATGCCTCAACTACAATCTTTGAGGACAACCAAGGGTTAATACACTTGGCAAAGAACCCTGTAAATTGCCGAGAAGTAAGCATGTGGACATCAAATGCCACTTTATCAGGTCGAATGTGTTACAAGGTAAAAGCTTTCTGGTGTACTGTCCTACTGAAAACATGATAACAGATGTGCTCACAAAGTTGGCTACAAGAGCCAAAATTGAAAAGTTCTGTTCATATATGTTTGGCATGTGATTGTGAAAAGAAGGGTGACAACATCGAGTGGGGGTGTTAGAGAGCAATGTCTCTCACTAATAGACAATCTGTGCACGTACACGCGTCGCACTTGACGTCTGTGTAAATGTTCTTTGTAAAAGTTTAAATAAAGAACGGCCCCTCGTCAGAGCAGCAGGGCGAGCTGACCGAGAGAGAGCCAACATGAAGTTCAGAGAAACGTGTCCTGTGTGTCTCATTGCTAAGTGTGCATGAGGGGATGTCTACTTCAGGAGAAGCATCGGCAGGGAGCTCCGGCGACAGACAAACAACTGCTACCAGAGATCCAACAAGTCTATAGTTGCTAGGCAAAGGGACTGGAGCACTATGGGAAATTCTCGTCTGCCAGGATGTCCCATTTCAGCAGCCTACACAGCAGCCTGTCTCCACAATACATGTCCTCCAGAACACACGACTAACCCAAACTTCTGCATAGTTCCGCTTTTTCAACACCCTTGTTCATCTTTAACTTTTTACAGATGCTGTGATGTTTACCTACAGAACTGGTATTCAGCTGAAGTTGTTGCTCCCTTGAACAATCAAATGTCCCCCCCAACAGTAGCTTCAGCACAAGCCCAAAGTGGGATAAGCCAACCCCTTTGTCTAATGAAAGGTTTCACTCTGCTTTTGCAAATAAACATTTGCTTATTCAGGTCAAAATGTTCTATTTTGATTCCAAAATGCAGATTTTGTGTCCAAACATTTGCATGACAGTCCTTTCATGCATTAAAGGTTAAATATGTAACATTTTTATTAAAAGCTATATTTTTAAAAAAAACAATACTTCCACGGGTCGTTTGGGGGTGTACAGAATGAAAGTACAACATTTCCCAGAAAAATTATATTTAGCCTGAAAATAATTATAAAATAAATTTTTACGGGTTCGATAATGGCATTTTATTTACGCCTATAAGCCAATACACGCCGCCATTGCAGGTTGCCAAATACGATCTCTGTGTGGAAACAATATTTTGGTCATAGTTAGGCTTGTACAGGGGATAACCGTAGAGACGACGAGTGAAGCAGCTGCTTCAGAGCCCTGGAGATATTGTTATCTGTTTCTGAGGAGGAGTGACCTGAGAAGAGCAAAACCTGGAGTAAATTTAGCTGAAGACTTCACTAAATGGACCCACATAAACGTTTTCCACGGAGTCAAAACACAGAAATGGCGACTTTCCTCCTGGATCGGTAAGCTAGCTTGTTTGCTAACATGGCTAACGTTAGCTGTCAGTTATAAACTCCTCTGCGTTACTTGTTGGACATGCTGCAGACTGTTGGTCACTTGCGTATCGGCAGCGAGCCTGGCATCCCAGCGACTGGAGTTGTTTTTCTGCCGTTGCAACTACAACCTAGACACACATGATGTCGCTGTTCTGTCCGTATTCCATATTCAACCTTTAAATGATTTATTTATTGACTCCAAAATGTACAAAACAGAAACTTACAACACATGTCCGAAGGCTTTTTCATGTTCAGTTGCATTCCTTTTGAAGAGCACATGATCCCCACGTGCTTTGCTGACAAATTAACTATTATAAGTGAACATGTGTTTTCAGAGCAGAAGTTTGTTATGTCACCAGCTATGAATGCAATCACTCCCATTTCCCAAAGGAAAATCAGAGAATGCAGTTTTACTGAGCAAACATTTTCAACTCTTGGAAAGGATTTAAAGTCAATAAATTCAATCTGGAGCTGGACTGGAAAACAAATTTATATAATCTAATAAAGTGATCGGTCTTTACGTTAAAAGCAACACTGAGTCTGCAGGTGCTCAGTTTTTCTGGTCATTGGCAGGCAGATAGGTCTAGTCATTTTGAAGAGCATCTAAATGAGCCTGCTGGTGATTTATAATCAGCACATAAATGAGGTGTTTTCTTTTTGATTGCCTATAAAAAACAAAATGAAGTTTTTCTGTTCTACTTTATGTTGATGTAATGGCAGTAGACAAGTCCAGTTTTTTTTTTACCCAAAAGGAAAATCAGCTGTCTACTGGACAAAATCCAGAAAGGCAATTACAACGCCTCCCTAAAGCCGTGTTAGTTTATTCACCCAATGCACAGTTCAAATAACCCATATCCTAAACAAGAAACTTTTGTTACGGCTGTTTTCTGGTTTGACTCCATCCTGCTTGCACACGCTGTGTGCTGGGCTTACTATTATTTTCCTGTCTTTGTATGTTCATGCATTTTAATGCCCCTTCTTCAACAAATTCACAGTAAACATCGTGCGCTGCAGATGTTCTTGCCTCCCTGATGCTACAGTGTGATATTTTCAAAGTGTAGCTCCTTTCCTTTTGGGAAGTTCTGAGATCCCTTAGTTCTTCGGAGGATCCAGTTTGACATCAGCTCTGCGACTTTTCTAGAAGCCGAAGCAAAGCCGAACATAAATCATTCAGCCAGGAATGTAAGGTTGCTTCACATGGATACTACAGCCATTAACGTAATGATGATGAGGGGAACTTGTGTTTACATTCTCAGAGGCAGCCTATCATGTATGACCTTATTTTAAAAGCAAGGAAAACTTCTAAGTAGGAATGAAAGTTTCTGAAAGACTGGTAACAGGACCAGTCAAGCTTAGTAATAAAGTAAAACAAACCAAAAAGCTGTGAGCATTGTTTTAATTTAGCCATCTGTCAGTATTTATTTAATGTCTTACGTATGTATAAACATTTTAGGACTTTTAATGTTATGTGAGCACTTTTTTAGACTAATCATGCACACAATTGGGGGGGGGGGGGGGGGGGGGATTAATGCCCTTTTGTTTCATGCAGCTCCCCTATTGGGACAGAAAATCTCTCCTGAGAGCTCCAAACCAAAATCGTTCTTACAGAAAAAGCAGCGCTGTGATATAATTTAACCTTTCCTCTGCTTATTAGTCCTTAAGATAACAAATGCTTTAATACAGTGTGAAGGTTGCTCTCAGATATGAGAATTAAATCCTCCAGCTTGCACATCCTGTCTTCAAATATTTACTGAGAAGCCACCTGAATACTCTTCAAATTCTTTAATAAGACAGACGGCATCACTCAGAGGGATTCTGTTCTGGATGAAAGCCTCGGATTTACAAACACACAGCTAAAAAATAAGACAGGCAGGTGCTGCATCATTGTCACTCCCAGTCTTATTGTCAAGCATGCATCTCTACTAGATGCCCCACAAGCTCATTCACACACTCCTATAAGAACCCTGGAGGCTCACAAAGAAAGCTGCAGGGAGATGCAGAAAGGGCAGCATAATCACAAATATGCTTCCTCCTCTCCAGGAGTTTCATAATCCACAGTACATTTCACAAATATAACTGCTTTTTCACTGGCATAGAAACAGGCCCTTCAAGGATTTTATTACACTGCTAAAGTAGGAGAAAAATGACCTGACCTTTTGACATACTACACTATTTCAACCCTTTAAGGGATGAATATTTGTTCATTTACAGACTTTGCCATCAAGTTGTTCATTCTAACCCACAGCAGTATGGATGGAAGAGGAGAAACATGAGGGAGAAATTAATGTCTAATACTGATTAATTGGTTTTTAATGCCACCCGTTTGGCATTGTCAGCACCCAAGCAGTAATAGCCGCTGCAAAGTAAAACAGATGGTGTGTTGCTGCAGTGCAGATTCCACCACCTTATGATGCAAACACCTCAGAGTTTACAGTAAAGTTACCTCACACACAATCAAAATGATGAAAGACACTTTTTATGATAAGATGCAGTTGTGAGTTTAAACCGTAGGAATGAAAATATGGTCACAAGTGAGGTGCATGAAGAATGAAAGTACTGTATTACCATGTCTGTGGTATATGGATGAGTGATGGTGAAAATGAAATAGATGAAAACAAAGAAAGAAAAACCCTTTCCAGAATCAGAGGATCTGAATCTTTGGAAAGAGGGGGACAGGATGTTTGAACTGGTTTCTGTAATCTTTTTTGTGAATGCCTGCAGGTGTCCCTATGTCAGCCAACAGACTCCCCCTGCCTGAAAAATCCTGCAGCAGAAAGCAGATTGTGATGAAAAGAGAATTACCACTACAAATAATAAATCATGTCTGACAGTGATCTAAAACATTATTTTTTTAAAATCATTTTTAAAATCATAACTCATTTTTAATTCATGACTGAGGTTGCTGTACAAAAATAGCAGGCGTTATGTTTGGACTAACAATGAACGCTTTCCAATAAAGACAACTGTGAGTGAAGCTTGATCAGTCAAAGCACAAAGCACACAAAACCACAGAGCAAAATTTGACACCATTTAACAAAGCAACAAGATCTGAAATGTCCTTCTGTTGTTTGTCATCACTTATTCAGTTGAAAAATAACTCTTCTGTACTCAGTATCTGACTGACACCATCGTAATTGGGATTGTATCCTTGCTGAAATAATCATAGAAACTGTAAATTTGAATATAATTACGGTCTCCCTCTTGTGCTCTGAAAGGCTTACAAAATCCCAACTGCAAAAAAAAAAAAAAAAAAAAAAAAAAAAACTTTTTCAGACCTCATATTTCAATGCCACAACTATGATTTTCATCTCCTAAATCTATTGGAAGAGATTTAACAGCTTCCAGAACATCCCTTACCAAGTGATGCATTTGTGGTGATGTGAGGAGAAGGATGAAAAGAATCATGAAGACAGCAAGGTTAAAAATAATCTGGTTATTTAAAGCAGGGGTTACTAATCTGGGACCCGGGGGGGGGGTATAGGGGGATCCCCCAAGCTTTGACTGTAGATCATAAAGATCATTAGACGATGAAGGTTGTGTCCACACAGAAATGATGTGGGGTGTATAGGCCTAAGTCTTTTTATAATTTTGGTTTGGCTGCATCATGGTTCTATTAGAAGACTGGAGAGGAACCAGTCAGAATGCTTTATTTGTGGTGAGAAGCTGGCAAATAATAGCGTAAAATCAAGCATGGTTTCAGCAAAGGGCGGCGAAAGGGGTCCACAGGTTTTTGGTAGTTGCATTTTCCTCAGGAAAAATAGGTTGGGAACCACTGATTCATAGTAGTAGTAGTAAACTTTATTTGCAGATGCCAAGTCCAATAATAGAAATAACAATTACAATAAATTATCTTAATTAATAAACCTTATAGAATGTGTCTGACCAATTATTGGCAATGAAGATAAGACTCATCGGAAAAGCAAAGCTGGCTCAGATATAAATGAGAAAAAAACTATTTCTGATTCAGAAATGTACCGCATTTTTTATAGGTGCTGCTATATCTTTGTTTTTGTTTATCTTGTGTTTGTTCTGACTGCAGTTTAATTTGAATGCTGGGATTTACTTAAAAGGTTAATTGGCTTGATAATAACTGATTATAAAGTGTTCGCAGTAAAACAGAGAACAGCTTATAACTGCCCAATCTCTTTTCTGGGACATTTGAGGGATTGTAAAATATTATTAAGATGTGTTTTTGAGATAAGTTCACCATTCAGTTTGATGAATTGTTTTTCATTAAAAAGTTTCCTGTTGTAATTCTCCTCCAACAAACATCACAAATGATTGTTGTTCTATTTTAGCCCACAGTTTTCATCTGTCTGCACCGTTGCTGAAGAAGTACTGCTGACTAAAATCTGTCCTTAATTTAAATTAGCTATCGTTTGATTGTATCTGAAGTGGCCATGAATGAAACATTTTTCCAGCAACATGCATTGGGGGGGGGTTAAATCCAAACACCATGCTCCTCATTTGATATTAACCTCCACTGTCAGATTTTTGTAACTGTAACCTCAATCCTTTACCCTGCCCTAAATTCTTTCTTCTTCACTCATAGGATAAAGCATGGGATTTTAAGAGCTTGGAGATTTGAAAACTTTTTTTTTTTTTTTTTTTTTTTTTTAGCCCATAAGCAGAGCGGATTGGTCTGGTGATGACCTCATTTTATTAAGAGAGCCGTGGAAGCCAGTTCGGTGAAATCTTGTGATGACAGTCCCTTGAGTGCCTGGCCTCTAGTTAAAGGGGAGGGCACGGTGTGGCATGTGCAGCAGTCATGTTAAACTATCCAAACTGGGAAAGCAGCAGTTTGCTGACTCTTAAAGGAGATCTCGCATGTATACTTACAAGAAAATAGAGGTTTATCATCTTGCACCTCCCTTTGCTTAACATTGGCTGACAGCTGGTCAAATTCAGAGGCAGGTTTATTCCAGAAGTGTTTTTGGTTTGCTCCCATTGTATCAGGCCAGTGAATCAGATAGTAAAAAGCTCTTGTTATAAGGAATTGCTTGCCAATATGTGCTGGGTTACTGCCATGCAGTACAAACACAAGCAGATGGGACGAAATAGGCTGCTGTTCCTGTTTTTTTGTTTTTTTTTCCATCCCAAAACAATTAAGTACAGACACAAAAGAATGTTATGGGTAAAGACCGTGCAAACAGCTGGCTATGATGTTTACTGAAAGAATAATCTTTATTTACACAGTACTTTTCTACACTCAAGGTACAGTGTTTCAAGCAAAGAAAAGGTCATGAAATTAAGTAAAACAATGAGTAGGCAGTGGAAAGTAGAAAAAAACATGTCACGGCAAAAAGCATATTAATAAAAGTCTTACAAAATCCATAAAGACTGGTGATAATATATTAAGATGAGACTTAAAAGAGGTCACTGACTGCTGACCTGATTTCCTCTGGCAGCCTGTTCCATCACTTTGAGGCTCTAGCTGCAAACTCTCTCACCTCTTCCCAAGAGCCTCCAGCTGTACGTACAGCATTTGAGCCAGACAGCAAGAAGAGAACAACTTTAAAAGTCAAATTATCTAAAGATTTATTTCAAAGATATTGAAACCCTGTGCATAAACACATGTGATGAAGCAGGGAGAGCAGTTCTGCTCTAGCAGGTCCATTTTTCCTGGTTTTTGTAAGAACTCGGCCGCAGCAGAGTTCTGAATGAGCTGCAGGTGTCTAACTGATTTTTTGGGTAGACCAGTAACCATTAACATAATGTGTAACACATTGTTCATATTTGGCGACGCAACGTGACGATGTGTCCTGGTTAATTGTTACTGGTACAGCACATGTACCAGTGTGGGTTTGACAGGGCTGTCGCTGTTGTGTGACGTAACCCGAGACGGGCTCGGAGTGACAAAAGAAAAGAATGCTGGTTAAACTTTGTTTGCCGTTACATTACTGGGTAAAATGAAAGCACACATTACATTTTCTGTTGTTTCACAGTTTATTTCAAATCTGCAGTGTTGGTTTTATTTGCTGTCCAACAAATAAAGAACCGAACGTTGCCATGCTTAAGAGAAATGGAGAAATAACCAAATAGTTTTCTGTGTGATTTACACAGACATTCATAAATGATCAGTTCCCTTATTAATTTGGTGTTAGTTTGGTGTACAAATGTAGGCTAAACATCTTTTTTTTAAAACTGTGATTGGAAGAATGTAATTGATTAGAGGTGTCCAAATCAAGTAAAATAAGAAAAAATAAATGGAAAAAATATATAACAAATGTGACACCTCCTGACTCCCCAATTCCACCTTCAAGCTATTAGGATTCAGATTCAGATTAGGCTAGTGTAGTGTTTCTCAAGAGGGGTGGTGCCGCCCCCCAGGGGGCATTCAGAGGCCATTGGGGGGGCACTGAGGAGAAACGAGGGCTATTTCCCAAATTCACTCTAGAAACACTAATGAGGCCACAGAGGCGCTAGCAGTAGGATCTTCTGTTGTCAGATATTTGCTAAGTACGTGAACGCAGCATAATGTAATGCGCTGTGGAGAACGGAGAGAAAAAGTGGACCTGATGATGTGAATCGCCCGTAAGGCTTTGAAGATGTCATAAACTTCACAACTAAAGAGGTATTTTTTAGTGGATTCAGTTCACCATTTAATTAGACCACGTGTGCAACTAGTCAGAGGATCTTAGCAGCGTTTCCTCCAGGAGCACTCCTGACACTTATTGGTTTAAATAAGTGTCAATAATAGAAATCAAATCAATGGATTACCAACCCCCCCTGCATAGCCCCCCCCCCTTTTTAAAACCCCCCCCCCCCCCCTCCCCCCCTGGGGGTTCCCCCCCCCTTAGAAAAATATTTTAGACATAATTCTACAGTATCCCACCAACTCCTCAGTTTCACTCTTGAAGGGACCGTGCCACAGGACTGTCAACAGTAATTCAGCATCTCTGCACAGTGAAACGTAACTCCTCCAGTCCCAAACAAAAATTAGTTGACCTGGGTCGACTAAAGTCGTGCACATCTCAGGTAAAAACATATTTTTTCAAACTTTCTGACGGACTCAAAACATAATGCGTTCATTAAACTAAACACCAAAAATACATGATCTGTGGGGTTTGGTTGGTTGTTTTGTTTTGGGTTTTTTTTTTTAGTTGTGTTTCTAGTGTTATTTCCTCATTCTGCTTTCAGTTTTTATGTTCAGATTAAGTTTTCTGTTTTATTTAATTCTTGTTCCTATGTTGGTCTTCTGTTGTTAAATAAAAACAAATGAAATTTTATACATACAGCACTTTTTATACAAGAAATTGCAACACAAAGTGTTTCACAGCATGAAATACAAGAAAAACATACAGAAATTTGAGCCCCGTCTCCATGTACTAGCACCCCCCCAACACATACACACACGTGTTTGTTTTTATATCCCCGTGGGGTATATCCATTGACGAAATGCATTCCCTAGCCCCATACCCTAAACCTAACGCCCATAACTGATTGCCTAAACCTAACCCTTGTCCTAATCCTAACCAAAACTTAATTGTAACGTAATCTCTAAAACCTAATCTTGACCCCTTAAAAATGGGGTTTGTACCCGTGGGGACCGGGAAAATGTCCCCATGAGGGCAAGACGTCCCCATGATGATGGCAAAAATCCGGAACATGGTCCCCACAATGTTGCAAAAACCGCCTACACAGACACTCAGATCCTGTCAGATTCTCATCAGCTTTGTCTGTCATTCAGTTTGTCCGTTGTATTTATTGATTTTTTATTTCAGTTTGGTTCCAGTTCTTTGCTCATCCTGCTGATGCTGCACCTTTGATTATAAAATCTTTGTTCCTACAGATGCGGGCATGAAAAAGTTCCCCTTTCTGCCGACTGCCAGCCACTTACCAGCGACTTGTCTGCTAATTCAATCGCACAGAAAAACGCCTGTGTGCCCAGGGGAAACAATTTCAGAGCATAAATGAATGCCCAGAACAAGGACGTTACCACACGCCAAGTATGGACACCGTGCGTTGATGTATTCGCGGGACAAATCGTTCAGCCAGTGATAGTGCAGTAATAGTGCACTATTACTGCACCACTTCTGGCAGAAAAAGGAGGAACTTTTTCATGCCCGCATCTGTACATCTCTGTCTGACTCCATCCTTGTAGTTCTGCATTTAAAGTCCTTTCATCTTGTCACCTTTCAAACATGGCTTTTGGCAAAAAAAACCAAAAAACAACAACAAAAAAACAAACATTTGCATCACGCTAAATGTGCTCAAACAGGGAACCATCAGACAACAGAATTTGCTCTGCCTTATTTAAAGCTGCAGACAATTTTATGACATGCAGTTTTTCACATCATCATTAAGTCAGCAAGCAGAATCAGAGGCTCTATCAGGCACTTACAGCTCTGTATTTTTGGCATAACTGCTGAAAGAAACACTATCAATGAATAACACGAATTAAGGCAAATAATTCAAAGTGAAACCAAAACTGAGCCCTGAGAGACACCATGCTGGTCATGCTGGCAGCTATTTAAAAAAAAAAAAGCAGTAATCACCTTTGGGAGGGGGGTCTTAGTGCTATGAGGATTGCAAAAACTCCATCAAAACATGAAAAAAAAAAAAAAAAAGGGGTTTGTAAAAGTTTTTTTCAACCATCATTGAATTAGATGGTTCATTTAAGTCCATTCACTTTGTGTATTGGGTAGAAATCTCCTTACCGGGTTTTAAAATGATGTAGATGAATTATAACACACAATTTTTAGTTAACAAAATAAGCCAAAATACACCTTGACTCCTTCCAGAAATTAAGAGGGAAAAGTTGCAGCCAGGTGCTGTTTATGAAATGCACATTATTACTTGATCATCATTAAGTGTGGGAGTCTATGTTGAAGCATACGTTTTGGCAGTCTGCTCGTTGGGAGCAGTCAGCCGTATGTGCCAAGGAGGAAAGACATCAGGAAAACTTCAAAGAGGGTATAAAACCTAATAATTTTGGAGTCCATCATTCTGCAAAGAGGAAGATGATTAACTGTTGGAGAGCATGTATGGCGGTCACTACTCCTCCCAGGAGTGGATGTACCAGTACAGTAACTTCACCCCAAGCTCAGACCATGTAGTACTCAGAGAAACTGCAAAAAACCCAATAACAATGACATTTTCCAAATATTATTAGAATATTGACTAATTATGACAATTAGAAAATAGTTAAATAAGTTTGGCTTGTTTGGAAGGGTTAAAAGGAAATTTCTCTCTATAACAGAAGACAGCAGCACAGCTCCGATCTGCAAAGCAGTATCTGAACAAACCACAAGACTTCTGTCCAAAGGACAATGGAGCTCTTTTGCTGATACATCTTTGAGAATCTTTTTCAATTCTTAAGAAGTTTTTTAAAAAGAAAACTAACCATTGTGGAATGCCAATCACTTTGTAAGTTAAAGGACATGCCATCTGGCCTTAATTTAGGTAAACTAAAAAACAAGAAGGAAATGCCCATAAAAGGCCGTGAGACTATAGGGGGGCAAAAACAAAGATGAGGAAAATAACAAATAGAGGAAATTAACAAATTAATGTGGACTGAAACCTGTTTTTCATCATTTTAAAAGTGATATACTTAATTATCACACGGTGAGATTTGAATAACAAAAAAGCAGCTTTATGTAAACAGGCCAATAATTGTTCCCAAACTACAGCAGACCTGCTCCCTGGTCCCATGAACACATCACGATGGAAGTAATAAACTGTAGATTAAATTTAATCCAGCATCCTTTTAAGATGTTTTGCTTTTTATGGTGGAGCGAGCGTGTGCATCTTATGAAATAAAACCACTTGGTGAGTATGAAGGTTGGTCCGTAGAGTTATTAGCCAGGGGGTCAGGGCATATTCTCCTGGTAAATAGTAATTATTATAATAAAAAGCCACTGTTGCCAAAAAATTGAATCATTAAAAGAAATATACCAATGAGCCATGGCTCTCTAGCTGCTCCTCGTGTTCACAGCCACTCTGTAAGATGAAGGAGTTGTGTGCTCCTCC
>JALJCO010004699.1:600000-752500 GCA_023101725.1 Atherinomorus stipes | reverse complement strand
TCCCACAGGCTTGCAGAGGTCACATAGAGGCTGAATTTAGAATGTGAGCTTTTGATTGGCATGGAAGTATGTTCACACTCCCTGCCATGGGTCCATGTGGGGCTGTGTGTGTCTTCTTCACGTGCTTTTACTTACAACACATCAAATGTATATGAAAAAAAAAAAAGTTTATTTGAACGAAATACACTTCAAAGGAATAGTACACCCACAGAATGATGTGCCTTCATTTTCTACTCACCCTCATGCTGAGCAAGACTGTGGAGAACTTTTTTAATATCTCAAATGCAGCCGGAGATTGCACAGGTTTTTGTTTTCTCCCCAACTTTCATATAATGGAGTTCACTGGTGACTGAACCAAAAAGGTCCATAAAAGTCCACAAAAACATGGCAATATTCCTCCATATGCAATTCAAGTGTCCTAAGTGGGTAGCGTCCATAATTTACTCGAAACAAAATCATTTAGAATATTTTTATAGCCTAAACGGAAGTACATTTAGTGTTGGTCGAATCCCATTTTTTTTTTTTTGTTTTTGTGGTTTTGTTTTTTTTTTTTTTATTATTTTTGTTTTTGTTCTTATTTTTTTTATTTTTCTTTTTTTTGTTTTTGTTTTCTTTTTTATTTTTTTTAATTTTTATTTTTTGTCTTTTTTTTTTTGGGTTTCAGATTTTTTTAATTTTTTTATAAAAAAATTTTTTTTTATTTTTTTTTCTTCCCTTTTTTTTTCCCTGTAAATAAAAGAAATTTTTTTGATATATTTTTTTTCCATATCCCCATCCCTAACATTTAGTTTCTATTTGCACGTTTGTGCGAGTTCATGACACTACAGAAGCCACAGCATTCAGCGCCTACTCTGCCGAAAATGCAAGCGTAGAAGAAGAAATTTGCTGTTTACATTGTGCTAAGAGCAAACGAGCTGCGAACAAACCGGGACAAACACAAGAGGGGTTGGCTATTGATTTTAAAACAGAAGGAAAGAAAAAAAAAGAGCACACGATCTTGTCTGGCACGTCTTCTGTCGTGAACTCGCAAGGGATGCTTTGCGAGGGCTAGATGTAGTACTGCTTAAGCTATAGAAATATACTAAATTATGTCATTTTGAGTAAAAGTATTTAAAAGTATTTGTGATACACTCAAGCCTCTTTTGACCATATCTTGAATTGCTCCTTTCTGTTAACGTGACTGTTTTTATTTCTTTTTTTTGTTATGGTGAAATGATTTATCAGATCTTTAATTTTAGAGGAGGTTTACAAAGATTGTGTGGCACTTGGCCTAAGAAGATGATGACTTTCTTGAGCTGATAGCAGCTATGCTGTTACTTGGCACTGCATCTAAACCCTTAAAGGTATAAAACTAACTCTGTCACTTTTGTAGTCATGTCTAAATGAAACATTAGGAGCACTGATTGAAAAATAATCAATGTCTTAATGACTCAATGCCAGCAATCAGTGGACTTTTAGTTAGTAAAGTGAACTTTCCATACTTTTAAACTAAAGCTCAAAGTCATTCAGAATGATGCCAAAAAAAAAAAGAGAAAAGAAATAACTTGCCTCTGAAACAAGTCATACATATTTTTAAAGACAGTTAATACCTTTTTGATTGCAGAATGTTCTGTAGCAACGTGGTCTGTGATGTGTTCAAAAACAGCCTGCAACACTGTGGCAATATGGATGGCGTTAATGTTGACCCATTCTAATGTGGTGCAAACATTCAAACATTTTAATTGATTATGAAATTGTTTTTCCCTACCGAGGAGCTTTTGGCTTTTAAGTGTCCCTTTTGGAAAACATCTGATTCTGAAAGGTAGAGAGCACTCTGACCTCTCGCTACTGGTGGAAGGATGAGTGGTACATGCAACTCCACTTTAAAAAAAAAAAAAAAAAGCAAAAATGGCTTTATAATACATTTCTTAAAAGTAAATTGCAGTACCAGCTGTTTAGCATTAACTACAGGTGGGAGATATATCGAAGATTTACTGTTACCAAAATTTATGACACAGCTGACGTCATTTTACCCTGGTTGGTAATGTTCGGTATTTAAAAAAGAGAAGTGAAAAAAGGAATAAAAAAAAGATGCTATTATCTTTTTTGACTGCCGCCTTCAGAAGGGCAGTAGCTGTCGGGCTACTCTGACAGACATCTGCTGTTCACGTGAACAGGTCATGCAGAGATGCGAATGAAACACACGCAGTGTGAGTTGATGCGCCATGGAGGTTGGAAGTAAACTGTGGCGCATATACGGACCTGTTGTGAGTCGGCCATAAGATTTTGAAAAAATAAACTTCAGAAATGAGGAGGATAAAGTGTTTTTTTAGTAGATTTGTTTCACCATTAAGTTGAACCAGCTACAATCCCAAAATCAGCTTTTCTCAATGAGAAAATGCTAAGTACGGACTTTTGAATATGGCATGAGTAATGATTTAGTTGTTTATAAAATTAACATGTCAACATCACAAATTAATTTGGTTGCAAATTGAGTTTGATTTGGCAATCCCCTGAAATTACAGTGACACCCCAAGTTTGGAAAGGCTATCATAACCACAGTGTTTTTATTCCTCCCTCCCTGCTTGGTATTTATTTATCGTTATTGTTATTAAAGGTAGAGTCCGTAGTTCCCACCCTGAAAATAAACACGAGACTTGTGCAAGTAAAATCTGTCTCAATCCGCGCCTTTGGTCCTCTATTCTTGTGTGATGGTGAGTTTGAATGCAACTCCGTCTCCCCCTGTCTGTAATTCGCTTTTTCCCTTTGTTTTGGTGTGTTTGGAACGGTTCTGGGTGGAGATTTCTGTTTATATCGCCAGCCAATGACAGAGCTAAGGGCATGATGCTGTATACCGTGTCTGAAATTAACTTTTTGACTCACCGGCCAAGTTGGCCGGTAGATGAAAAAAACTACTGGCCACGCATATTTTTTCACCGGCCAAAATATTATACCAATTTACCCCACAAGAACAAGAAAAACATTTATATTTCGTAAACTGGTCATCTCTGAATTTATTTATTTGAAACTTCCTGGTCAGACTCCTCGTTCTCTACTTGGTGCTTTCACGCAGTCCATGAAATCTGGCCTCCTGGTCCTGACAGTCCTGCAGCATTACAGCCTGGTGGGAGCATAGCTACTCACTGATCTCTGGAGAACACAGTTGGACAATAAGGAGATCTGACAGTCTCCCAGTCCTTTTTTTCTTTTTACTTGTTTCAGCCAGTGTCTTGCAACATCTCCAAAGCACCACTCACTGAACTTTCTGGTTGGCGTGTAAATCCTGCTGGTTTATTCTCCAGTTCACCGTGCTTTCTTATGGAAGGCTGACAAGCTTCTGCTAAAAGTCACTACATGTTCGCGCTACTTAATTAGCCTGAGCTAAACGCTACTTGTTAGTAAACGGAGGTAGCGTGGGGGGGGGGGGTGTCTCATGTCAGGAAGGTGTGTTTGTGTTTGTTTGTTTATTAATATGAGCATTGATGAAACTTGTAGATGGTAGAGCGACATAAAGAAGAAATCCAACAAAATGAAGATTTAAAAACATGAATAATTTGATATAAACATTTACTCGCCATGTGGCTGATAGACCTCTGAGATATACTCGCCAAACGGAAAATTAGCTCGCATTTGGAGCCTGGAGAGTGTTAATTTCGGTCCCTGGCTGTATGGGGATAAGCTCATGACTGAAGCAGACGTTAGTCACTCGAACTCTAAAAACAAACAAAACAGCAGACGGAGCGAAGAAAAGGAAGTATTCTGCGGTGAAAAGACCCAGCGCATGTTGGAAAACCAGGGTGATTTGGTTTGGCTTTCACCCACTTTCGAGCTCTGAAGGAGAGGCTTGAAGTTGTATAGGCTGAAGATGAAGAGCGATGCTGCTATTAGCCCGAGCGGAGGAGCTCTCAGTTTAAAGGGACTTGAGGCAAGATTAAGAAACAAAACTCGCAACTGCTGCGACTGGCGCTTCAGGTAACTGCAGCCACGAGCCAAGCCGTCACGGGAGCGTGCACAAACTGAAGCTATAATGTTGTCTACTCACCTTTTTCTCCGTAGTTAAACTTTTTAGTGTCTTTCAGTTGATCTGGATTGTTTGCTGACAGCAGAATAATCCATAACTATAGCTTACAGTGTTTGAATTTAACACGACCGTCTTTTTCCTGCATCAAAACTGCGGATGTAGGTCACTTGACATCACGTCCGCAGAGCAGCGCGGGAAATTCGACCACCAAATTGCAGCGCATTTTGCAGCACACAGCCTGTTCAAGGCAACAGAGAGAAACATGGGTGGAAACGTTATTTTTGGTATTTAGCGCTTCATCACCCATTAGTATGAAAAAAAAAAGGGACATTCATGTTTGGTATTTTTAAAATTCCTGCCTCAAGTCCCTTTAAATAGTGTTGTTCACAAACAGAAATGGGGAGGAACTCCGGACTCTACCTTTAAGACAAATGCCAGAAATTATAATAAATATTTTACCCTGTGTTCACAAAGGACGCAAATAAAATTATTCGCGCAAATGAATTACACGTTAAGTCAATTACAGATGCGAATAGAAGTGCGTTTGCTTGGGGCAGCATGTTTGACGTGAATTTGCAGCATCTTATTCACCCTAATGAGGCGTGCTACTCGTGCGAATAAAGCGTATTTTGCCTATTCACGCTCGATTTGAAAAAAATTGAACTTGAACATTTTATACGTGCGAACAATATGAGCCCCGTCATTGAAAATGAATGAGACATGATGTGAATGGACTGGCGCTCTGCAGCTCGCTGCTCTCTTCTATAGTACGAAGGGAAAAGCACTTTTCACAGATAAAATCACAACGTGCTGCACACAAAAGTGGTGTAATAATACCATAAATTTAGGACTGAAAACCTGGCCAGCCAAAACTTCATTAAGAAACGTCACAATGCCGACACTCTGCAGCAGTAACAGAGTGCCTGTAGTTCCCAGAGGAATATGCAACTCTGTCCTCGCTACACAAGTAAGTTGAGGTTGCTTGTTATCAAACGTCAATATAATTCAGTATGAGTTTGTGCTTAGACTTGTGTAGTATTCAGTTTGGTCACAAGATGACACTTCAGTACCAGGAGTTCAGCCTCAGCTGATGTAAACAAACACTCGCTGTGTGTTGTGAGCCACAGGATGAAAACATCAGGAACGCGGTCAGTTATGAGTTTACGTTTAATCAGCTGATTAAATTTTAAGAGGTGGAGGCGAGGAGACAGCAGAGACTCTCTAAACTGAGCTACAATAGCTAGCGACAGCAGCCACGTTCTTTTGCTGGAAGTGCTAACTAGCTGCAGCTAGCTTACTCACTGAAGGCAGATGGACAGATTCTCAGGAACCGGAATACAGCACCTGTAGTTTGTATCCTGGAGAGATGTGCAGCACCGATCCTCCCTGACAGATCATCAAACTGGGGTGGGGAAATCCTCCTTGAAGTGGCAGCCATCCAGACGTAACTCCTGGATCAGCTGATGAAATTCACAGAGCACCGAGCGCCTCTGCAGAATCTGGTGGACCCAAACATGGCGGTGTCTTTGATTCTCAGACTTCCAAAGCAGGTACAACGTCACAGCTCCCTCAAAGTACTCAGAATAACCGGTTTCTGCCGTGTTCACCTGACTGAGGTGACTGACGTGTGACAAACTACCATCCCCCACTCCCGAAAGTTCAACCTGATGCACAAATGAAGCGTATTCACGGGTATTCATGCGTATTATTCACTCCATTCACGCAACCCCCCCCGAATCAAGTCAGTAAACATCCATCATTCGCGCGTTGAAATCTAGGCGCGTATGCGAATGGAGGCATCCGGTGTGAACACAGGATTAGTCCATATCGGCCAGCCCTGGCTAGCATTAACTGTTAGTTAGCTTTTAACAAGACATGAAGTGTCCTTTGTCATGCTTTACAGTAAATAGGCTTTACAGAGAAAGCAAACAAGGTTTGTGTCATTTTGCTTAGAGAGGGCTATTTAAAGAGCAAAATATGTTACTGAAAACTGACTGGAGGCAGACATGGTGAGAGCTGTGATTTCGAGCTGCCAAGCACGGACAGACTCTCTCCTGCCCTATGGGAAATAACTGCATATGTTTATCACTATCTAACCATCTGGCCAAGACCATATTTTCTACATGAGTTATTTGTTTGACTGTTGGATCATTTCTGTTGTAATTTTATTGTCAATCTCATTCAGAGATTTTTTCACAGCTTTTTAAATCACTGTCTAAAAATAACAATTGACAATGTTTGCTTTGACTTTAGATTGAAAATAAACCATTTTTTTCAACGAAAAATCTAAAGTGGAAAACATGTTCATGATTGTAGAGAAATAATTTCCCTAGATACATGACAGCGAGCATGATACTAATTTCTTATATGATAATGCTATATTACAGGCTTTGATAGCCACCTGTATGTGATCATCTAAATTTTCTATGTTACTGTATGCCATTTAGAGTAGAGTGCCTGCTTCTGTCACATGGGATGAGGAAAGGCCATAATTTATGGGTGAGACTTGGCAATCAATGGCAGCAAGGAGTGCTTTGTGTTCCTTGTCTCCTGGGAGAGCAAGCTGTATTGACTGACTACCATGGAACCCCTGTTGTTGTTATACCAGAGCACAGCTTTAAGGTAGCCATGGTTCCCCCACTAAGTGTTACAGGACAACTACTCCTCCTCTTTCAGGCAAGTCCATGCAAATAAGTATTTTAGTTTTTAAGATATGAGGTGATAGATGGAACACATCATTCAGTACTAGTAGCTTCAATGACTACTACTTGCTTTAAACCTTTCTTGGCAAAACTGCACAGATCTAACAGCAGACATTGGCTAAGCGTGCACTTCCTCCTATAACATGTTTGTGTAACTGGTCAGTCTGCTTAACTTTGTGACATGAGTATAATGCTACATTAGCTGGATTAATTTGCTGTGAAAAGATATACACTTGTTTAAACATGCAAAGTATTTTAGTGCCAGAATAATATTATACTGTCTTTAATTTTTTTCATGTCGCATACCATGAAATGCCCCCAAAGTGCATAACAAAAGAACAATTTCAGTCAGGGTTTTTGTTCAAGCCAAGTGTTACTTTCTACAGTCCTGACATTATTACCAAGAAAAGGAAAGGTGGTTGGCTGAATATATATATATATATGTGTGTGTATGTGTTTGTATGTGTGTATGTATGTGTGTGTATATATATATATATATATATATATATATATATATATATATATATATATATATATATGTGTATATATATATATATGTTGTGTGTGTGTATATATGTGTGTGTGTGTGTATTTACACCTAAAATATTTTCACAAAGTATGGGAAGTCAACAGAAATCTTTTTCTAAGGAAGCTAATTAAATTTGAATGAATGAAAAGTGCTAAATTATGTGCATCTTTTTGTCACCACAACTTGACTTAGGCTGAAATGTCTAATGAAATGTTAATATCTTATGCAGCTTACAGTAGATCTCAAATTCAGGTTGCAGCTTAATTTTTTAAAGAACTTCAGTATTGTAGGATCTTTTTCTTTTTATCTCGATGAAAGCTGCGAATTGATCTGCTGATTTTTAGGATGTTGGATAGCATCAAAGTGATGATGTGAAGTTGTCTTGGCCTTTTGTGCTGTACTAACCTGCCATGCTGTGTGCTTTACTGTTGTCTCACGCTAGGTATTTGTCCTTTTGGTCAATTGATTTGGCAGATTGGCAATTACTTAATCAGCTTTTTGCATAAGCACATTTCTAAACAAGGGAGTCAGTTTGTTGTGATATTGAAACTTGGGTGTCAAACAGATTTTTCTTTGATATTATGCTACACTTCACCTTTTTTAAACATGTTTAATTGATGTGAATTTATATGGAAAATCCATGAAACAGTTGAATCTGTGGTCAGTGTTATCTGCACTTCCCGCCACAGGGTATCAAATCCATAATCTGTTAAATTTTTATGAGTCTGTCTTCACAAGGCAAAGAAACAGTGCACTGGTGTTTAACATAAGGATCACATACTTGGTTAACTTGATTTGCCAAGTTTCACATATTAGTTATCAGGTAGAATCCGAATATAAACGATAGAAATAACAATAGTTCATGTCTTTTTAGGCCTGGGATATATATTAAATTTATCGTTTCCTAAATTTACAATGACCATCGTCATTTTGCCCTCTTCGGTGTGAGCGGTAATTACAGAAGAGGAAAAAAAAAGGTGTTTTTGTCTGTTTTGGTTATGTAAAGGTCAGCTACGTTCATGTTGCTTTAAGAATGTGTGGGGTGGAGTCACGTGGGTACAACGTGCATAGAGCCTGACCGATATGGGATTTTTGAGGCACATACCAATACTGGGGAGGCTTTAAAAAACTGATATCCGATATATTGTCCGATATCAGCCGATATATATCAGCTAGGATATTAAAAAATGAACATGGACATACAGGATTTGTACTGTCCAGCTGCAGTCCTACTTAAATTCTTACAATGACCAAAATATAATTCAAGACTAAGAATCAGAACACTCCAGAATTTGCGATGATGTTTTAGGTGTTGCCACAAATTTGTAGTGTTTATACCTTACTGGTGTTGGAGCCCAGGCTAATGCTCACACCACAGATGTTGCATCCAAAACCTATTAAATCTTTTTGAAGTGGTTCCATGCCTTACTCTTCCCCTCTGCCTGTTAATTTTGGTAATTAGATTTCAATACTTTACATTCCATTTCAAAATGAAAACAAGTGGCTGCATACAGCTTACAGTGATAACACACAGGCTGATTGGGGGGAGGGGGGGGGGGGGGTGTTTTGTAACTGATATATTTTTAAAAGACTCATTCACAAAAACACCTTACATAAATAAATTTGTCATATTTACAAGCTTTGAAAAGTTCCATCTTCCACTTAAAGTTGTACTTCCATGGTCATTTCATTAATATTTCTGTGTTCTCCATTATTATTGAATGCATTCTGCATCGTTTCTGTTTAAAAAAACCTTCTGGTATCTTTGTATCCAGCTGTATTTGTATACTAGAAGAGAGGCTTGTGGTCCAACGGCAGGCTTTTCCGGGTCCTTCTCATGAATTTCCGTCTGATTGGCTGGCTCCCATCAGTGTATGAAGGAAGCTCCGCCCTCCGCTCTTATTTCGCTACAGACAGGAAATAGAGCCGACAAACAAGTTTGTTCCGCCATGCTAACAAACAGTTAGCTAATTAGCTTCTCAACTCCGAAGCTACAGTCGTGCTGTCTTTACTTCTAGTGTGTAGTGGAGGGTTACCTGCCTTCCAATGGACAGATATAAACCCCACGTGGGATACGCTATTTGCAATGTGTCGTAGGAGTGCAAGGCTGTTCCCGATTCGCTCTTTTCTTCGTATTGTTTCTCTAAAGAGAAAGCACAGCCGACTGGGGGCAACGCAACGCTAGCAACTCAGCATGTGTAAGTAAACAAGGGAAAACCCTCCGTATTTCAGAAGGAGCAAGTTAAACGGGTTTTCAGTGGAAGGAGGCCTTTAAGGTGAGGCACGGCTGGCGAAAACCCAGTTTTTTCATGTGTGACTAGTGTAAAAAAAACAAAACAACAACAAAAAAATGTCAACAATAAACATTTTAGGAGTTTTTCAAATTCCATTTTTATTTCAAACTTTGTGAATGTGCCCAAAGTGGTTTTTTAGTAGATTTGGCTCACCATTGAATGAATCCACCTACAATCCCAAAATCACTTTTTTAAAAAGAAAATGCCAAATACGGATTTTTAAAATATGGAGTGAGTCAATTGTTTAGAAAATTAAAGGGTGAACTTCATAAATTAATCTTCCTGCACATTGATTTTGAAATCCCTTATTTTATTTTGTTTTATTCACCTTATTCAGGAAGTCGGGATGCGCGCCGCCATTTTGGCCTACAACTTCCGGTTAGTCAGTCTTGCGGTAGTTCACTACAGCTCATCCGCAGCAGTTCCGCGGATGAGCTACATGAATAGATTTAATACCATTTAATGCTGTAAGTGTTCAGACATGAGCAGTATTAATTGCTTTGTCTGCAGGTGCCACAACAACTGGAAGGAGAGCAATCTGACACTTTTAGATTCCGTCACAATTTCTGCCCTGACAACTAATGGTGCTAGCCTCGGCTGCTAACAGTAGTAGCTGCTCTTTATTAGTGGAGTCTGCTTTATTTGTTATTAACGGTCTATGCTCTAAGAGCAGCTTTAATAGTCAGTTCAGCGCCTGCCTTTTGTAGGATTTTAGCTTTTAGATGTGGCATAACATGATCATATTTACAGTAGTGTCCTTAAAACAACTTAAGCTTCTAACTGCCCTAACGTGAGGTAATACAGCTAACAGCACAATGGCAGACAACAACACAGAGGATCGTCTCAAAGAGATTATCGCGACCTGGCAGAATAATAATTGTAATGATCATAAAGTCCTGTTTTTTTCAAATAAACATATCCTCCATCCAGGTGTTAGCCAACACAGTGAAGATGGTCAATATGGCAGCTGTGTGGCTGCAGGAGCATCCCGGTGTTTTCCAAGTTCCATTAGCTCAAACCGACACCCAGGTGAAGTGAGATGTTGCTGGCTGGACTTGGACTGAGACTGGCATTTTCAGTAAAATCTGACGGCGTTTTTCACTGTGGTCTGTTATATCTGCCGCTGCAGCACCCAGAAATCAGCTGATCGCTTCGCTCTCACTTGATTCCTGCCACGGCTGCTGTGCTTGGTGACTTATTTGTGGAGTGATCTGATTCCCTCAGTACATCTGATCTGAAAGAGTGTGGGATGATTATGAGTCGAGCTGAGTATGTGCTGATTAAGGATGTCTCTGCTAGGTGGTGCTTTCCTGGATGGATTTTCATAAGAAAGGCCGAGTTAATACAGCCACCAAACACGTTCAGCAAATGGTAGATTTAGTCGGCTACCAACATTTTTCAGGGAAATAGGAGTGGAGTTAATGTCATCTTCACATTCTGTCATGAGAACTGGGTGAACCAGATGTTTTCTTGGAGCTTTTCAGTCAGGTTTTCCATTTTTCCAATGTAGTGTTTTCCATTGAACAATATTGAGAACATGCCTCACCGGAAGTGCTAAGCCAGTGCGGAGATGCCTCTGTTGAAAAGTGGGCGGGGATGAATAAGGTGAATAACGATTTGGTGAACTCCTGAAATTAATGTGGTACACCAGTTCGGAGTGAATCATATGCATCGCCCAGCCCTATGTCCTGTGCATTTTGACAGACTGTAACATCACAGCTGGACTTTCTGACAATCAGCATAAAGATTTTCATTTTAAGTTAAGACCGCTACACAACAGAGTGACATAAAGCATGAACTGTCCTGCACTTATTGTATGATTGTCAGATTCTGAGCTCCCACATCAACAACTCACAGGTAAAGAGGTGTTAAAAAGGTTCTTCTCTTCATCTCCTGTTGTAGTATGGAAGACACTGAGTAAAACCTAATGATCATCAAAACAAGCGCTTCCCTTGCCAGACCAATAACATTTGTGTCTTTGCCAAATGTGACACGAGCTGAGGGACACTGTACTTAGTGCCACAAGAAAAAAAAAAAAAACACTTATTCAGTAGGGCTGGGAAAATATGTCGATACACTGAAATATTGCAATATTTTCATATGCAGATTTCATATAGATATTCAAAAATGCGATATTGATCTAATCTCGCGAGATTTTGCAAGATAAAGGTGAAATTTCGCGAAAATTTCATGAAAACCTGCGAGATTTCTGGACTGAATGACGAAATCTCACGAGATTTCATCAGTAAAATAGATCGATACCACATTTTAAAATATCGATATATCAGCATATGAAAATATCGCGATATTTCAGCGTATCAATATTTTTTCCCAGCCCTATTATTCAGAGTAAAAAGACCGTTTTGAAAGTGGTTCAATTCTTGGAGGATTAGTCAGACTGACTGTTTTCCCCAAGGTCAGGGTGAAAATGGCTATTTCGGTTCCTCAAATTATTTTATCAAAATATTTGATGTTTGTAAGGCAGCTTTTCTACACCCCCATTATGTTTCTAGTTCATGCTTTCTAGTCGGTTAATAAAAATGAAAGTTTTTCCAGATGCAAGTTTTCTCCACACTCCCCGCTGATCTTTTCCTTCCGCGACCATAACACCCATCATGGTACAGTAATGTCAGCCAGATGCTCTACCTACACTTTGATACAAAATGGCTCCCTGATGAAACTTCTCCAACTACTTTGGAGTTATATGGCAACTATAAGTTACAGTGGATTGTATCTCTGCAACTTTGTTCTATTGAGTTGGTAGTGTTGCTGAGTGTTGATCAAAGACTATTGTTTCACCTGGCAGCAGACTCTATGTTCCGTCTCTGCATTGATACAGAACCTTGCACATTTACACAAAGCAGACTTGTGACCACTGTTAGTCTGGGGGACTGTATTCTTGCCACTGTACAGTGGTTGATACGTCAGAGGTTGTAATTTATCATATGTTGATGGAACTTATTGTTGGAACTTAAAACATGCTGTAGATGTGGTGTTTTAACGGTAGATATCCTGACCCACTTTTGATGAGTTGCTGGTCATCTTTCAAATAAACAAAATATGGAAACATAAGGGCTCTGTTTACAAGATAAAACTGTTTCTTAATAGTTGCTTTAATCAAGGGATGAAATTACCTGCTGTAAAAGTTTAGTGGTATCAGGTGAAACCTTTTATGGAGAGAGAGCAGACAGAGTTCATATCTCCCAGGAAATGAGAGTAAAGTCTTCTGTGAGCAGACGGCACCTTTTCTCTTGGAGATGTTGTTACTCGGGGTGTTAATACCAAGCTTCTGCCAAGACTTTCACACCAGTTTTAATGATTGTCCCCAAGCCTCCCACAGATGTCACAATCTTTGTGAAAAGGTTATTGATTTTAAAAATATTGAATTGTTAATATTTCTCTTGTGTAAACTTTATGGCTCTGCTAGTTGGAGTGCATGAACTAAGAACAAAGCCACGGCCAATTCCAACAATTTATCAAGGATATATGGACTGTTTTTATCACCTTTTTATGGAGGTACCTGTCAAAAAATAAATGATGATCATGAAGGCCAGCAACTTATCAAATTGGAACTACATGAACAAGTAACTCCAATTCAATTTTTTTTTCTTTAAAATGGCTGTTCGGGATAACAATTTTTTTTTTTTTTTTTTTTTTTTTTGAGAGAGAGAGATCACAGCTCACTAGTTGGCAAATTTGATTTTTGTGTGGATATGTATAGCAACAACCTTTTTTATAGAGAAAATCTATGCACTGGAATAAAACTTGGAGCTGTTTTAGCGTAATAATAACAAACAAAGCCCTTAAAAAAATCTGAAATCTTTACTGTATCACAGTGACTTAGAAAAAGAGAACTGTTGAGCCAGGCCGAGTATATAAAAAGTGGTTGTGGGCACTGCATATTTGGACACAAGACAAAACTTGATGTTCAAGAGCAGTCCAAAAGGCACTTAGTATGAGGCGCTGAAAATTTGTGTCAAACGTGCCGCCCCAAGCAGCACGTTGGTACATGCGTCTGTACATTGACTTTTTATGTAATTTATTTGCGTGAATAATTTTATTCAAGAGCAACAGATCCACATCACCATGACAATGGGGCCAACATTGTGAAAGCCCCGACCTCAACAACTGGGTCAGACTTCAGTATTTCAGCCACAGGTGGCCATCGGTAGGTCTTTTTAGCTCCTTCCAGACCTGCGCTGGAAAGCAGTAATAGTGCAGACTTGATCCTTTATAACGTTTGCATTCAGACAAACGTCCCAGTCTTTTACCTCGGAGATGTAGTGGACATGTTCCAACTGGTCTCCATGTCATAAGAGTGGAAATGTTGCAACACCTCGTTTTGGCTGAACGCACAAGAAAATGTTTTGGACAGAGTTGAAGGGAGAGTGGGGCTGTGTTTGCTTATCTGCAACATTTCCTGATGTCTGAACGTGACCGGGGCGCAATAAGTCCATGAGGAAGCGACATGTTTGAGTCCAGTGAAAGAGCGGATGAACTTTACCTCAGCTGCTGGCCCCAGATTGTGGAACTCACTGCCACCCGACATTAGTCTCACGACTGAATTGGGCTCTTTTAAATCTAAGTTAAAGACATATTTTTTTGGTCTAGCTTTTAATTCTAACTAGTTTATTTATTAAAGGTTTTACTCTCTCTTAGGTACACCCTGCACTCCCCCGAGTAGCCTGTTCTGATTCTCTGTTGGTTGTTTTCACTCTTAGCTCTTTTTTGTTCTTCACTTTTCCTAGTATTTAAGTTTGCATTTTTATGTTTTGCATTGTTGTCTCTTTTTCTGTTACCCTGCTGTAAAGCACTTTGTGTGTCCAATGGATACTGTAAAGGGCTATATAAATAAATTTGATTTGATTTGATTTGATTTACCGCTCATGTACCGCAAAGCAAGTCTGAAAGTGGCTAATGAGTGGATTATTTGAATAGATCAGTTAATTTGTTCTACTTTTGTAAACAGAGACTAAAAACAGAGAAGCAGAAAGAGGAAAGGTTACAGTGGAAAAGCACGGGGAAGACATTCTTATAGTGACAGTGAAGCTTAGCATGTAAAAAGTTGCATTTTATTTATTGTAAAATATATCATCGTGAGTCTCAACACTGTTATCGCCTATCGAAAGTTTTTTTTCCATTATCATGCAACCCTAATCATGACCCTAAAATTGAAAATTAAATCGAATCAAGGATGAGGGAGAATCGTGACACCACTAATAATTAGTGTTGTATAACTTTTCAAAAACAATCTCACAAATATTGTGATTTGGTTTGCGAGTTATTCTTTTAAATTCCATATTCTGGTCAGCATTTGTGCAGAAATATGTTTCTTACATGAGATGGAGGATTGCTACCTGAGAATGACATCAGAATACGAGCTGCTCTATACTCTGATACAAGGACACAGAGTTGACATATGAAAAGCTTCACTTTGTGACTGCAAGAAGCAACCTGTGGCCAAAACAATGAAGCGTGAAGGCTATATTTTCTCTAGAACAGGTTTACGCACACACAAGTAAGCACGGTAAGCAGTAGACTAAGTGTATGTCAGAAAATGTGGCTTCAGCCTCTGGAAAAAACAGACAGAAATGACCCTCTTTTTAAAATCTGCCAGACACTCGTATTATGCTGATAACTTCATGTCCATCACAGAGACACAGCTGAACAGGGGAATTCTACCATAGTTGTAGTAATTTCTGAGTTGTTACAGACTAAATGAATCCTATATTTTTAGTTCTTTTTTAATGTCAAACATGCTGTGAGATCTTAACTTTAAGAATATTTAAAGTGACTCCACTTAGTAAAACTGCCTTTATTCACTTCATCAGGACATTTAAGAGGCTGGATTGTTATATCTCCTCCAGTGTTTCAGCCATTAAGCCGTGATGAGGTTTGAAAATGTGACGTGACTTTAGTTGAGTGTAGCTGCTAGGCTACATGGTTAAATTAAACATCATCTGTCTCGTCTTCAGCTTGTCTTATTAAGGTGTTGAACCGTCTGACGGGGAAGTGTTTGCTGGACTTCATGTCCCTCATGGGTGCTAAGGCCATCTAAGAGCAGGGGGAAGAGTCACTTGCCTCTGTTTTCTCTACGTTGTGGCTGCCTCTTTACCACCTCCCTGTCATCGACTATGAGGTAGTGGATAATAAAGGAAATGAATGAAGCAAGTATGGGGGCTGAAACACAACGCAAACCCGATGTAAACATATTTAGGCTGAGAGAGGGCAAAACCCCAGATACTGTTGAAATCTCAGCTGGAAGCTTTTTTTTTTTTTTTTTTTTTTTGTAATTAAAGAGGACATGTTTGGGTAAGATGGGATGTTTGATCACTACAGTTCAAATGACTGTTGCACAACAAAGATGACAGAAATTGCATCTGAAGTGAGTGGATTTCTAAAGCCATTAACGTAGGTTTTAAACATGGATCAAAAGTGCCATGTAACATAATAATTAACCATGCTCCTTTGCGATTTTGCGAATTGCAACATTTTAAACTTTTATTTAAAAATGATTAATCTTGTGTTAAATTAGTGAGACTTTCACATTTGTTGTTAAAGCTGTGTCAGTGAGGGGCTGTCCTGTTGAACTGCAGACAGGAAAGCTGACTTCTTAAACTTATTTACAATCAGTCAGAAAAAAACTGCGGTGTGTCTTGAAAGGCTGGAGATTGTGCAAACTGAGGAATTGCATTTTTGGTGGTTTAATACAAATACAGCTGTTGTATACTGTACTATACACGGTGTATGTGCATAGCCACTATGGATGGGCAATATGGACTAAAAATGTATCATGATAATTTCTCTTATCATGGTAACGATAAGTGACAATAAAAACTATCAGCAAAATATTTTGTATTATAAATCTGGCACTAAATTCTGTCTTGAAAGGCCTACAAAATACTAGAAGCCACTAAACTATTTTAAGTTCAAGTAGTGCACCTGTATTGCAAAACTGTAGTGACACCAATCAAACAAGTCTGAAATATGAAAGACCAAATTCCACATTTATTCAAACGATGCAATCAGCAAAACTAACTTGACTTATTAAAAAAACAAAGTAGTGCAACTGCAAATACAGCCTGATAAATTGTCATTTCACGATAAAAATGATAAATTCAAATTGTTGTTGTGGGGAATTTCTTTGACGATATATCGCACACGATAAAATATTGCCCATCCCTTATAGCCACTCACCCCACCTGTTTTTTTGGAGAAAGACCTATTCTAGTTGATGTAACTTAGTAATGTCCTTGTTCTCTGACTAAGTAAAGGAAGCTCTTGAAAGGCAAAGTCTGTATGTCATGTCTGTCTGCACACTGCGAAGTGCGGAATCGTCGGCTGCATACTTCACAGCAGTGCGTCAAGTACTGTCATGTAGGGATGAGTGATATGTTATCATCTGCGATTTATCGTCAAAGAAATTCCCTGCTGTAGTAATTTGTCATGTCAGGATAAAAATGACAAATTCAGTTTATCAGGTTGTATTTACAGTTATTTACAGTATATATAGTTCATTTTGCTGTGTGCACTGTGTAAACGAATGTCTAATTTATTCTCCTATTTCAGACATGTTTGGTGTACAACTTGAACTTAATTGATGTAGTTTAGCTAGGGATGCCAATAACCATTTCAGCTCCTAAAGGCTGATATCGATAACACACATACATACCTAATTATACCAAATCAAAAATTCCAACCGGAGCCTCTGAATCCACCCTCCAAACTTGCACTCCGTTTGGCCTGAAACGAAGGATACTGGCGATGTATCCTTCATTGGCTGAATGAGCACGATGCTCAGCTCCGCTACTTCCTGAACTTATGGTAGCTCCTTGGTTTCCTTCTTTCATTACTGGACGAACTGATTAATCCAGGTGTGTCTGACCTCAGTTATCGGCCAGACACACCTGGATTAATCAGTTTGTCCAGTAATGATACAGGGTAATTGAGTTGAATGTTTTTAATAGGCAAAAATACTGAAATAAATAAACGGAGGTAAATTTTTCTTGTACTTTTTGACTTTTATGCTGATCCAAAAATTGATCCAATCCATGACTCAAAAACCGTAAACCAAGTCGAACAATGAGGTCATTGATCTGTTGGACCACAACCCACAACATACAGGGAATGCAAAATTTGCTGATAAAACTGCCGTCACACAACTAAAACACAACACTTTGAGTAAACGGCACCAGTCTGAAACATTAATTATGCTGTGACCTATGAACATTGCAGTTCTGAATTTATTGTTCAAGTATTTATCAGTAATTCAGTGAAAATGAGAGGAAATGTGAAAACTCTCTTTGCAAGTTTATTTCATTGTGCCCCTAAATTTTCTGCTTGCGCTCCTAAAAATTTAAGTTAGGGGCCACTGTGCTCCTTGTAAAAAAAAAAAAAAATTTTCCAGAGTCCTTGTACAGTAGCCGAGTTGTGGCTGATTACTCCGACAATAACTTTTTCTTTTATTGGTAAAAGGACTCAGCATAAAATGCGAGAGCATCAGTGATGGCTCTTGATGCCCTACAAAACTGGTACTGAACAATATTAAGACTTTAAGGTCAAATGCTAGTTATGATAAAGAAAACTTTTCTTTATTCTAATGTAATTCTTGATACTGCTACCTTGATCTGGTCTGAGTATGCTGGTTCATTATCATGAACATCCATGCTAGCATCACTGTTCAGAATGAATTTAATGAGCCAGGTTTCCGACTCTAATGAAATTATCTGTCGAATAAATGAGGATTCATAAGCTGGCCAGGAAAACAGGTCATGACCATAGTTAATCACCTAGTCTTTGCCTGCTTCAGCAGTGTGGTGAGAAATATTACCTCCAATAGAATTTGGTGAACTTGTAAATGAAGCATGTGGACATTTATAAATGGAAGCTAACAATGTGGTTTATTGAACTGTTAGTAATTCAGGGTCATCCCTACTTGCACTGTCATTGTACTTTCAGCCATATGAGATCATGTCAACACACTCCTGGCACTGGAAAGTTCTTGCACTGCTTTCATGTCTATTCTCTATTGTATTACCTTATTTTTTGATATCATCAAAAACAGGCCTGTCTGGAGAGTCTTGCTAGAGGGCATTTATCTCTCTCTCATCTCACTTGTTCTGTGCTTCCGAGGCCTCGCTTCTCTCCCAGCAGACTCTTTTCATTCCACCCCCACCACAGGCTACATCTGGGACCAGTATGGGCCCCTAAGTATTGGCCAGCTCCTCCCCCACACTGTGTGTGCTCTGTCTGGGTGAATTAACTTTTCTATTGTTTGGTGACTGCTGGTGTTCTCTTTTTCTTTCAGAAAATATACATGCTGACCAGGGGTAAATCAGGATTAGACATTCGTTGCTTGGCCGATATTCTTGAAACGGGTGGCTGGGGATATTTATTTTTTTTCCTCTTCAAAAGTTAACTTTAAATGAACCTCAGCCCCAGTCAATATGAAACAGATTTTGTTTTCAGTAAATAAACAAACACAAAACTGGGTTGTTTAAGCCTTGAATTATGTCAACTATTGAATAATTTTCTTTGAAATGGCACAGTGCAGCTTTCAGCTTTACATTTTTTTCATGAATTATCTGGTAGATTAATGTATTTTCATTCTTTTTGCTGTTTTGTCACAGACCAGTTTAACATTAATGAACCATTTTTTCATTCTTTCAGAAGAACAAGGAACACAAAAAACCAGTAAACTGGTTATATGAGTATATTCTGTCCGTAAGGGTGTGAGATTCTTTCCAACAGAACTGTCACACAAAAGCCATGTCGGCTGTAGGATTATGAACATTTATTTACATTTGACCCATTTATTTGTTGTTCATGGGTTAATCCCAGAATTGTCATGTAATTATGCCATGCACCCAATAAAAACACCCAAACCTTGGAATATTTTTACATATTTTTTTCTGGATTTTTTCGAGTGGCCACATAAAATTTAGGGTATGATATAATGAATAACATTTCCAAGTCTGCCACTTTACACTGCTTTGCTGCAGTCAGCTTTTACAGAACTTGAACGATAAATGAGTAAACCAGATTTTTTTTTTTCCTTGAATCCCTATGTAGCGGATGGGTTAAGAAAATTACATTCTCGTGAAACAAGTAACAGAATGATTTTTTATCAGTAAAACCCTCTTAAACAAGACTGTTTTTAGTGTCTTTTCTCTTAGTTGCAGTAAAAATGAGGGTCAGCCTTTTAAAGAGTGGCTCAGCTGGAAGAAAGAAATTCATTCAGAACATCATTTGAGTTCATGGAAGTAATTAGTTGGGAACTACTTGAGTATTCACCACATGCCTTGACAGAACAACAGTCCAGCAGGTCACCAGCTCTTCTGCTGCTCTGCTGAGAATGGCATTTTTGATATTGCATACTCTTCAGCTGTTGTATGCAATGTGTATATGTGTGCTTGCTGCTCTTACAACCTGGTTACTTGGATGGACAGCATTGTGTTTATAACAGCAGCAGATAATAAAGTTACTGGGCAGTGTAGATTTGACCGTTTTCTCTTGATGTTTATTACATTGATAGTTAAGTATCTCACAGAATCAGTAAGACATGCTGAGCTCAGTAAAAGTACTTGAGGACAGAAATTAATATTAACCCTATGTACTAAGAAGCAGGGCAACATCTATTAGATGGAAAGGGGTAGACCAATTAATTTTCAAATGGTTAAACATTTCCCTGTCAGTCTGGAGAATTTTCAGATAATGTGATCTAGCAGAGTTTGTTCAGCTTTGCAGGGTGTGCATTTGTATATAAAAAAATGATTTTCTAGGCATTTGAACTTCCCTAAGAGAACACGATTGCTTTTAATAATTTCATAGCTCAAGCTTTACTGAGATCAGTCTACTCTGGCCACTCTCAGAATTTGGTTCTGGAGCGGAGTGATATGACAGGCTGAGCTTTGACGTCTGCTTTTAGAGATACCCCGGCTGTTGCATGCAAGGATGTGTATTTAACTCTGCACTGACCTAGATTCAGAGCAGTGTTAGCACATTAACTTTCCCAGAATGACAAATGATGTCGATTGTAGTCACAAAGTTAGCTTAATTTAGTCAAAGTGCTCTCACAACCATTTTATTCTGTTAAAATTGTTTTATGTTTGAATCTTTGATAAATGCATATAGATTTGAAAAACTATGAAAAATGTCTAGAGAAAATAATGAACCGTTTTAAAACTGCCATTTCCAGCCAAGAGCAATATTGTTTTAAGTAACACATTCTGTGCAGATTTTTTCACATCTGTCTGTGGAATTTTTTAAAATTTTTTTCATCCCTTTTCTAGAATTTTCTACAGTAGTACTAGTATTAAAATAGTCTGTATGACTTGGAGTTATTATGCATTTTGTCTACATTGTCATTGAATGACTCTGTGGAGAAGCAACTCTCTTTTACAACACTAATTTCCAGAGGCCCATATTTGACCATGAAAGATCCTCCATCATTCATGTAGAGAAGTCAATGCTCTTGAAGTTGTAACTTTGATCCTAGGGCTGTGTGGTATACCGGTTCATACCGAAAACCGGTGTTTATTTTTGTTGTATGTATTTTTCATATACAAAGCCCAGACAACACGTGGAACGTGCACAGTGGGAAAGTGTTCAAGCTGGGTCTGATTTCACTGCCAGGCACAAACACCACTGCGCGTGAAAAGCTGGTTAAAGCTGTCAAAGTGAAGCACACCTTGTTTACCAGGAGGAACTAATTCCCAAAGAGGAGCCACGCCTATGGTTTGGAAGTTTACTGGCTGTGAAAGATTGGATATGGACCAGACAACTGTTTACAAACACTGTTGAGCAAAAGCGGCAGCTGGTGGTGGTAGCACTAGCAGCTAGCTTAGCCGACAACATGTTTCAGAGTAGCAGGAATGTCTTGATCTGGGACTGGATGTGATAAAAAGAGCAAGAAGCGTTCGGACTGATTTTATTATAAAAAGGAAAATATAACACTTTTTTTCTTCCTCTGAGTAATACTACCCCCCCCTCCCCCAACCAAATAGCCCAGAAAAGGATTTGATTCATTTTTTCCCCTTTCACTTACCTGAAAGAATATTATTTAACTCCTCCCTTCCTGCATTCTCACATTGTACCACTCTTTTCCCCAGAGATGTATCAAACATGTACCCCGGCTTACACTCATAGCGGGAATGTTGCGGCACATTGATTTTTCTTTAAGCCAAAAAAATATTCTTGACATAGTTGAATGGAGAGGGGGGCGTGCTGATTTTTTTTCTCATTTTTTTTGTATGTTTACGACGGCCCGGGACAAGAAAGCCCCGAAGGAAAGCAGTTTTTTAAAAAAATTGTGTTTTTTTAAAAGGGGGAGGTTTTTCCCCCTTTTTCTCCATAAAAAATTTTAAAATACTTTTTTTTTTTCTTTTTTATAATTAGGTCATTCTTCAAAAAAGTAAATATCCACGGCTCCACCCAAAATATACTATCTCTTTTTTTTTTATTATCTCTTTTTTTTCTTTTTTTTATAAATATCTATATCTATCTATACATATTTTTTAATATTTATTCTTTTTTCTATATCTCCCACCCCTAGTTCGGACTGCTATCATTTCACTGTGACAAGGACATGATTCCCGAAGATGACACAGAGAAAGAAATAAAAAAGAGAGAAAGAAAGGAAGAGTAATGTGTGGCAGTCAGGAGACAGATCAGAGTTTTGGGAATGGGCAGAGTTTACGAACAACCGATAAGCTAAATACAATGCTAACGCTAGCTTAGCTGTCTGTGGACGGTTCAAGCAGATACTCTGAGCTCCGCCATGTCCGTTCAGCACCTCTACGTCCACCGTGCAGTGACTAAAGCACAAATTTCTTATCTGAAGTGGAGGTACATGTCTCTCCTGCACTTGAGTTGCCTTTTCAAACACATGTCAGCGTTGTGTTTTTACATGTGTGCGCGGAGGTGTGGCTGCTGCTCTCCTCACCTTCTGACTGTGTGCAGACTAGGCTGCTTTCTCCTACGGTGATTTAAAAACGCTGGTCGTATTTCCATTAGACGTACGAACCTCATCCTTGTGAACTTTGAAAATCCAAACCAGTTCCATATGACCGAAGTTGAATGTTTTTTCGGGAGCAACTCCTCACTTTCGTACTCTCGTTAGCAGCTGTGCTTGCTCTCGCTCACATATTTGGCATATTTGGGAAAGAGGGGAGGGATCTAAACAAAGCAACACAATGCCGACACATTTTAGCTCGCTCTAATTGGTTTATCAGTGTCTGTCATGTCAACATGAAGCGGACAAGCATGTGGCGTGATGGTTTGGTAGAGGGAGAGAGAAAAAAAAACGTGGTGTAAACTGACACAGCTGCATTCCAAATGGTTCTACATGTTTGTGTTTTGGCAGATTGTCAGCACGGCCAAAACTTTCACGATCAAAATATATATATATATATATATATATATATATATATATATATATATATATTTGCACTACTCACAAAAAGTTAAGGATATTTGGCTTTTTGTATGATGTAGGGATGTAATGATATGAAAATTTCATATCACAGTTATTGTGACCAAAATTATCACGGTTATCATTTTTATCGCGGTATTATTGAAATACCCCACCAGCATATTTAAATATATCCAAAATGGGTCTAGACGTCTACTTTGTTCTTTTTAAAGGGGGAAAATCTCCACAGCACTGTCCATGTGGGTGCCTTTGTTGCTTTCCACCATGTTTTCATGAATTAAATAATGCAAACTGGGACTGTTGATGCTTTTGCTGGCAATAAGCAGCACCATAGTGAGCTTTTCAAAGTACAGCAATCAGTCACGGTTTTAACGATAATTAAAATTTGAAACAGTATTACTAATTGTTGCGAATTTTATCACGATTAACCATTTTATCGGCAATCGTTACATCCCTAGTATGATGTCAGAATGAATCTAAAATCCACTACCACTTTTCCAGGTGAACTGAATTAAACTTTCGCTAAACTTTTCAATGCACATGTACATTGTTCAATGGTTAAATATTTATTCTGCATCATTCTGTTGTCCAAAAAACGAAAGTTGAATATCCCTAACTTTTTGTGAGTCTTGTGTGTGCGAGTATATATGTTTGTGTGTGTGTGTGTGTGTGTGTATGTATGTATATGTATATATATATATATATATATATATATATATATATATATATATATATATATATATATATATATATATAAATATAAATACTGTAAAACCGGTAGGATTACTAAAAACAAAAAACCTGTGTTATAAAAAATGTGCCATACCGCCCAGCCCTCTTTGATCCCTTATGCAATTTTTTTTTATAGGTGGAAACAAATACATCAGATATGGCTCATATAAACATGTAAACAGCTATTATTAACATAAGCTAAAATTAATGAGCAGCAGCTGTCTGCCACTTCTCAATTCCTTTTGGAAGCAGTACAGTAGTACTACATTTTTCCACTTTCACATTTTGACTTTTTGTAAATAAATTCATCCCACCATGTAATGTATTTGGGGTGGGGGGAGAAAGAAAAATTCATGTTTCAGGGTTTTTTTGTTTTAAAAATTTTAAATAGATTTTTTTTTAACAAAAAGAATCTATTTTTTCAGTTTTTAGTGCTTAAATTCATTTGATTGCCAGCAAGTGTGGTCACCTCTATTAAAGCAGGCGTTTGTTCACTTTGCTTGTTTGCATAGGGCCCTATAATTTCTGCAGTGAGGAAAACAGAATGGTGGGATTTGACAATGGAAGAGTACTCAATGGTAAAAGGTGGAGTATTGTGGAATTGGCTCTTATGTGCTTGTGATTTGTTATCCCAATAATTTAAAAGCTTTTCATGATGCTTGAGCCTAATGAAGAAGTCAAGTTAGATAAGATCTGAATGAAATTTGACCGCTGCAGCCTGACATCACCTGCACTGACAGGGCTAAAGTCTCCTCCAAAATTCAGCAGACCAGCAGAAACACCCAAGCTGTTCTAAAAATGAACAAACTCAATGTTTCATGGCTCCAGAAAAAAAAAGGAGCAACATCTGTTCATGCTGAAGCATTTGATTGAGAAAATACACAGGGTTTTTGCAGGGTCTTAAGGTCTAAAAATGTCTAAGATTTTAAACTTTAATTTAAGGCCTTTTTAAAATGTTTTTAATTTGTTCCGGTAATGCATCCTGTTGGCCTTGAATATAATTTATAAAGGTCGTAAAAGCTGCTACATTTAACTGGCTGAAACCTGCAAGAACCCTGTTATCAATAAGTAGCATCCTTGGAGAACAAAAACGGCCTCCATCAAACTTTGCTTGTATGTTTTTGGTGCAGCTTGAGGCTGTTCTGCAAAAAATTGGGAAATAATAAACTCGATTTGATAAGGCCCAAGGCTTTAATACAAAACCAAGTGGGAATGGCGTTGGCAGTGATTGTAGTGAAGCAATTATTGCAGCTCGCCAACTTTGAAGGCAATTTGAAAACAATTTGGCTACTGTCTTGATGGACTCGATCTTTCCAAGGGGTCTTGTCCTTGTAAGTTCACCCCTAGGTCAGGTCACGCAGGTTTGAAAAATTCCAAAACTTCAACTGCTACGTCTCAGGCTGGGTAAAAGTCTTGTTTTAGCGTTCTAAATTTAGGTTAAATTTCATGACATCACAATTAAAAAGAGACTGAAGCATGGCCTGTTTGGTAGGTTTGCTAGGACAAAACCTTCATCTTATAGTGAATGACATCACAGTTTGTTTGCATTGCTGCATCTAAATGAGCCACTGGACATTCTGAGCCTAATGTTCTTTGGACTAACAAGACTAAGGTAGTGATATCTGGTCATTATGCACAGCTCTACATGTGTTAAAAAACCAAATGGAGCTTGTTGCCATCTGTCAAAGATGATGGAGAGATGATGATTTGGGCTTTTTTGTTGTGACAGGATCTGGGCACCTATCAGTTGTTGAGTCTAAGTTCCGCAGTAAGTATTAAAGGTAGGGTGGATGATGTTTTCCAAGAGCATTTTTTACTATATTGCTTAAAGTCTTTAAAGGTGTCATAACCTAGTGTTTGACATACACAATCCTTCTTAAATTATCTTCAAATTAATTTTTAATCGTAGTTGGGTGGGAGGAAAATTTAATGAGCTCATTTTGACCTCTTTTTATCCCCAACTTTAGTTTGTTGCGAGAATACGCACAAGAATTAGACCTGTCTATAAGCGCATTCACGAGGCAAGCGTCAAAGCCAAAACGAAGTTTGAAGGAAGTGAAGGAAATAATGGTTGATAAAGAGGATCCGCAGAGTAAAAGGTCTGTACTCTGATGAATATAAGCAGTGGACATCTGACGTAAAGTTACTCAAACAGCAACAACTGCATTAGCTTTTGTAGCTACATTAGCAGCTTGTCACCGTTCGTCTACTGTCCTTTACTGGTCTCTTACACGAGATAATAAGTTACAAAAGCAGCAACACTTACCAACTGCACATCTTCACTGAATAAATATAATCCATTGGTCCCTGGTAGTGCTATCCCTGTAACAACACTGAAAACTGCTGAATTCCTGCCGAAGCAACTCAGCACGGCAGTTTTTTTTTTTCCCCCCTCGTCGTCATCGGCGTTGTCGTCGTCGTCGTCCTCGTCCTCCTGCTCTGACAAAGCTGGTCATTAATCCCCACTCCGTGGCAGGTAATCAGCTGATATCAGGTGGTGCTAAAGAGGCAAGCTTAGCAGCTAGCAGCCCCTTTGGATCACATCATTAAGAGAAGAAACCAAATCGCGAACTGTTGAGAGTGCGCTCTTGTGGCCGATTCTGGTGAGGAGAGAGAGCCCGCACTCAAAGATGAAGTCACTTTCACTTTCCAGAGTTTCTGGCACGGTTTAACTGATGTCCTATTCCAATACACTCATTTTAACATGAAAAAGTGGGATGTAATGACTCCTTTAAGCACTCTTTACAAAAGGACTTTAATTCAGTACAGCAGTGGCTTCTGATCAGTAAACTTCTTATTAATAAAACTAAATCGCACTGCATGTAGTGTCAGAGAAAATGTAAATCAGCCTCCAATAATAAATTAACACCTTTCTTCTTAGATAAGTCCTCTCTCGAGCAGGTTGATGCATTTAAATATCTTGGAGTTTGGCTTAACTCTGATCTTTCTTTTAAGACTCATGTTCATTTTATTACTAATAAAATTAACTATCGCTTAAAATCGTATCGGTCATTTAATTGTTTCAATTTTCAAGTCAGAAAGAGTGGTTTCTCAACTACTACTTCCTATCTTAGCTTATGCAGACATTGTATTTTTCAATTCTACAGCCTCATGTCTTCACCCACTTGATGTTGCCTACAATAGTTTGTCGGTTCATCCTTCTCTGCCCGTATAGGACACACCACTGCGAAATGTATGCACATCTGTGCTGGCTGAAACTCTCAGCCAGAAGGCAGTGTCATTGGTTTCAGTTTATCTTTAAATGTATTTATTTTCCTTATCCCACTCACCTTAAACGGTATCTTGTTCCTTATAGCTCTTCTTATAATTTACGGCATACTGATTATCTTTTTTTTTTTTTTTTTTTTAACAGTTCCCAGAGCTGAAAAGGAACTTGAAAAATTTGGTTTTCAGTTTAAGGCACCTCATGACTGGAATAGCCTTCCTGACACTTAGAGCTCTACCCTTGTTTCAGATGTTTCTAAATGCTCTTTTATCTTATTTGCAAAATGTTTGTCTGTTTTTGATCTTTCATGTTTTGTAAATGTTTCTGTTTTGTATGTTTTATTTTTATTACTATAATTGACCATTGAGTGGGGGCATAATTACAGCTTAGGAGTGTGTGTGTGTGTGTGTGTTGCTAAAGGAGTTTGTGTATTTATTTATTTTTTGCTATATAAAACATATGTGTTATTAGGCCCATTCGGACAGAGAGGTTCTAAGAACGCAGTTCCTATAACTACGCCTCCTGAGTTTAGTTATAAGAACTACCCTTTGCCTTCAGGGTGCGTTCGCACATGAGGGAGGACCTTTTTAGGGACCATGTGTGACGCAATCATTGTGACAGTGACGTTTATGTCCCAGCAGATCCAATACAAAACTGAGGTTTCTCATCTCTTTTATTCAAAGCTATTATAAAAGCTAACTTACCAGCTTTGCCTCATCACGGTCATATGTATCATGTGACAGAACAGCCCCCCGTTGGAAAGCTGCCCTAACGTCTTTTTTACTTTTCGTTGAAGTACGCCCGGACACTTAAGTGGACAGGCCTGGGTTCGTTCACTAAAGTGGTGCAGATTGTCCTGACACAATTTGCAACTGTATTTGGGTTTTCCATCTCTTTTATTCGAAGCTATTATAAAAGCTAACTTACCAGCTTTCCCTTGTTTACCTTTTGCTGAAGTGTTCCCGGAACCTTAGTGGGCGGTCCGTCCACTAAAGTTACCAGGCGGCAGCCGCAGATTCCACTGCTATACTTTACAGCTGTGTTTGATCATTAAATAAATATGACAATAATTGCTTTTGGGGGAGGTGAAGAAGCAAGCTACGTTTTCAAGAATGTAGCTTGCTTGAACCGTTTTTCCAGGATCCTCTACCCTGCCTTTAAGTTAAATGTGAGGGTCTTACAACAGAACAACGATCCAGAGCAGAGCAACGTTTCTACAGCAGAATGGGAGTCAAAATCCAGACCAATACATTATGTGCAATACATCAATATTCGAGCATTGTGCAGTGTCACTTTTGCACTTTAACATGTAATACACTTAGCACTTTGCATTTAGCACTTTGCATTTAGCACTTTAACATCACGTAATGTGGTTAGAACTCTGCACTTTAAACCTAGATCCTGATTGATTGTGCACTCCATCTGGTATGAAATCAACAGCACTTTTATTTTGTTTTTCTTATTTTTCATTATCATGTACCTTGATCTCCTATTGTTGTTTTTATTGTTCTTATTTTATTTTATTGTGTTAGTCCCTTGTCAACAGAAGGGGCTAAAGAGGGAAATTAGCGTTGCAATAATCCTGCATATTTATATGCATTGTCCCTTTTTAGATGAACTCCAATTCAAACCACAATCCAATTGAAATGCTGTGGTGGGACCTTAAAAGAGCTGTGCATAATCGAATGCCTTGAAACTTTAATGAAGTGACGTAACTATGCCAAGAAGATTGGCCCAAAATCCATCCACAGCAAGAAACTGGGAGACTGACAATGTCATAGAAACAAATCTTGTGGTATACACATAGTTCTTCATATTCTGTCTCTGGATATTGATGTAATTATAGTGAAATGAGTGACAATTATTCATATGACAACACTTCCCTAATCACAAGGGATGAGATATACTTGCTGTATATGTAAATATTCACGCAAGCGGTCTGCGTCATCTGTGAATATACCTGCTCTAGCACGTTGCAGCCAAAACGCTTGATACCAGAGGTCACTGCTGGGAGCAGCACACAGCGCTTGGACATTGAAATTGGGAAAAGGTAAATCTGCCAGTCAGATTGTTTTTCTGGGGCATATGTGAACAGTCCAGGTCTTTTGTGGAAAATGGACGTTTTTTTTTGAGGAAGAAGAAACACTCATTTTACTTTTGCTGCTGCAATGTAAAAAAAAATGTTCTTGTTTACCAGCTGAGGCGGTATGTGTGGCCACAAGTCGCAGTACAAGTTAATACACTACAGTGGTAGTGGGTTTAAAGAAATACAAACTATTTTTGTTAAGTTAAATTAATGGGTCTGTATTTGGTGTGATTTGATTGTCAGGACTTAAAATCCTTCATTCAATAATCTTTGTTTGCTTACACACCCCTCTCTGTTGGGAAGCTGCTGAACTCAGCATGTGGAGGATGCAGGGCTGCATGGTATTTGGCAGGACAGAACAATCTGTGCATGTAAAAACACAGAGCCACATGCACACACTTACTGTATCTTGAGCATTTCCAGCTCAACTGCCATGCAAATTTTCAGCTGTTGTAGGAGGCTGAACTAAAGTATTTTTCTTGTTTTGCATATTAGTGGAAGGTTTTCATAAACATGTTGATGTCACTCACAAAAGAACAGAGTCTGCTCATCTTTTAAATTACACCTGTTAGTAAAATAATAAACTGAGCATTGGTAAAGGTCAGTTTGTAGGATGTAGTAGGGCTGAAAGATATAGAAAAAATCAAAATCGCAAAAACTTTTTTTGATCAATTTTGGCACAATTATTTAACATGATTACTCATTTTGCCAAAGCAGGACATTGGCCCAGGGCATAACACAACCCAAAACAATCTGTGTGCCGTGCCGTGCCCCCTCCATCTCACATATCGGTATTTTGCAGTAAAACATGAACATTTTTTACCTTTTCTTCTTTTTTGTGTCTCCAGTCTACATCAGCATTTTTATCTGACTGTAAACCAGAGTGGGATCTTGCCAATGGCAGAACTCATTTTCAGTCTGGGTGCAGAGTAGTGTTGTTTTTGGTGGCCTGTTTTACTTTAAGTTTTAGTCTGATCTTTGTGTCAAACTGTCATTTTATTTTTTTTATTAGTTTTAGTCACATTCAAACTCTTTTTTGTTTATTTAGGTTTTTAGTCTACTAAAACTCAGCATTTTAGTCTTATTTTAGTCAGAATAACTCATGACTATTTTAGTCTAGTTTTAGTCAATGATTTTCTCTTTTTAGTAATAATTCTGTTTATCCCAGTTATTATGATTACCTAGTATAGTATAGATTGAACCAAATTCTTTTTAGTCAAACCCATTTCACAAATCAAACTATATCATATTATGATAAACTTATAGAAGTTTCCTGACTAAATTAGTCCCCAGTTAGATCTAATTAACATATATTTTAATGTGTAATGTTGTGGATACACTAAAGTAATACACACTCTCTCACACAAACACACGCAAATGACACACACACCCCCAAGCTAGACACACACAGGCTAGACGCACACTACACAAATGCGTGCAAACACACGCACAGGCGCACACACACACACACACACACACACTTGAGGCTGGACTGTGTAAAATAGAAAGTCACATTAATGTCCTAATGTTAACTTACCTTGATTTCATCATGGAAGATGACTTGTAATTAAAGTTTGTCCAGATATCATTTCTTCGTTTTCTCCAGGGCTCTAAATTAACTATTTTGCTCACTAGCCAAATTGTCTGGTGGATTTGTAAAGTTATCGGCCAAATGAAATATCTTTCTAGCTCAATTTATTTTTGGAAAAATAATTCATGTTACTGATTAATCTAAAGTAGCCTAGTTAGATACACATTTCTTTAGACAGTGATGTTTTTAGTCATCATAGCATTAAACAACAAAAACAACTTTTAATGTCCTCTTTCCCAGCACAGAACAATGTCATTTTTCCCCATTACATTTAACACTGTGATTCTCTTCTCTGTTATCATTGGTCTGATGCCGAGAACTGCATGCCCACTTGAAATCACTGAGTGTCCAAATCACATCATGTAGACAAACCCCCCTCTTAATCAGGTTTTGGATGGTTAGATATGACTTAAAAGAGCTCACTAAGAGCTGTGCTGCTGATTTTAAGGTTGCCATTTGCATCCCCATGTTTTAATGGTTTTTTGAGTTACAAAACAAAACTCACATCAAAAGTCAAATAGCCAAATAAATGTAGGAAATACCATTTCAACCCCAGCTATTTGTATACCAGCACAAAAGGGGGATGCATTATTTGGGAAAGCAGGTTTTTACTTTGCTGAGATCTGCATTCCTGCTTTACCAAGGCCTTCACACGTTGGCCTGCAGTTCTCAACATCACACCGGTTTACTGTGACAAAAATCTCTGGTAATATGCAACAATCTAATTTGTCGATATGGAGAAGGCCTCAAACATTACAATATTTCATAGATGCAAGCCATGCAAACATTCAGTCTTTTTTTTCGAAAGAAGCACATCAGTGGCTGTGTGCTCTCACTGTGGGCCACTTTGGTCTCTTACCTGCACCAGTATCTTCATCTCCGAGAAGCCTGCCACCTTTATGGATGTGAGTCCAAAGTGTGCAAGTGATCTGCTCTGGTTTAGTTTTTGCTTGCTACCCATGTTTAGTATAGCTGACTTCTCAAGTGACTGTATGTCTTTCTCCTGTCTGGCGCACACATGGCTAATTAAATACAGTTTCCTGAAAAAAATTTGGTTCCCCTAGGGTTGAGTGTATTCCACATTATAGCGGAGTGGTTAACGCTTAAACTACCTGTAGCCCAAAAAAATTGGTTCCCCCTAGGGTTCCTACCAACTGCCAAGGTTTTTCGGCATCTGGTATTTCCCGGGGTTTTTAACGCCTCGTAAACTTGGCCTCTTTTATGTTAATGCAACCAGGAACAAAGAGCATGGTCTTGCAGACAGTCTAGCCCTAATCAGCATGTAATACATATATTCAGCTCGAGTCATAATAATCCTGGCACTCTTTCAGATCAGATGTACATAAAATAGTGTCTGCATCTCTCACATCTCTATATGAGTTAACCCGTGTCCACTCGCTGTCTTTTATTGGAATTGTCTAAAATAAGATGGAGAAGGTGGTGGGCCCCCCTTTCGCCTGAAATACGGGAAGCCACACCCCCCCCACCCCAACTGGATAAGCAATACAGAAAATGACTGACTGATGACTGATGAAGATGGAGAAGGTGTTTTGAAATGGAGTGATTTCAAACACAGTGAACCTAAAGTAAAACATAACCGACATAGGCTGCCCATGACGACGGAGAAAACTGGGCTGAATGTGTGCTGTTATATAGCACTATGGTTAGAGTGCTAGTCCTGTAAATGGATGGTGGTGGGTTTGATCCCCAGGCACAGCAGTCTTTATGCATGTTGTCTTCAATGTTTGTGTGTGTTTTTTTTTTTTTAATTCACCCAATTTGACATACAAATACTTTCCCCCCTCAGCAAATACAAGTACTGACTGCTTTGCATACCTGTATGTGTTTGTGTGTATGTATGTGTATATATATATATATATATTATGTATGTATGTATGTGTATATACAGTATATATAAATATGTGTATGTATGTATGTACATACACAGTAGTCGAGCTGTAAAAAAGTTTCAGGGGGGATGGAAAAACTCATTGGAGATTCTTTTTTTCCACCTTGAACGTAAGAATTTTAACTACCATCTTCACTTATTTTTGTTGCCTGATGATTCCTATTGGTGAAAACAATATAACCACATGAAGCGGGGGAAGATGGGATTATTAAACTGAGGGAGACCAAATGATTTCAACTCAATACGTTATTTTTGTATAATTTGGGCTTGAATCGGCACTCAAGCAGTTTGTGATAATCTATGAGCCAAAGAATTTAACTAAAAAACCCAGAGAGAACTCTTCAGCAAAATCATTGATTAATAATAAACCTTGTTAAACAAAGACTTGATCAACACCAGCCATGCATGATGGAACTGGTATTTGTCTGGAATGCTGTTACCCACCAGAACTTCATGTCTTATGCAAAACATGTTTAATTTAACAGTTTCTGTGTTCAAAATCCCAGTTTTCAGCTTTTCTCGGCTCGATATTGTGATTGGGGAACGAAAGTTGCTGCTTTGCTGGAGAGCGCCTCGGCTGCTTCCAAACCACTTTTACTTGTTTCTTTAGACACCAGCAACCCCCTCCAGTTCAAATTTTTCAGATCATATGTGCACAAGTTGAAAATCACAGTTTTAAGCTTTTCTCCCGGAGATATTGCGATTGGGGAAAGCAAGCTACCGCTTCACAGGGGAGACCACGTGCTGCTTCTAAACCACTTTCACTTTTTATTTTAGACACCAGCTACCCCCAACAGTTAGAATTTTAGAAAGGCGTGTAGAAGTAAAGTTATGAGCTTTGCTTTTCAGCGGAGCTCAGGCAGATATTTGCCAATTTGCAGGCGATCCTGCTGGACAGAATAATTCTTCATTACTGGTAAAATATTTGAGACAAACCCTTGTCTAATGTGAACAGTAAACATCTGTTCTATGTATGCCAGGTTCATAATTTCCAATCTAACGTGACTGAATGACAAGTCCTGTTTTTAGCGATCTAGTTAACAAGAATCTCTGCTAGTTTAGAGGCAACACAATGAGGTGATAAGACCAGTTGTGTTGTTATTGTGCAACTTGTGATGAGTTTAGCGACTTTTGTATAGATTGATCATAAGTAATGATTGAGATTCTGACACTTGAGTCATTGCTCGCCTGTGATTATCGTCTTTTTAAAATAGTCTCCCACATGGCGTTGTCCAGCCACTCATTTGGCCGTGCTGACATTGCAACGCAGTTGATCATTAAAGATGTCCCTCTTTGCTGCGGCTTGTGCAGCTCCCTCTGGCATCGGGCATCAACCAATCATGTTGCGTCATTGCACATGTGCGTGCCCCTGTGCCCGCAATTTTATTTCTTTCACTCAACATGCGTACTACCCTCTGATAATGAAATGCTTCTGAGTATTGGTTATATTTCCAGGATTTACTGTAAAAAGGGAGGGGATGGAATGGGGGGGATGGCAGTTTTACAGGGGGGATGATTTTGATCGTTTTTATTTCAAGGGGGATGCCATCCCCCCTCAACTCGAGTACTGTACATACACACTGAACAGTTGAAATAGGGAAGTGGCAGTGACATTTAGAACTTGGCTGCAAGATTCAGATTACCTGATTTGCAAAAATACAGGAGTTAATTGGCCTAACTATGGCAGTTGGGGGTGAGGGGCTGGGGTGGTGTTGCTGGTGTGGGGAGAAATCAGAAAATTTCTGGGAGTACTGGTATTTTAGGTCAATCCATGCTCATCAACAATGTTTTTTTTTTTTTCTTTTTACTGTTTTAGAGGGAATAACTGATGTTCTTCAGTGCTGTCTAAAAAAGTAAAGAAAATAAGATTTTTCTCTAGAACTGTTCATGTTGTTAAAGTTTCTTGATAAGAGCCTGAATGTCCAGTCTAAGGTGTCCTCTGTCCAAGGCACAGAAGTGATGAAGGATTTTGACATTTTCTTTAGTTATCTGAGGAATTAATATTAATTATGATGAAATATTTTACACAGACACAGTAAAATCTATCTCAGATATACTTTTCAGTTGAAAATCCTACTGATGGGCCGAACAAAAGCTTTTTGCTAGTTTCCCCAGGAGATTTTAGATTTATATTGAGCTATGGGTTCAAGTTTGGTTGCAAAAAGAAAAAAAAGTACCCTGCTACCACTCAGTTGCGGGAAAGGGCTGAAGTTTTTCTTGCTGCAATGAAAAAGCAGTCTTTTTCATTTGGTGTCCTGCTGGGATTTGATTGAACACTCTGGTTGGGTTAATGGCAGGACCTTCCTGCTCAGTATTTTTCAGGTCTGAGGGCTATTATTTGTTTTAACATTAAATCAAATGCTACTTGGGTGTAAATGCAGTAATGAGTCTCTGAAAGGTTGGTGGTTCAGAGTTTATGTGGAAATCTTAATGGACTCTAGGATGCAGGCAGCTGTCAGTGCTACTCTTTAGTTACTTTTACAGCATTCAGTGACATAATTTGGCAATTTATTTCATTTGAACTTCTTTTTTAAAATATAAAGATAATGCAGATTATTTGGTTCAAAATCATGTTTTTTTAACTGCTGCTGAAGTTAAAGTTCATGCTTTTGGTACTCTAATGCAGTCTTGTGTTAATAAACAAAAATAATTTTTTTTTTGTCGGTATATATCAAGGAAATGCATACCAAAATTTGCCTCTGCTTTTGACCCATCACTATTTGCACTAAAAGCCCTGGGCAGCCATGTACAGAGCCCAGGAAGCAGCTGAGTGGGTTAAGGGGTCTTGCTCAAGCCCAAAGTGATTTTACCTCTGCTGCAAGTCCAGGAACTTCAAAGCTAGGGTTGGGAATATTGGAAAAACGTTTTGACCAAGCGACAGTTTAAAAAAACACACCACCCGAACTGCAGAGACATGTGCACAGATGTTTTACGAGCAGGTTAATGATCACAGCCGAGTGGATAGCTCGTTAGCTTGATAGTTAACAGCTGACAAACCAGATTTTTAAAAGCTTTAATCCACTCGCCTCCAACTCTTTCTGCAGTGTAAAAAGTCCACACTGCAAACGTCAACGCCTCCGGGACTTAATCCTTATCCATTGTTTGACCAAGCGACAGTTTAAAAAACACACACCACCCGAAACGCAGAGACATGTGCACAGATGTTTTACGAGCAGGTTAATGATCACAGCTGAGTGGATAGCTCGTTAGCTTGATAGTTAACAGCTGATAAACCAGATTTTTGAAAGCTTTAATCCACTCGCCTCCAACTCTTTCCGCAGTGCAAAAAGTCCACACTGCAAACGTCAACGCCTCCAGGACTTAATCCTTATCCATTGTTTTGTTTTGTTTGTTTGGCACAGCAACAGTTGGCAGTCCGTTAGCTATATTTGTTTACAATGAGCGACACACAGAGGGGTCACGTGGGGGACGGAGGGGGGGGGGGGGGGGGGGATGATACATAAAGGCATTGATTCATGAATTTCCCCTCGGGGATCAATAAAGTATCTTTGATTTGATTGATTCCTTCTTTCTATAAGTTGCGAATTACCAATTCCTGCCTTTTGGTGCGAATGGCAGGGGTTGGTCAGAGTTTTTACAGAACTGTGGCTCTCACAGAGGTCTGACTTTTTTCCTTCCTTTTTATGAATACATGATGTATTGACTACTATCAGGATGGAAGGACCATTTCACCCAGTATAACAAAAAATGTTTCTGAGCAGGATTACCAACTCTGCTTTAACCTGGGTCTTTAGATCCAAGTCCACCGCCTCTCTAAGCATTAGTCCAACACTAAATCTGATCAGATTACTGGCAACAAAACCAAAATCAATATTTTATTTAGTCTACAGTCTGTTCCAGATAACGGCAGAAATGTAGTGACTTTATGTGGCTCTGTACTTTTTGATTGAGTGAGAGTAGTACTTCAGCCTAAAATGCCATACAAGCATTGCACAAAACTACCACTAGGACATTTTCAAAAAGCAAACATTAAGTTGTATGCCTTAAACAATCAGACTTAGATTTACTCACACACAGATAACCCTCAGTTAACACCTGGCCAACTGAGGTAATTACTTTACATCCTATAGCAGTTGTCTTTCTGCTATGTCATCAGCATTATTTCAGCGAAGAGCTGACACAAGCACAGTCTAAGGTAATAATATCGTTAAATGGGCAATAAAAACAAATGGCAATCAGGAGACCCTGCATTAGGCATCTTGCTTGCAATAGCAGCATGTGGCAAGCTTGCTACAAATGCCATTATGACCACTCCTACATTGTTGTTGACCTTGCGTCACGATAATGAAACATGTCATTCACTTAACAGAATGTAGCATTGGAGTCCTGACATGCTACACCCTGTCTATGAATACACATCCAATTACACAACCTCAGTCTTGCCAGAATGTATACCCTAATGGACATTTTGGCTAAAGCTAAATGAGAAAGTTATGAAGAAGCAGAATTCGTCACAAAAGGAAGTTGATTTAACAAGAACTTTTCAGATTGTTAAGTAGTTGCTTATGCTGTCACAGCTGTGTAAAATTCAACACTGACACTGAGCAGGGCAGCAATGGAGCCTTGAAGTTGCTAATTCAGGTGAAAAAGTGTGAAACCAGAGAGCTTCACACTAAGAGTTTTCTTTTATGCCTCACACAGGGAATGTTGTATGATTGTCAGCACTAATTTAATTGCTTCAGGTTAAAGTCTGCTTCAGCATTTGACTGTCCATGTCCACAAGATAATCAATAAATGTATTTATATAAAACAACTTGAAGTTAACCAGACAGCTATAAAGAAAAACATTTCACTGTAACCAATTAATTTAGCCCAATATGTTGGTAAACCTGGCAGGCCTGTGACAGTTTTTCCAGATATAAAGTTTGGATGAGTTTGAAAGTGAATTATTTTAAAGAAAAATTTTTAAAAAAGGCTTGCTTTAAGAAGTTGCAGCTCTAAAATCTGGAGGAAATAAATTGGGCACATGGAGATTACATATTGTAAGCATTCTGCACTGCCAATCTGGTTTCTTTGGATGATTGTTCACTACAAACATGCTTTGATTACACTCAATTTTTTTTTTCTGCATAGGTAAGGCAGATAGATGCAGGTGTAATTGTCTAGTCTTTTAACCATTTATGACTCACACTGTGCTACAAACAACATTGTTTACATTATTTTTAATTAATTATTCCTGTTCCAGTAAAAGAAGAAAATAGCTCCGGTATTTGAACATTTTCTCTTAAGTGGGCAGACATGATAAATGAACTGAGACAACTGAAGTATATTTTGCTTTTTCAATTTTCGTTTTTGACCAACACACAAATTAAGAAACCCAATTAACAACAAAGCCCTTATTTGATTAGCTTTTTTTTGCCGAAATCAGCAGGCACAGTATCTCAGGCTGGTGAAGAATTGAGCTCAGAGTTTTCTGCTTTGCAGCAGTGAAACAAATTGCTGAACTGCAGCAGTAAGTGAAACTATCATCATTTCCACCTGTCACTGTGGTGACGTGGCCGTGCATGTTTAGATTTAAAGGAGATGGCTAAAAGTTTAATTCCTCCCCGTCAGTACTGTAGGTGTTGCACTCACACTTGCTTGCTTTAACTCCAACCTTCAATCGTACCGCTAGTCAGGTATGCCTAATACCATCGCTCAGAACAGAAGAGGGATGTCAAGTGAGGAATCTTTCATGGTACTGTATATTATTTATTAAATCATAAGTCTTTTCTTTGTGCCTATACAAAGCTTTTACTCACCGTAACAATCTCCTCATAAATCATGTTTAAATTGCCAGGATGGGGTGAGGAAAAAAGAATGAAGTAAAGCTAACTGTATTTGACGAGCAGCAGCTCGAGTGTTGACAGCAGACTGAAAACACATCTGAATCATTTTACACTAACTCGTGCAAAACAAACCAAAACAAACCAGCTGCAGCATGCCAGTGCCAGGCTACAATACTGGCTGACCATTAATTAGCATTAGCAATAGGGCTGTAGTGATACACATACTCACTCAGAATTCAATTCGTGTCACGATTTTTGACCCACAATTCGATACATATCATTTTTTAAATGTGAGAAGTATTTTATTTAAATAACATTTGTAATAACATTTAACTTAAAGGTAGAGTCCAACCTACCAGCGCGTCCCAGAGAGCAAGGAAAGCATTCAGACTCACTTTCCCGTTGCCTGGAACAGGCTTGCTTTCAGCTGCATCGCTGGAAACTCCAACATGCTTGAAAATCAGCAGGTCAAAGTTAAGTCAAAGAGAAGGAGGCGTCTGGATGCTTTCACCACTTCACAGGGATCCACTGTTATTGGTCTTATTTGTTAAGGCTGGATCGAAATCTAAGCTTATGTAAGAGACCGAGGATTTATTAATTTTTTTTTCTTGGTTTCTCTCTTTACACACGCGTTGCACGCGGCCTCTATGGGGAGTCCCTCACGTACAGACACCGGTCCTCCTCTCCACGCTTGAAAGATGGGGCGACCTGAGTGAGGGACAGGCAGTGACTCAACACTCTAACCTGGGGCTGGTCAGGGCAGGACCGCCGCTGATTTACCATCACAAGTCACAGCAAAGTAAAAACACCTAAAACCACGTAGCAGAGCAGCGGGGGTGGGGTGGTGGTGGTGGTATTGGATCTCTGACAGCGGTTGTTTGTCTCTCGCCAGAGCTCCCTGCCGACGCTTCTCCCAAAGTAGACATCGCTCATGCACACCGAGTAAAGAGACACACGGGACACGTTTCTCGGACCGTCATGCTGGCTCTCTCTCGGTCAGCATGCTCGGCTGCTCTGACGAGGGGCCGCTCTTTATTTAAACATTTAACAAAGAACATTTACAACAGTCTTTGGCTATGACGCATGTACGTGCATAGATTGTCTATTAGTGACAGACATCACACTCTAACAGGTGAAGATGCCACCAGCTGGACTGGAGTTTTACCGTCTTTCTACATGTGTCACAGCGTGATGACAACGGTTTCGTGCCCAAACGTTTCGGAAACAAACATGAGACCGCATAGAGTTGTTGGACCCCTGCTGCAAGAATCCAGATTGTTCAAGTCCAGTTCATTTGAGGAAACTCATGAGACCGTGCCCTCAGAGGCATTAATATCTGACGAGCAGTAGCAGCTTTAAAGGGGAAGTTCTTTTTTTTTCAATCTGGACCTATTTTCTAGCATAAAATATGTTCATTTACTCACCCAGACAGTTTTGGTGTAGCTTGAATTCCTTCAGGAGATATTTAGATCCACTCAAGATCAGCATATGCCCAATATATTGGAAGTGATGGGGCAACCTCATGCAGCCTCTAAATAAGGCCTTATCTGCCACAAACTCTTTCACCAATGTTTTGTTACGAAGCATTAGTCGGGCCCCCTTGTGAGCTCAAAGCTGCTTTTTTTGTGGTGATTCATCCTTATTTACAGATATTTACTTGTTATGGTGTCACATAATAGTGACGTCATCAAAGTTGCCGCAGTAAAAAAGGATAAATCTTCTACATCAAAAACAAGAGAAAAGTACTCTCTTCTCACTGAGATTGCCATGCTGAGTTGCCTCGGCAGCAGTTTTCAGTGATTTACAGGAGGGACAGCACTACCAGGGAGCAGTGGATTATATTTATCAGTGAGGATGTGCAGTCGGTAAGTGTTGCTGCTTGTGTAACTTATTATCTTTTGTGTAAGAGACCAGTAAAAGGTGGTAGACGAGCGGACAAGCTGCTAATGTAGCTACAGAAGCTAACACTGTTTGGTTAACTTCACGTCACACGTCCGCTCCTTATATTCATCAGAATCCAGGCCTTTTACTCCGCGGATCCTCTCTATCTACCGCACCGTTACGTTTTTATCACGTTTTTCTCTGTTGGGACATCATTTTCCTTCACCTGCTCTGTCCTGATAAAACTTTGTTTTGGCTTTGACGTTTGCCTCGTGAACGCACTTACAGACAGGTCTAACTCTCGTATGTATTCTCGTGACAAACAATAGTTGGGGATAAAAAGAGGTTAAAATGAGCTCATTAAATTTTCGTCCCACCCAACTAGAATTACAAATTCATTTGAAGATAATTTAAGAAGGATTGTGTATGTAAAACAGCAGGTTATGACTCCTTCAAACATTTTCAAACTTTTTATGCAACTATTTCAATACCCCCCAATAAAAATGTGAAGAAATCAAACATATATGTAACAACAATTTACCATCTACATGTTTCATCGATGCGCATATTCACAAACGCACACAAACGGACCTTCGTGACATGAGACCCCCCACTACGTTACGTCCGTTTACTAACAAGTACTAACGTTTAGCTCAAGCTGATTAAGAAGCGTGAATATGTGGAGACTTTTAGCAGAAGCTAGTCAGCCTTCCATAAGAAAGGACGGTGAACTGGAGAATAAACCAGCAGGATTTACAAGCCAACCAGAGAGTTCAGTGAGAAGTGGCACTTTGGAGACGTTGGAAGACACTGGCTGCACTAGTCAGGGTCCGCTCCATTTACTGCCCTGGCGACTGAGTGGTGAGTCAGGTGGGCGGAGTTTCACTCATCCCCTCAGATCCAATGTCGTGTTGTTCCAACTTGATAAATAATGTTGATTTGTGGCCTTTATTGAAGCTCAGTAGACAAGTATAAGCATTAATATGGTTCTTAGAACAATTTGGGTTGGATTCTGATTCTGTTCAGCTGCTGCCGCAACATCATGTCACAGTCCACCTGCTTTACACTGTTATTGTCCTTGTTTGTTAAGAGACCTCCAATGGATCTCTGTTGCACTTGCAGTACAGCCTGAAACAGATGTGTGCAAACTTATCATTTAGTATAAACTTTTTATTCTTTTTATTTTGTTTTGTTAAAGAATCTTTCCATCTGTAAATGATTTCCCCTCCATTTAAGCAGCAAAAAGTTGTGAAGGGGGTTTCAAAACACTGAAACAAGAGGGTGGGAGGGTGGGGGGTGGGGGGAGACTGGGAGACACTGTCAGATCTCCTTATTGTTCAACTGGTTCTTCAGAGATCAAAGACAGCTATGCTCCAACCAGGCTGTAATGCTGCAGGACTGTCAGGACCAGGAGGCGTGGCTTCATGGACTGTGTGAAAGCACCAAGTAGAGAATGAGGAGCCTGACCAGAATGTTTCAAATGAATGAATTCAGAAATGACCAGTTTACTAAATACAAATGTTTTTCTTGTTCTTGTTTTTTCAGTTTGCATCCAGCATATATACTATATTAACAGCTGAAAGATATGTGTGTAAAATGGTTTAATATTTTGGCCGGTAAAAAATATGCTTGGCCTGTAGATTTTATCTAGTCAAAAAGTTAATTTCGGACACTGCCTTGTGATTCAATACCAGAGTTGGTGTTGTTCAAGTTCTATTTTTTTTTAAGGGTAACTTTGACTTCAGCATCAATATGAGCTCTATGTTTTAGCCCCACATGTCAACTTTGAGAACACCTGAAAGTTTGGTGTGCATTTAACAAAACCAGAAAATGCGAACCAGACAAAAAAAAAAAAAAAAAAAAAAATTGCATGGAAGCTACACCTGAAATATTAAAGTTTTCTTTTACTCAAGCCGTACTTGTCTACATTTGGTAAAATAAGTTAACAGTGTGAGAATAATGACTAAACTCTGTACACACACTGGCAGGTTTATATGCTTTCTTTTCACAAGATTTATTAAGCTGTACACACAGTACATATTTTTCTTTTATTGGAAAACTTAATGTAAATATCCACTCATTTTACCCATGAATAAATGTGCATACTCCGTTGACTATTTGCAGATCAATACACTGATGAAATAAGCACAGTCACAGTTTTACGGAATGTACCACAAACAGTCGTTATTGAAGACAAAGTTTTATTTGGTATCTTTTGTGCAATCATAAATGGGACAAAAGCCGTGGAATTATAAGGAGGAGGAGCTAACTTTATCTGCGACAAAGGACCCCACAGCGTGTACAGTAAACAGCCTTTCTTGCTGGAAGGTGATTAGGAAGAAGACCCACTTGTACAGATGTCTCATTAGTCTGACAGTTATTGCACACAATGCACAGCTGCATTAGTATTACCCATAATTAATATAAACAGTATTCTGTGAAAATTGATGATGGCAAATAAATCAGGAAAGGAAAATTACTGTAATAAAGATCAAGCTCTGATTTTCTGTTTTATGGAAAATTAAATGGCTTATTTGTCAGTTTCCACCTCAGCTGGGTAATGTTGCTCCAGAAATGTGTATGCATGGTCTGAAGAATGTGAGACGTGCGTTCTCACTGCACATTTTCTTTAATTTTTTGTTTAGAAGAATATATATAATGTGCGCTTGTGTATTGAAGAAGACTCAAATGTATATCTTTTTTATTGCATTTGTCCACAGTGTTTATGCATCTAGCCAATAGCAAGTTGGGGGGGAGTGACAGAAATAAGCAGAAACTTTAATGCACTTAATAGGTAACGTATAAAGATGTTTATTTGGTTTAAAGTATCTCTATATTAAATTCCACTCCCCATAATCACTCTCACTTGCCTTTGTTTCTTGAGGTGGCAGAAAGGGATAGGTTGTGTTAAGACAACGATGAGGAAAACACTGCATCTTGTACTGCGTTGGCATGGTAATATGCAAAGGCCATGAATGCACCCAGGCAGAAATAACTGCTGTTGCACTGGGGGGCTTAATTTATAGGAAGCAGTTTGCACCACTGCTGACCTGTCACTTACCAAGCCTCAACTCACTCGGTTTAGAGACCCACATTAGAGGAGAACCTCTTCACTGATAACAGTTAAACCATGGTATAATACACTGAACGACCAAAGACATTCTGGTGATCATTTATCAATACCCCTTTCAACATCCTTTCATCTATGTCATGCTGCTTTTTCTTTATTATTATGCTTCCCTCGAATGTGCGGGAAGTTTTGTTGATTTTAATGGGTGCTCCCTATTTTCGCAGGTCTGATAACTTGCATACATCACTGAAAAAACATTATATACCGCTGCCAATGGCAACGGGTTATGTGCCTCAGATTTGTGTCTTTCATATTATTCCGCCTGCACCCTGTGAAGAGCAAAGTTGCACCAGTAGACATTTAAAGGCAACTTTGTCTGGCTTGTGATTTTCAGTTGCAACAAACAGAAAATAAGTTATTAGCCACACCCAGTGGGTACAATTTCATAGATAAGATGAAGGAATGCCATCAGTTTTGATATGGAGAATATGAAACCTTTGATAATTGGTTGATGGTACGGTTTACAGAAAATGGACCAAAGGGGAAATAAAAGACACAGAAGTGTAGGAAGAAGAAGTCAACTAGATCTAAGAGAACAGACGTTAATATAAAGCCAAGAAAAGTACTGCATGGGTCATAGCTGTGCTTAAGGATTGGGTATTTGAGTAAAGGGGGCTGTCTGTGGGCTCGGCCAGCTATGACAGAGGAACTTTGAATAACACACTCGGATCGTTTTAGGCATCGGTGTAAAAATGCAGCGGCCCAGTGCTACTCCAGCACCAGTTACAAGCATAGACTGTATACTGGACAAACCTTCCACTGACATCACCCATTCGTTTCTGAGGAGCTACAAGTGAAAGTGGAATTTTTGGGGGAGTGGATAGCCCAGTGGCAGCATCGTGGGCTTGGGCGCGGAGGACCCGGGTTCGATTCCCCGACACAACCCCTGGGTGTACCACTGTGGACCCCTGAGCAAGGGGTTCTTAACCCCCCCCCACCAACTGCTCCCCGGGCGCTTTAAGTAGCAGCCCACTGCTCTCTGATACTCACAGTACAGAGATGGATAAAATGCAGAGCCCTAATTTCCCCTCGGGGATCATACAAGTATGACAAAAAAAAAAAAAAAAAAAAAAAAGAAACCAGTTGGGCAGTTCCCACTGTCTGCATCTTCCTTACCAACGTACTCTTAATTAGGACATGCCCCTAATTATGTGTAATTCCAACATTACTCATCTAAAGTCATCAGCCTTGTCAATAGAAACAGCAATAGAGAGGAGGTTTGGTTCGACGTGCTTATTCACCTAGCATGAGGAGGCAGAGAAGGAAACCAAGATCTGAGGAGTTCATTCAGCATTAAGACGGACAAAAACGCCATTGTTGCACAATGCAGAAACTAAAAATCACAAGGACCTCAGAGACTTGCAGCAAGAAATGTACAGGGTCTGCATTTACACAGAGCCAGAGAATCCCAACTCCCCAGTTTTGAGCTTTAAAATGTATTTTTCTCTCCGTCCACCCAACACAACATTTTACTGTATCTGCACCCTCTGAGGAAAGACCAAGCACTCCTCAACCAGCAGAGCATTTGGTACTAAAAGGAGCCAATGGGTTATAATTTTCTGGGACAGATTATTCCGAACCCCAGCAAGGCAGCTGCCTTGTCCAAATGTAGCTGCCACCAACCACAGCCTGAGAAGCACTGCAGTCCAATTACTGTCAAAAGCTGGTCTCCAGTCGAGAGAAATGTCATTGACAGGACATAAGTGTGAGGCCAGTTTAAGAAGTTACTGGACCCCAGCAACGAATCCAAGGCTGCAATGGAGCAACATAAGTTGCTGTCTTAAAATGACTAATGAAAAAAACAAACAAAAAAAACTTACATCTAATCTCTGTGCCATTAAGCTTAGCATGCTTACGACCAGGGCCTGAAATTCGCTGCGGGATTGCGGGAATCGCGCATAATACCATTAATTCCCGCAAACTTCGTTCTTATAATGCGGGAAATTCCCGCTTGCAATTGCAGCGACATAATGTGCAGTGAGCGTTTGCATCGGAGCCATAAAATAACGTAGAATAAAGGGCTCGACACGCTTGAGGCGACATCCCTCTCCTTTCATTCAGAAGGAGTGACGTCGCCTGCCGCGTCGGCCCTTTAATAAAGCGCGCGCTCCCTTTCTCTCTCTCTGACCTGTCAAATGTCGCAGCTTCCCTCTTGTTGATAAACCAGCCATAGTTGGCGGATTTCCCGCCGGTAAGACGATACTTTCACGGAGTCTTATAACGTAAATGTAACTTCACCTGGAGGGAAGCTGGTCTGGACCAACACCAGTAAAGATCTGCACTGTGGCAGCGCCGGTGTCGGTCTCGTTACGACCCAAATCCTCCGGATCCTCAGGAGCGCCGGTGCTGGTTACGGTACCAAGCAGCCCAAAAGTTTAGCCTAACTGGCTCAGAATATCCGTGTTTCATCATAATGCGGGCACGAGCTGCTCAGTTTAATGTTGGTGTGATGAGACCAACATCAGCGCTCGCACTGTTTCTCACATGGCAGCTGAATGTGAGTCGTTTATAGAAAAAAAATTGAAAAAAAGTTTATATTAGGAACATTTTATATTTTGACGCATAGGCTAAAGAGCATTAAAATTCATATCAAAAATCAAATTTTGTATTATTTTGGAGAAGAAGCTGATTTTGGGGATGTTTCCTCATTTTCTCACATTCTCACTGCTCTTTACTTGTTCTTGTTTATCTTAGCTTCTTTATTGTTTTCTCTGTGTTTCCATTTTCTTTCCTATTAAGTATCTTTGGGTATTCTTAAAGGTGTTATTATATGTGTTATTATATTCATTAAGTTTCTGACAGTTTCTACCTTGCATGTAGAAGATGTTCTTCCTCCCCAAGACCAGTTTTATTTTAACAGAACTTTTATCAAATGCAGAGTATGAGAGGAGAGAGAACAGAACCGAGCTGGAAGAAAGAACCACCAGAACCACTAATTATAATTATGCAGTTGAAAGATGCAACAGATTACTGCAATATGTACTTTTTATATTAAGTTGGTAAAAACTGATGATACTGGTAAAGAGAACGGAGACGGGAAGAGAGCTGGTTAAGATGGAAACTAAGAAGGACAAAAGACAAATTAATGCTCCTTATTAATCTGAGGACGGGAGGGCACTGTAAGACCTGTGGTAAAGCGCCCTGTAAAATCCCCCCCAAAGTATCCAAATCCCCCTTGTGAAGCATGTAAGGGGGATTCCCCCATTTTGAGAAGTGAATTTCAAGCCCTCTTACGACCATATGAAATCTTTTATTTTTTCTAAAATTCTGTCTTAATTGATCTTTTCGTTGTTTTTGTGTTTTTTAATAATAGAGAATTCTGGTTTTGGACTAATTTAACACAAGAGACTGTATAAAGCATTGAAATAGACAATTTATTCAGTTAAAGTATAACTGAAAACTTAAATGCTTTCACACTGTTAAAAATCCTGCCAATCCCATTGCTTTTGTAGTACACTTCTAAAGCCTTTCTGTCTCATGTGTTCAGCTCATGCATGGATTCCAGCCAGTCTGATGTACATAAACCTATGTACACAGCAGATGGTGGAGTCTCACAAATTCTCTTTTCTTCTCATAACTATGGAAAACCTATCTGTATAGGATGATGCTGTTTTGAAATGTCATATCAATTAAGTGTATTGAAAATCTTGGTGTTGGCATATGGGTTGTTAACATTCAATGTATTTCTTAAAAACATGGGGAACAATCCTAGAAACAGAATTTAATACCTGCAGCTTAACAACCTCAGACCTCACCTCTCTGAACAGAATGAGATGTTCAGGTTGAAGAATGTGCACCTGGTGCAGTGTTGAGTCATAGTAGAGATTATGATTATGGATGGACAGTTTGAAGTTGACTGGTTGGGTCAATAAAAATCTTTGTTGTGATGTCAGCATGATGCCATCAATAATGAAACTAAAACTTCTTCATACGGAAATTGTGACATGTATGTGAAAGGCTGTACTCGAGCACACACGAGTGCTTTTTTTTTGTTTGTTTTTTTTAAGATTCTGTGGGCTCTAGTATCCTTTGCTTTATGCAGCAGTGTAAAGCAGAAAGTGCTTGTAACCAGAAGAGCCGTGATTGTAGCTTGTAGCTAAACATTCACAATGAACAGTTTCTCTCAGCTGACTTTTTCTGTTCCAACAGACCTGTTCTAACTCCGACCTGTGCTGTCAGACCAGCTGACCTGTGTTGCCAGATCTCACCAGAGAGTAAAAACTTTTAATTAGGTTTAATTTTTGTGTTTTGCTGTAGGTCTATTTAACATGGCTCATGTGTCTTCCTTTGATTAGAGCTTCAAAGTTCAACAGTCTCCTGTCCTTGTACTATTGAAACTGACAACTCAAGTCTGCAAGCCTCATGGATAAGAGTTGGTTTATTTTTGTTTGTGTTTTTGCCAGCATGCTTCATCGTATTTCACACTTGCAAAATCTGCAAAATGCCTTTTGGGTCATCAAAGGGATAGTACATCCTGAAATCTGTGTTTTGAGATGTTAACAACAAATATTACTTTATTGTGATGAAAACTGCCTATTTTGTTGTTAAAATTTCAGTTTTTCTTTTTTTTTATTTCTTTAGAAATGGTTTAGAAAAATAAAATGACTCAACACCCCCTACATGATAAAACCAGGTTTTATTTTTCACACTAAAATGTGATGTAGCCATGTATGTTGTGCATGACCAAGATAACTACACCCCCCCCCCCCCACTCCTGAAGCAAAAAAGGCAGGAACTGGCTTTGCCAGCATAGAAACTGTGTCCACTGACACGTACAGGTACTACCCAAAAAATTAGAATATCCTGAATAAGTTAATTGATTTATGTAATTCAACTTAAAAGGTGCAATTTACATATTGTATAGATAAATAATATGCATATCAATATATTTCAAGCTTTTATTTGTGTGGATGTTTCCGATTCGGACTTGCAGCTTAAGAAAACCTCAAATTCAAAAACTCAAAAAATTTGAATATTGCATTAAAATCAATTATAAAAGGATTTTAAAAGCAAAAATATCAGGCCTCCTAAAATAAAATCTTGCATCTGTACTTAATACTTGGTTTGGGCCCTTTTGCTTGAATGACTGCCTTAAGCATGGACACCACCAGCTTCTGGCATATGTCAGGTGTTTATGGAAGAAAAACATGCTTCCATCACAGCCTTGAGCTCTTCTTTATTGTTTGGTCTCTTCCCGTTCAGCTTTCTCTTGTCAAAGCCCCACAGATTTTCGATGGGGCTCAGGTCAGGTGAGTTTGCGGGCCAATCAAGCATGGTTGTTGAACCAAGATTTTGTACTTTTGGCAATCTGGGCAGGTGCCAGGTCTTGCTGTAAGATGAAGTCTGCATCCTCATACAGCTGGTCTGCTGAAGCAAGCATGAAGTGCTCCAAAATGTCCTGGTAGACGGCTGTATTTATGCTGGACTTAATGAAGCACAGAGGACCAACTTCAGCAGCTGACATGGTTTCCCAGGTCATCACAGACTGGGAAACTTAACATTGACCAACTTCTCCAGGTTGCTGTCAGCCCTCCGGCTTGTACACCGTTTTCTTCCACACTTCTTCCTTCCACTTAACTGTCCATTAATGTGCTTTGGGACAGCACTCTGAGAACAACCAGCTTCTTTTGCCATCCCTTTTGTGTCTTTCCCACCTTGTGCAGGGAGTCAATGATGGTTTTCTGCACAACTGTCAGATCAGCAGTCTTCCCCATGATTGTGAATTCGTCTTAACCAAGACACAGACTTTTTAAAGGCTTGGGGCACTTATGCAGATGTTTTGGATTACTTGCCTGATGAAAAATGTGACAGTCTGAGACTACAATACTGGAGCTTTTCACAGTATTCTAATTTTGAGTTTTTTGAATTTGAGGTTTTCTTAATTAGCTGCAATTCCTAATCAGCAACATCCAAACAAATAAAAGCTTGAAATATATTGATTTCATATTATTTCTCTATACAATATATAAATTGCTACTTTTAAGTTGAATTATAGAAATACAAAACTTTTTCTGGATATTCTAATTTTTTGGGTAGTACCTGTATATGGACGTAAGCAGCTCCCATTCTCTTTCACTTGCATTATGTTAGCATCTATATTAGAAATGGCAGTGCCTAGTGCTAACGGCTCAAACTGATATGGTTCAGCACCACCTCCTTCTTCTACCATACCGGTATCTGAGGGGCTTCTGGAGGGGAAAAGTCCTCCACCACAAAAGATCGCTCTGCGGCGTAGGTGCTCTACACCGCAGGTGCTCAAAGAGCAAGTACGTGGTACGCAGGTCGGTCTGGCTAAATAACCAGGAGGAAAGCTGGTGAAGCTTTTACCGCTCTACGGTGCTTCCTTATGGAGCGGGGGAGCACGCTGGGGCAGGGGGGTGGGTGCCCACTGCAGCCTTAGTGACCCCCCTTGGAGCATTTTCCCGAGGAAAGTTTTCCCTTTTGTTGCTCTTTTTGTGACATTCTGCGTTTATAATGTGCGTTGCGTTTTTACTGTTCAATTCCTGATTCCTTCTGTGATTCCGTGATCCGGATTTTATAGGGCCCAATGTATTGTCTTTTTTTCTGTCTCACTTTTTTGGAGATGTCGCCGCAGGCGCAGGCTCTTTTCATCTCCTGTCTTCTTCATTTTCTGGCTTGTTTACCAAAGATAATATACTGTTGCACAAGTGGTGTTCTATATTATCTTTCTTTTTAGTCACAAAAGAAATAATTCATACATATATTTGAACAATAACATTATTAAATCAAGACATCAGCGTAAATGAAATATTCCTCACAAAAACCCAAACCAAAATTACATTTTGAGCTGCAGACACGTCTCTTACACAGACTAAGTAAATAAGTGACTGCCTACTAGGGATGCACCGATCCGCCTTTTTTGGGCTCCAATCCAATTCGATATTTGATGGATCGGTATCGGCAGAACCGAAGCAATACTGATACAGAAAAAGGAGGGAAAAAAACAGCATGGTACTGTTTGACAGCACACCTCCTTGTGTGAAAACAGACTGGGATCTTTCTTTTGTGCAAGGTAACATCAGACTTGGCTTTAAAATATTTTTACAGTTTTTTTTTTAAAGAGGAATGAATGTATTGAATTACTTATTTAACAACTGCACACACACAGCAATCTTAAATAAACTTTAACAATCTTAAAGCAGCTTCATAAGCTTGCTCACATATGTAAAAAATATAACAAAACATGCTGGTTCAGTAAGTGCAGTTAAATAAATGTAAAATAATAAAATGCTGAAACTGAGGGGAAAAACAACAGCCTGACCTCCTCAGTCAAACATGTCAAAATAAACAGGAACAAAACTTCTGTAAAATGGTTCAGTCAGAGCAATTAGAAATTTAAAATCCAATTTAAAATAAATGGCCTAAATAAAGGAGCTAAAATTGTGAAAAAAATATCTCCACTAGCTTGGTTGGTAGATATATTCATACCAGCAAATCATCTTTTTAAAATGGTTTTAGTACACTAATGAAAATAGAAAATGAAAGATCCACAACAAAAGAAGCTGAATAAACAAACGCTTCATCAGAGTTTTAAAGACACACAACGGAACTTTTAGCAGTTTTCTCAGTGACGCGCCCCCTATCGGCGATTAAACTAGCAACCATCTTGTATCATACCTGCACCGTGATTCACTCCAGCCAGTAAAAGACAGTCTTATCTTGACTCTTGTTCTGTCCCTTCCTCTCTTCCTTTTCCTCTCTTCCTCCTGTAACGTTTCCTTACCGAATCCGACATGATGTGCGTTCAAAACAATCGCGGGGTTGATCCCTGGTTTACATCCGGTTGCTAGTGAGTGACGCGGTGCTGCAGCCAATAGTCGGCTGCAACGTCACAGTCGCGTCCCGGATGGGAATCTTACATAGTGCTGTTTCTGAGCCCCGGGACGCCTCTGGGCAGTGACGGCTCGAAAATGCGCAAAATGAATGTTGGTGTGCCATCAAAATGAGTCAAACGCAGATTTTTAAGGTCTAAAAGTTACGTTGTGTGTCTTTAACATGGAGGTCATTTCCAAACAGCGAATTGGAATTAAAAAAAAAAAAAAAGCCTCTCCCACATGCTGTACTGGACACCGGTACTGTCAGTATAAAACTTGTCATGTTCAAAAAGATTTAACACTATTTTATACTTTCTCCGCGCCCTGTCGGCACCCGCGGTATCTTTACCTGAAACGTGGAGACCAATACGCCGCAGGACTCTTGCTGGAGCAGCGACAGAACACACGGCAGCCTGCTAGCAGCTAGCAGCTGCGACTCTGGCCTTGTGAACAAACAGCCTCCACGTGCTGCGACGGTTACACGTGATGTCACTTAAAGGCGCTATACCTGATTTTGCACATTTGCGAACCTTGAGCGAGGTGAAGAGTGTAGTTTGAACTGTAAGCCCCGCCCCTAACTGTTTCTCCCAGTGATAAACGCTCCTACTCTCGTTTTTCTCTCCTCCCACTCAACATGCACAAAATAACGCGCACGTTTCATACTCGTGCACAAAGAAACTCTCCAGAGAAAACTTGCATCTTCCAGTGAAATTACTGTTTTGGTTGCAGTAAATGGCACAGATGCACAGTTATGAGTTATGATGTTATAGGCGGCGTTACATGACAGCCTGATAAAGTTTCTAACCAGCCCCTTCGAGGAGCAGTGATGTAAAGCTTCTTCGTGTTACGGTGTAAATATCACTATTATATACGGTAGACCAGCAGAGGAAGCGCCAGCACCCGAGGACGTTAATGTTACTGAGAAGAAAATTATTGAAAAAAATACCTGTCTAGGCGGACGAGTCCACATTCAGTCCGAGGCGTCCGGCTGCTCTCTACCTTCAGTACAATCCACCGAGAACACAAACTTTATTCCTTCTTTGGTCTCTCCTGCGTTTCAAGCCTCTCTCCTCCTTTTTTTAGGTTTTTTTTTTTTTTGTGATGATGCGGTAACTGTGCACAGCCTCTCTGGTGATCGGATCGCCTATCGGCAATCGACACTGGCCGATTTCACATCCCTAGCTTGCATCCATCACAGACAATAAATGTAACCATCTCAAAGCAACCAAACATGTTTCCTTCCTGAACATACTAACCAGTCGCTTGGCTGGTAACGGAAGGGTTTGTTGCTTCCTCGGTTGTTAGCTATCAACAAAGTTTCCTCAATACTGCTACATAGTGTTCTGGCACTGAAATGACGAGCCTATCCGAGCCTGGTTCAAGCACTGGCATGTGAACGCAACACAAGAATCAATGATCCCGGGCCAGACACAGACCCCAGCACGCCATGAGAAAAGGCCCTAAATGTCCCAATGCTGCCCTACAGTTATAAAAGCTGATTTCTTTTCCATTCCTCTCTGTCCAGTGAAATGCACAAAACAAAGAGCATGCTGCATGTTGACAGCATGTTCCCGGCAAAGCAGTCTAAACCCATTTCCCTTTTACAGCCAAATGCACACCACAGCACACATCATTTCCTGTCTTTTATAGCATTATGTCAATTTGCTCCTACAAGTACAAGTGCTCCTACAGTGGCAACTGAATAAAGTAAATAGTGGTGGCCTTAAGATTTCCACAAGAGGTAAACAACATAATAAATCACCAAAGAATTTGCCTTTATTTGTGATAATAAAGGATGTTTGCGGTCATTTCATGCCTGTCAAACTCTGCCCAGTATGTTATGTAGTTCTAAGAAGGGTGGTGCTACCCTGAGATGCCAACATTTCCTGTCTAAGATTTTAGAAGTAATGAAAAATGTCCATGATGGATGTTTTACAACACCTAGTGTATCATAAAGTTTGCTGGATCACAAATTTTAAAATCAAAGATATTGAGTTTATAGTGATATAAAAATAAACTGTCCTATCTCAAAAGCTAAAGACAGAAAATTATGAAAGAGATTTTTAGTTAAAATGGGCAAGTTGAGACGGATATTTATTAATTGATGATCGTAGTTATGAATTAGTATTTATAAAAGTGTTCCCACGAAAGCCTTGCTTCTTGCTAGGCAACAGTTGTAAATAAGAGTTTTGTTCGCTATATGGCTTGCATGTTTAGGCAAGGCAAGGCAAGTTTATTTGTATAGCCTTCTCACACAGTGCTACCAACAAAGGAGAAAAAAAAAACAATAAACAAAGTAAAGAAATTAGATTGCAAGAAAAACTTCACGTCATAATAGCTCTAAAGGTTAGTACATAATTTTAAGATGAAGCAGTAAAAATACTATATTATGAAATAATAGATTAATAAATCATAAAGTACAAAAAAACTTTCCATTTTGTCATCTGTAATTTCTCTCGATAAACAACTTCCTTTTTTATGATTGGTTACAGAGAAGCCAGGAATAGTTTCAAGCATCAGTCAACTGTGCTTATTACATTACAACGTCACTCTGGTATTTTTCACTCTGCTGCTGTTTTGTCATCTGATAGTGGTATGCATCACCCCTGCTGATTGTCACTCTGTACACAGGGATGTTTGTGTTATCATCACAGTTATTCTTCAAGACTCAATGGAGTGAACAATGCCAAAGCCAACTTTAGGAATGATTTCTCTTTGAGTGTGATCCACTACTTAACTACCAGGCTTAAGATGCAGTTTAATTTAGCAGTCAGCTGGACAGTTATTGCATGAAAGCAAAACGGCTGCTTTAATCTCCTACATCCAGTCATCATAGATTCAAGTCTGATCACAGAATGAGTTTTACACTTTTAGATACTTTCTATGAATTTTTTCTGTGTGGTTGTTTGTGGTTGCAAGTGGTTCCGGTATCAGTGCCTGAAGAAATTCTCAAGTACAAATGTTTTCTAATGAACAAGTTAGGACCCTTCATCCGACTAAACACGCCTACCCGTGAAGTGTAAAAGCATAGAAAGCCATGCATCATTCTCCAAGATTTTCTCTATGTTCAGTGGATGCACAAAGTGTGATTCATTATCCCTCCCCTCATTTCCTGCAGTGCACAAAAGTAATGAGACCAGCATAAGTGAAGGACTGCAAACTTATATAGAGGGTCATGCTGTTTGGAGTACTCTTAAGGACTGGGCAGTGATTTCATCAGTAGCCAGATTTCCTTCTGTCCATCCATCTTATCCCGCTGTGTGTAGTATTAGAAGCCTCTGGCCCAGATCTGTCATTCTTATTCACATTCTATGCTCCCTTCTGCCTCACTTACATTGGCAGTGGACTGGGTCAGTCCCAGCTGGCCCAATCTGAAACTGCTTACTGGTGAAAAGCATCCCCACAGTGACAACAGTGCTGCCCACATGCCAGCTGTTCAGTTCTCACATTCACCTAAAACAACCCCACTAAACTTTAAGACTATCAAAATATATTGCAGGTTATAGAGCAAATTGTCTGAAGAACTTTCCACCTGAGACCCATATTGCAGAGTTTTGTTGTTGTCCTTGCCATCGCTCTACAATACAGAGAAAAGGCTCTCAAACACTTAGACAATTCAACTGAATTAGTTGGCTCCAACCTTAATTTTTTTTTCTCTAGATTTTATTTACTCTTTTCTCCTACTTTTTCATAATCTCTTCACTCTTCCCTTTTATTTGAATGTTCTCAGTGCAGTTTTGCAGTGTTTGTATCTGAGAGGTTTTAAGTAATCAAAATGCTGCTCAGACTGTGGACAAATGTAGGCCAAAACTCTTCTGAATGACAACTAGCTTTACAGATGTAGATAAAGAGCACAATTCTTCCTCAATTTAAGTGTTACCTAACAAGTAACACAAAATAGGAAGTTTCTTTTTGGTGAAATACATGATGTTGTTGTGGAGGAAATAATTTGAAAAGTTAATTGCAGTACCCTATGGTTAGGGGAATGGTCAGCCATTAATTTATGGTTTGCTGGAACTGTTGGCTGTGCTTTGCTTTATTTGATGAACTGAGGCAGGATTTGCTGACTGTTGCCAGACTCCCTTTAAAACGTTGCTTTCAATAGAAGTGATCCGCAACACAATGTGGCCACACAGAAAGCTCCCACCATCATCAAAACCCAACCAAGTCTGACAATGCCTCGTGTCACTGTTCACTCGGGCTTTGCAGGGTCACACATACGTGCACCTTTTGTGTAAGATTGTTTGTAGCTTACACTCAAGGAACGCCACTCAGCTAAAAACTTCTGTATAAAAAACCTCAGATTACCTTCCTCTTGGTACTTGTGTGTGGTGGGTGTGTGCATGTGTGTGTGTGTGTGTGTGATAATGCACTCCATACTTTGTCTGAGTTCAACACTTTTCTGACCATTAATGTGCTTCTCACCTCAACAGAGACCATGACAACCGCCACTTCCCCTATCCTGTTGAAATGGGACCCAAAGAGTCTTGAGATCCGCACCTTGACTGTGGAGAGGCTTCTGGAGCCCCTGGTCACACAGGTAGTTCAGTAAACTCTGATGTGAAGATAATGGAGCACTTCCAAAAATGTTTGGCTGCTGTGTAAAATGGAAATGAATGGTGGATGCAAATACTGGAACATTATTGAAGCCCTATGTTAAAATTCAGATGCATGTGTGTGTGTGTATAATGTGTGTGTATATATATATGTGTGTGTGTGTGTGTGTGTGTGTGTGTGTGTGTGTATATATATATATAAAAAATATATATATATATATATATATACACGTGTATTGTGTGTGTGTGTGTGTGTAAAAATAAAACAACTAAACAAGCAGGATGGGACTCCAAAGCTAGAATTTTGTTGAGCAACACTTTGAGACAATCACTGCAATCCTGTATTTTCTGTAACATCCAACAAATGTCTGCACCTGTTGACAGGTATGTGAGTCCACTGTTCATGGGAAAGGTGCTCTAATGTGTCTGGGACAGATTTGTTTGTTTTTTAAAATTATTTTCAAACACAATTCAAAGGCAATATTTTATACCACTTAATTATATTTTTGTACATTTTTTTTATTCATTATTAGTTTCTTTAGTGCCCTCTTATTTGAATTACTATTGTAATTTTAGCCTTTCCTTTAATTGGAGGGTGTGAATAATTTTGAGGACGACATATACAGTCATCCTCAAAATTATTTGTCAAATATAAAGTACCGTCCCGTCTTCTTCCGCTTATCCTAAGTTGGGTTGCGGGGGCAGCTGCCCTAAGCAGGGAAGCCCAGACTTCCCTCACCCCGGCCACAGCCGCCAGCTCATCCGGGGGGATCCCGAGGCGTTCCCAGCCTAGCCGGGGGATTTAGTCCCTCCAGCGTGTCCTTGGTCTCCCCTGGGGCCTTGTCCCGGTGGGATGTGCCTGGAACACCTCACCAGGGAGGCGTCCAGGAGGCATCCTGACCAGATGCCTGAGCCACCTCATCTGGCTCCTCCCTATACGGAGGAGCAGCGGCTCTACTTTGAGCCCCTCCGGGATGACCGAGCTCCTCACCCTATCTCTAAGGGAGAGTCCGGCCACCCTGTGGAAGAAACTCATTTTGGCTACTTTTACCCGCCATCTTGTTCTTTCGGGCATGACCCACAGCTCATGGCCATAGGTGAGGGTAGGAACGTAGATGGACCGGTTACTCGAGAGCTTCACCTTCTGGCTCAGCTCCTTCTTCACCACGACGGATCGATGCAGAGTCCGTATCACTGCAGACGCCACACCGACCCGTCTGTTCATATCCTGCTCCATTTTTCCCTCACTCGTGAACAAGACCCCGAGATACTTGAACTCCTCCACCTGGGGCAGGACCTCGCTCCCGTCCCAGAGAGGACACTCCTCCCTTTTCCGGGTGAGGACCATGGTCTCGGATTTGGAGGTGCTGATTTCATCCCAGCCGCTTCACACTCAGCTGCAAATCGCTCTAGCTTACCAATTGCAGGATGCAGCCTGAGGCCAAAACACTGATGTCTGGTCACTTCAGGCTAATTTTTCTCATGACCAGGTTTACTGTATATACTGTCCTTGTATTAGAAACTTAACAGTCTGATGTTATTTATCTTATTAACACTTGAGTGCATCCTCTCTTTACATGCTTTCTGTACTGCACACAGCAGTGTTCTCCCTCAACGCACACACATATGCACACCCCCACCCACTCACACACACGCCCACACACACCCACACAGACACACACACACACACACACCACACACACACACACACACACACACACACACACACACACACGTGTAGCATAATTACCAAGTCACATTTTGTCTAAATTGTGGCATCTTCTTCATTTCACATTCCCAACACTGCTGATTTACTGTGCATCATCATTTCTGAAAGTCTTGAAAATGATTTAGGCAATTATGCTATGAGGTTAACGATGTGCATAAACACACAAGTAGGCACGCCCTAACCAGCATGTTGGAAAATATGTTGCTTTGGCCACCTAAGAATCTGATTGAAGGTGTTTTATTTGAAACTCTCCTTGGGAGGTAAAGAGGAAACACTTTTGTTATGCTGTGAACTTCATGTCCAGAAGCAGCCAAACAAGTGGGATCTACTATAGTAATTTGTTGTAATTTCTGACTCACATCACATTTACAGCTTAAAATGGATCCAGTTTTCTTTGTAGTTCAGTGGTTACGTCTTCTGTCCTGTTTTTTTTGTCACATCATCTCAGTCACTTATGGAAAATCAATCTGTGATGAGGTTGGAACATGAAACGTGACTTCACAGCTGAGGGTAGCATGATGTTTAAAATGACTGCAGCACAAGAATAATGACAGGAATTACATCTGTAGGGAATGGATTTGTAAAAACTGTGGGTGCTGCAGTTTTGGTTTAGGTGCGGTTCAGGTTTGGTTTTGGATTAGGTGTGCCGTGAAACATGAAAATTAATCACGCTACTTTTTGATTAGTGAATTGCAATGTTTTGAAGGCTGTAGGGTTGCACGGTATACTGGTACCAGTATAGTACTGCAATACTAGAGGATTAAAAACGGTACTATACCAGCATTTAAAAAGAAACTGTACTTTAAAAAGAAAAAAAAGCAGCTAAATAGGTAAATAGGAGCCTGTCTCTTTAAGCGCAGCGAGGCCAGTGAGTGTGACGTAGTTACTCTTGCGGGGCTCTCAGTAAAGCAGCTTCACTGAGGAGGAGACGTCAGGTAGCAGATATGCTGGTTTCTGGCGAGTGGATGCTGCCACAGATACCTGAAATTTGTTGCCTCTGTTAGCCAGACAGACTTTGTAGCATCGCTTTCACTGCGGTGCTTCAGGGTTCAACGGCTCGCCTTCGTTATTAGCTTTGAAACCGTAATATTGCCAAACTGTACTTTGAGCCCCTACTTTATCAACAAGAGCTTTTCCAAAGCCGTCACCTTTTCTTTTTTCCTTTGAAGTCACGGAACAAGTCCGCGTAGTTGTCGTTTAGTCAGTTGGGTGCTGATGATGTTCAGTTATGTCAAATAAAAAGCACAAAGCCTCTTCCAGCCCGGTAGAAACCTACAGAAGCCTACATACGACACAAACGGTTAATAAATACATTTTTAATTTTCTTCAAAGTTATTACATCCTTAAAATGTTTAAATAAGTTTAAAGATGGCTGCAGAGATGAACTGACTGATGTTATAATGGTCAGTCACGCAAACATGATTTTATAGACATTACCTCATACCCATTTAATGTTTCACATAAACTATTGAGACACAGAATTAAATAAATGAATATTCTGAAACACATTAAAAAATATTCCAATAGCCTTACCATATTTAATTCATTTAGATATACAGTTTATTTTTCTACTTATGTCCATATAATGTTTTATGTATAGATTGATTTTTATTTTAATTTGACATTGCTTTATACAGTATTACTGGTTCTCTGTGTTCTAAATTGAAGATTTAACTTATTTATTTGATTATTTTAAAGTATAGACTTCAGGAACAATAACACAAATAAAAGAAATATTGAGTTTGGCTTACCTTTTTAAAAAAGTATAGAAAAGTACCGAAAAGTATCGAAATGCAAAATGGTATCGGTATCGATTTGGTATTGTGACAACCCTAGAAGGCTGTGAAGTTGGCCTTTTTAACGAGTCTATGGATATGACTCCCTTTGGAGCCTGCCCCTAGCAGATGAGGGGTGAACTGCAATTTTTTGGACTTCAGGGTCGTCTTCACGCTTCTCACCAGAGGTTGCCGCATGGCAACAAAAGAGATTAATCTGTGACGTGTAACCATGTGCACGACTGTTTGTAGTCCCAATTATATGTGTAGAAAAAATTGTAAACATTGACACCCCTAATCTCAGCCATAGACTGGCTCATTCAAACACTGACTTTGTTTGCTTTCTAAGATGAACAGATGGCCTGATGAGACTTTAGTCACGCTAGCTCATTGTGACAGTTTGTTACAAGGACTGGTTATTATTGCATCACTTGACTAAGAAGATAAATTGGAGGCTCCACAAATTTTTTGTGATCCTCAGCTTACCTGTACTTTTTTTTTTGCCCCCGATTTGCCACCTGACTCAAAACATTATTTTGAGATGTTGGAGTGATCAGAGAAACCTGTCAGTATTGTCGCATTTACCCAATTCAGTAAGACCAGTATGATAAATAACATATGTACTATTTTATTTACCAGTATGACCAGTGCTTAATCCTGCTGAGTATGAGAAACAAATGCAGCATGATTGTTGAAATACAATTTCTACAGTTGGGAGGTTCTTATTTAAAAAACGTTTTCACGTTTCCAAGGCATGAAGCGGATAAGGGTTGTTTGCAAGGTATGCAAGTCCTAAATATATTTGTGTTGCTTCAGGAAACTAATCAAGCTTCGGTTATATAAATGATAGAGTGACAAAGATTTCAACTGCGGAGCATGATGTTGCTGCCCTCTTCTAAAGCGTTACCAGAGCTTGGCACCAAGTTGACAGCCCTGTGATCATTGAGTGTACTAGCAGCCTCTCCCTGTGGCCTGGTTGGCTGCAAAGGGCTTTTTATTTTTAATCAAGCCCTTTTCTTTCACCTGATGTGAGATCTCTGCAATGTTATAATGACATTTATTTTGTCTTTCATCCTTCTGTCTTTGCTGGTCCATCTGATAAACAATATGCTTTTCTTCAGAAAGCTGCTGCTTTCAGTTTCTTACATTCTTCTCCATTTCATCAGGTTATTGCAAGATTTTTAAATAATTTATGTGTTATTGGCATTTTGCAGAGGGATGCTAGCACTTTGCAGACAGAAAAATACTCTATTCTGCACAGCATTTCTAATGTATCCCCATGTATTCGGTCTGTTCTGTCAAACTCTGGCTGTTTTACTGCAGCCATTAGTGTCGGAGACCAACATGGGACCTACCTGGACTGGGAATTTTATTGGCCTTTTTTTCCCCACAAAAACATTCTGGAAAGGGAGTATAGGGAAAGCACAGTTGAAAATAATTTTAGTTGTCCAATATATAGGGCAACTTTGCTTTTTTCTCAAATTGAAATGTTAAAATTAGTGCGTTATTATAATTATCATTACTACTACTACTACTGCTACTATTACAACTCACCGCTCTGTTACCTGTACCACTTGGCATATTCTTTCTTCTTCACTAGCAGTGCTCTTTTTTCCCATTACATTATCAGATAGGGTAAAGGTTAAATTATTCCAGTAAAATAGGACATCTCATCAAAAAGCCACTGAGTCTTCCGAGGTTGCTGATCTCTTTTACAAAAACAGATGCAATGTAAACGGATACAATTATCTGTTGGCTGGCCGTAAGCAGTTTGTTTTTCTAAGCAGCATTCACAGAAATGCAGGAAAGCACCACCCCAGCCCCACCCCTTTTAATCTAGATAAGCTTGTTGGCTAGTAGTAATAAACTGCATCACTTGTTGTCAGTGACCGCATGAATCAAGTTACTTTTATTTACATTAACCCATGCAATGTATATGCATTAACTCTATTGAATTCTATGTCAATTACCTTAAATATCAGGACATGTACATGTATATACAGTGGGCACAGAAAGTATCTCTCTCTCTCTCTCTCTCTCTCTCTCTCTCTCTCTCTCTCTCTCTCTCTCTCTCTCTCTCTCTCTCTCTCTCTCTCTCTCCATCTCTCTCTCTCTCTCACAACTGGAAAATACAGTAAACAGGTTGCTGTACCACTTTTCATATTTGAAGAAAAAATATTTGTAATTGATCATGTATTCATGTGTATATTGAATTGTTATCAAGCTGGAAGGTAAACCTAAACAAATATCTTTTTTTTTTTTTCTTTAATTTAATTTAATTTTGATCTCTTCTCAGTTTTACTTGAGGTGAAAAAACTCCTACATCAGCATCAGGGCTGATTACTCTACAATGCTGAGGGAGTAGAAGTCCTGCTACTTTCTGGCCTCTGACACAGTAATAGAGTTTTGGGGTAAAAAAAAACAAATATCTGACAACGACCTTTTTTACAGTGTGACATTTTCTGATGGTGCACGTGAGTCTGGACATCTCTCATGTCCTCCTACACGTGTGCTGTCAGACCCGGCGGGTCTGGTTCTGTAGAACATTTATGCCGCTGGTGAGGATGCAGAGATTATAAGTGCAATAATCAGCTCCTCCGTACAAGCAGACACGCGCGATTCTGTTGTTTTTCTGCTTTTATCGGGATGTTCCACATCTGGATGTGTGGATGAAAAGTTTCTCTGCCCACTGGAGACCCGACATGCCTCCGTTTCTGCTCGTTCGTGTTTTCCTGCATGGAGACAGTTTCACCTGCTGCTGCGTAAAGGGGATCTTTCTCTCTCTCTTTCTTTTCTTCTTTTTTTTCTTTTCCAAAAACGCAAAGAAGAGAGTTTTGCGTTTTCCGTGGGTGAGTAACCAGAGCGGCTGGATCAGGTGGTTTTGCTTCTGATTCTTTTCATAAGGAGAACTGATGGTCAGCTTTAGGTCTGAAGAAGCAGCAGCAGTAACTTTCCTCCTGCTTCCGTTCTGTAGCTTATTTATGCAAATCTGACAGAGATCGCCTACTGTAAATAGAGATTTTTCATTTTCAGTTCGGATTGCGCTTGTCTTCACCGCAGCACGAAGTCTGACACTTCATTACTCCATCAGCTGATGGATAAAATAGAATGGTTTGGAACACATTTGAGCTTTTACCTCCTAAGATTATTTTTATTTGATTGTATAAAGTCAGGTGGCGTTTTTCACTGCTGTCGATCAGCTGGTTGCGGCTGCGGCTGAATATGATGGACACGATTAAAACAAATTTTACAACTTTTAATAGGTAAGCTTCAGTTGGCCAGAGCTGCTGTTAGTGCAGGAGAGAGGAGGAGGAGAGGAGGAGGGTGCAGCATCTCCAGCAACTGCTGCCTGTATAGATGCCTGTCTGTAAATTATGCCGAAGGGCACGCATGCACTCATCGTATCGAACGATGCCGATACTAACAAAAAACGCAAATATCAGCCCAATATATTAGCCGGCCGATGTATCGGTTGATCCCTAGTCATAAGTACTAGATCCTTTGCAGTGACACTCATATCTAACTCTCTGGCTGTCCATTTCTTTTCTTCTGATCCTCATTGAGATGGTTCTACTCCTTCTTTGGAGTACAGCTGTGTTTAATTAAACTGATTGGACTTGATTAGGAAAGGCACACAGCTGTCATACAGTATAAGACCTTACAGCTCACAGTGCATGTCAGAACAAATGACAATCATGAGGTCGAAGGTACTGCCCAATGAGCTCAGAGGCAGAATTGGGATGAGGTACAGATCTGGCCATGGTTACAAAGGAATTTCTGCAGCACTAAAGGTTCCTAAGAGCACGGTGGCCTCCATAGGCCTTAAATGGGAGAAGTTTGGGACGACCAGAACTCTTCCTAGACCCGGCCGTCCAGCCAAGCTGAGCAATAGGTCTTTTTTACACTTCCTTGTTTTTTGACCGGAAATACACAATGGTTGAGGATCTTTGTTCCAACGACAATGTCTCAAGCTAGAAAGTCAAGTTATTGCAGCGCACCAGGCTGTTTTTCTTTTGCTCTGAAGCAGTCCAACATCCATTTCCAGGACTTTTCAACATCTATGGATGATAGACATTGACTCACTGGCTGCCATTCTTGTGTTTCCACGTTAATTCAAATCGGAAGTAATTCCATCACTTTTCCTGTTAATTCAAATCCGAACGTTAACTGCCAATCACGTGTTTCCACGTTAATTAAGGGTTTTAACCGGGAGAGCTGTTTTAATCTCTGGCGGAGCTTGTCAGAGAGTACCAAGGGCTCATCATAATAATTTCGGTAATTTTCATCTAATCCAGCAGATGGCGGTGTCAGACAAGTTAAAAAAAAAACCTACCAGGAAGTGATGCGATTCTATGATGCTTCCTGTGTTAGTGGTTGCTAACAGCTGTTAGCCCAAGAAGTATGATGGATTCTGTTGAGGGGGAGAGAACATGGCGTAATCGAAGCAGCTTAGGATGTGGATGAAGGAGGAAAGTTTGTTGAAAAAGTGATCGGTGACAGACATGATTGATCGAAGACACATCCATAGATGGAAATACAGCAGCGAAATGCACCAGCTGAAAGTGACAGTAAGTCAACAGTACGCGGTTGTTTCCCACGGGGGAGGGGAGGGGAGGAGGGGGGGTACGTGCGCACCTAAGCTGCATTAGAGGGAGGAGGAAGAGAGGGAGGGACGAGTAGGGAAACGTTTCTTCTCTATGTTTCTGCCAAATATTATGTTGTGAAACAAACTTGTTGTGACTTATTTAGCTAGTAAATAATTATTTTGCCTCCAAAACTCTTTTCTCAGTGTTGTATTTGTTGTTTCATAGAAGTAAACAGCTGTTCAGATGATGGTGTTTCTAAAGTAAAAAAATATTGGCATCAGACAGTTTTCCACTTAAAGCCGACTGTACCATTCAAAGCAAGTTTTCTTAGCTTTTTGGTCAGAAACAGGCATTTTCGCTGCAACAAACCCATGTTCTACTGCAGATTACTAAAGAATGGAAAAAGCTAGAAACAAATGGGTTTTTTTTCTGATAAAATAAGAGAGTCTAAGCTTTCCTTTGGTACATTCAGTGTTTGTATTGGCATAGTACACAATATTCTGTGGATCTCCCAAAATCAGTGAAAATGCTTAAAAATCCTGGCAATATGGAGCGCTCTGCTCGGAAGAGGTCTGGCAGTCAACGAATTAATAGGGACGGAAAACCCGAAGTGACATAAAACGCCGAGTCATTTTGACATGACAGCTGTGAGCACAGACTGTTATGCTGAATGTGACCGCAACGATCCCTGCTGTAAACATTTGATACAGTCAGAAAACAAAAATAAAATATAATAAAGAAAATAAAATAAAAGTTACTGTTTTCATCTATCAGTGTTAAAGTAGAAGAAAAGAGTTTTGTATTTTTGTCCTTGCATGCATGGAGATAGTTTAATTGTGTTGTGTGAAGTAGTGGCTGCTGTCATCAGTGGGATCTTCGTGGTGAGGTGGACTGTGTTGAACAGCAGCACATGATGCTGCTCTCACATACAGTATGTTATAATGAGAGGCTGAGACGAAGCAGTTCGGGTCCAGTAACGCTGGCCCCACCCTCCCTCCTCTCCCCCTCTCTTTTTATCTTATTTTAAAATATTGGTAACCCACAGCTATACTAGAATAATACATGTATGTTACTCAAAGCTACAACAGAAGCATGTTAAAAAAAAAAAAAGCCACGAAACATACTGAATATAATTTTATTTTATTTCAAACTCAGAATGAACTACGATATCTTGTGATCTCTTGCAGTTGACTCATTGACTGCCAGACCTTTTCCGAGCAGAGCGCTCCACGATCATTTAAAAGCAATTATTTTGAAATCACAGTGGTCAGGGAACCTTTGTGCAATCTGAAAGGGAAAAAAAAAAAAAAAAAAAACATTCTTTCAGTAGAGGTGGTAATTTTGGACATTAATACGTTTATTTGCGGACATTATGCACGTACTGGATGCATTAATAACACCTGCATGGTCATGTTTTATTTCCTGTCAACATTATCAGAGCAGCTCTGCAAATGTAATTCTAATCTGATGCTTTCTAATATCAGAAGTGATCAAGAATCGCTAGCAAAACCTCCTCTAAAAACATTCTGTTTCGGACGTGATCTAATTACATTTCAAGCTTCGTATATTAACAAACTCCCTCTCTTTAAAATCCCAGGAGCAGCTCAACACCTGCAGATGACAAAACAATGCATCGTTGGTCACATTATTGTAGTGATTTACCTCGGTTTGCTTGGGGCACCACTCATTCATAATAACTTAAATATATCTATTTAAGCTCAGGCTTGAATGAGAAAGCCTGAAAATGTCTTATCAGAACTAAATCAGTCTATCTGAGAGGAAGTAAATTCTACAGAAGTCAGTTTCATGGATTTTGCGTTCAGAAATCATGAACAACGGTGAGGTGATCACACATATTTATTAACAAGAATGGATAAACCAACAATATCAAATCAGTTGAGCTTGCAGGATGAAATCACCATGAGGAGAAGATGATTTTACCTATGATGATGAGAATGAGGTGAAAGTATGATGAGAATAAGAGAGAGAGAAACTCGTAACTTATCGTTATGGAAAACAATGGTTCTGAATACTTAATTATGCTAATGAACTCTCGCAGGGAGGAGAAGCGGAGTCCGTCAATCAACCTATAATTTGGAGTGAATATACTAAATTTGGGTTAACATCCAAGTTAAATAATTTGGTTATAATTTAGATGAAACTGTCAGACACCACGTATATGTTCAAGGTGCTGGGTAGATCCTACTGTCTTGGTACGCTGGTCCTCTCTGGAGCAACCCCGGTCCGGTGGCCAATCCGAATCGGTGTGTTCTGAAGGATGTTGGTGCGTGAATCAGTAGGTCTGGAGCTGCCCTGATGTTCTGGAATCTGTCCCGCAGAGTTCCAGAAGAAGAGACGTGGTGGTTGACGACAGCTGCTCGAATGGGTCCGAATTTAATAACTAGACTTTACAGGCTACTGCGTTTGGGTCCAGCAGTAATCTTCAGAAAAATCTATAAAAATCAAAAAAGGTCAGTCCTGATGACTGGTGGAGGCTTCGAGATACTAGGTAACGATTATCAACCAAAAAGGGAAAATAACTTTCTTAGTTGGACTATAGTCTATTGTTAAGATCTTTCGCGCGCAGACAAAGGATTACAAAGGTTACACGAGACAAAACAAAGGGGACGGAAAACAAAGACTTCACAGGATGAAGACTTGGCACAAACTCCTCGCAAAAGCAAGATTGGAGAGCGGTCCTCTGGTTTGAAAGGCCCGCCTCAAAGGGGAACTTAACCAATTGTGACGCGATACATCACTACAGGGAGTGACTAAGCATCAGCATGGAGCTCATAGAATCACATTACACAGGCAATTGTTTCTCTCTCCTCCATTCTCATTAAGATGTAAGCAATCAATAATTAAGGTTTCTTTGATTACATACAAAATGACATGTAGGAGCTTGAAGTCATCTGTGTGGCTGAAAAGGAAACATCTCAAAACATCACATTCTAAATTGTTGAAAACAGATTAGAAAGTTCAACACAGATTGAATAATGTCAAAAGAGGAATCAAGTTATATGCATATAAATCAGATTATATGGAATTAGACCAAATTAATTCAAAGTAAAAGAATCCAAGTTAAATGTTTAATACAAGAAAGAGGAACACATTCTTGAAATTCTGATGTCCTTTTGAAGCTGAGGGAGAAAGGAAACCTGGTGTGAGGAGAACATTACTTTTGGTCCCACAGTTTGCTGGGAGAGATAAGAAGTGTCAACTTTGATGGAGACCAGCTTTGGTGAGACAAGAGGTCTCAGGTCGCTGAAGAGTCGAACAAGCACTTAGAAGAAAGTTCTGCCATTTGCGGGGTTTCTTCTTAACATTTATGGGGAGCATCTGTGTTTCTGTTTATTTAGAGGTGGTCAGAGTCAGGGCAGATGTTCGTCTTCGGGGGTAGAGGAGCTGTTTTAGGAGCTATAGCTTGATAAGACTGGTGCCTTTTGCACAGCAGGGGTCGGGTCGGTCCTCTCTTGTTGTCCTAAAGGTGTCTGTGTGATGGAGGGAAAAAGGCCATTATTTTATTCAGGTTATATTGTCATTAATCCTAATGTAGGATCACAACATTATCCAAACAATGCAGACAAAACTTCTGGTTCTTAAGATCGAGGCAGAGTTGAGTAAATTGGCTCAAATGTAATATCCAGAGTGGAAACATGATCCATTTTTGACATTTGACTGAAGTCTGGCCCTCACAGGAAGACAAGATTCTCAACCATTACGTACTTCCGGCTTTTGTGAGAAAGGTCTATTTGGGGAGAAAAGCCTTGGTGAGAGAGGTAAAGAAGAACCCAAAGATCACTGTGGCTGAGCTCCAGAGATACAGTAGGGAGATGGGAGAAAGTTCTCGAAAGTCAAATATCACTGCAGCCCTCCACCAGTCAGGGCTTTATGACAGAGTGGCCCGATTGAAGCTTCTTAATTTTTTATACGTTTCGGGCGTCTGTCCTGAAAGTCGCCATGAGTGTTTTTCCTTGCTGATGTGATCAGAGGCTCGTTACATATGGACTTTACCTCTAAATTATCATACGCTGCTTTCATCTCCTGATGATGAGCAGCAGCAGCTCTAAAACACTAAATGCTTATATTTCCATCCTCCTCAAAGTGGAGTCTCGCAGGATAGGATTTTACGAGAATTACGGCTTATACCATTCAATGGAAACACCTCGATATTGCAATTGTACTTTTTCAAAATTTAAGAAATATCGCTTTCATTTTTCGAAAAAGTGTAATGGAAACCCAGCTAGTGACCCTAAACACAGCTAAAATAACAAAGGAGTGGCTTCGGAACAACTCTGTGACCATTCTTGACTGGCCCAGCCAGAGCTCTGACTTAAATTCAACTGGGTATTTCTGGAGAGACCTGAAAATGTCTAGCCACCAACGTTTACCATCCAACCTGACAGAACTGGAGATGATCTGCAAGGAAGAATGTCAGAAGATGACCAAATCCAGGTGTGAAAAACTTGTATCATTCCCAAGAAGAGTCATGGCTGTACTAGCTCAAAAGGGTGCTTCTACTCAGTACTGAGCAAAGGGTCTGAATACTTATGACCATGTGATATTTCAGTTTTTCTTTTTTAAAGGAGTCATCACCCGGAAATCCCACTTTTTCACGTTAAAACGTGTATTGGAACAGGACCTCAGTTAAAACATGCCAGAAACTCCAGAGTGAAAGTGACATCGTCTTTGAGTGCGGGCTCTCTCTTCTCACCAGAATCGGCCACAAGAGCGCGCTCTCCACAGTACGCCATTTGGATTTCTTTCTCCGAATGACGTGAACTAGAGAGGCTGCGAGCTGCTAAGCTAGCCTCTTTAGCACCACCTGAAAGCAGCTGATTACCTGCCGCAGAGTAACGTTATGACCAGCTTTGTCAGAAAGGACAACAACGACAAGGGGGGGGATTGCTGTGCTGAGTTGCCTCGGCAGAAATTCAGCAGTTTTCAGTGGTCTAACAGGAGGGACAGCACTACCAGGGAGCAGTGGATTATATTTATCAGTGAGGATGTGCAGTCGGTAAGTGTTGCTGCTTGTGTAACTTATTATCTTTTGTGTAAGAGACCAGTAAACGATGGTAGACAAACGGACAAGCTGCTAATGTAGCTACAGAAGCTAACACTGTTTGGTTAACTTCATGTCAGACGTCCGCTCCTCATATTCATCAGAGTCCAGCCCTTTTACTCCGCGGATCCTCTCTATCAACCGTACCGTTACGTTTTTCTCTGTTGGGACATCATTTTCCTTCACTTGGTCTGTCCTGATAAAACTTTGTTTTGACTTTGATGTTTGCCTCGTGAACGCGCTTACAGACAGGTCTAACTCTCGTGCGTATTCTCGCGGCAAAAAAAGTTGGGGATAAAAAGAGGTTAAAATGAGCTCATTAAATTTTCGCCCCACCCAACTATAATTAAAAATTCATTTGAGGATAATTTAAGAAGGATTGTGTATGTAAACACTAGGTTATGACACCTTTAATAACTTTGCAAAAAATTCTACATTTCTGTTTTTTTTCTGTCAAGATGGGGTGCTGAGTGTACAATAATGAGAAATGACATTATTTTAAATTTTGGCAAATGGCTACAATGAAACAAAGAGTGAAAAGTTTAAAGGGGTGTGAATACTTTCTCTAACCACTGTATGTGTCTTAGGGCTGGGTTTTGGTTTCATTTCAATATCAATTCAATTCAATACTGATTTAAAGGCTTTATCGATTCAGTAAGAACTCAAAATTCTATTGTAAATGTTTAAATATTTATTTTCTTGAAGCAGCACCTCATATTTTTGGGTAATAAGACACCTGAAAATAAAAAATAACCCTAACTTTAGTCAGATAGAAGAAGGGCTCAACCCTCCATTTTTTCCTCTTTGAGTTGTTTTACCATGCTGTAACTTTTACATTCAATAATTGGGAGCACTTCTTAAAGGGACTAGAGCCAGGAATTGCGAAAGAATAAACAAACATGTCCAGTTTTTTAACACTAATGGGTGATGAAGCATTAAAAACAAAAAAGAACGAGCCCACCCATGTGTCTCTGCATTGCCTTGAACAGGCTGTGTGCTGCATAATGCGCTGCGATTCGGTGGCCGAATTTCCCGCGCACTCCTGCGGATGTGACGTCAAATGACGCTGCATCCGCGTCCCCGACAGTTTTCATACAGGAACAAGAAGGTCGCGGTAAAATTAAATACTGCAAGGAATAGTTATGGATTCTTCTGCCGTCAGCAAACGATCCAGATCAACTGAAAGACACTAAAAAGTGTAACTACGACAAAAAAGACTTTAGCTGCGAAGTAAACGTTTTAGCTTCAGTTTGTGCACGCTCCTGTGACGGCTGGGCTTGTGGCTGCAGTTACCTGAAGCGCCAGTCGCGGCAGTCCAGAGTCTCATTTGTCAATCTTGCCTCAAGTCCCTTTAAATTCACAAGTTGTTCATCTTATTCATACCTTTTCTTTCTTAATTTTGCCACTTTTTACAGCTTTTGTGACCAAACATTCAAAACTGTTGGGTTTTACAACTAAACCAATGGAGCAATGCTCCAGAATTTTAAATTTTTACGAGGGCTGTCAAAAAATTTATCCTGATTAATTACATTGCTTTTTTCACTTTTAGAACAGATTTAGGGTTAAAGGTGTCTCACCAGGAATTCTGCATTTATCTTAAGTAGACTAAACTACTGAAACCCTGTCCTTACATGTCTCCCTATAGTCCTTCAGACAGCTGCAGTTTAGTCCAGAATGTTGCTGATACGTCCTCACACGCTGACTTCACAACTGTCCTCATGTGAAGCTGAAATTCAGGTCTGAGTCCTGGACTACTCCCAGATGTGTAGCTTAGTTTTAGCCTTTAAGTTGTAAAACAAAAGTTAATGTATTTTCTGCATATAGCAGTAGTAATTAAAAAGGACATTTCTTGTTTGACAATAGGATTAATTTAGGATTAATTTTTTGACAGCCCTAATTTTTACTTTTTAAAAGAAGCAGACTCCAGACACTTGAAATAAAAAAAAAAAAAAAAATTAGCAAAGAAGATGTAAGCCTTAAAAAAAAATGAACAAAACATCCCTCCACTGCAGGCAAAGCAGGAACTGATGTAACAGTTCAGTTTAATGCCAAACCAAATCACTAGTGCTCAAGGGCACGCTAAGCGCCTTCTTTCAAAACCAGAACATTTTTAATTCTATCTTGGGTTAAGGTTGTGTGACTGAAGTTATCTAATGTGATTTTCCCCATTTTTTTAGAAAAAGGAAATCTAACGATTCAAGTTCTCAAGAAATTTATAATGGTTACACAACTTGTAATGGTCTCTGTCCCACGTTAAAGGCAGGGTGAATGATGTTTTCCAGGAGCATTTTTTACTATATTGCTTAAAGTCTTCTTCACTTCCCGATTGCAGCCAATTAGTTAAATGTTCTGACACAAAAAAAAAAAAAAAAAAAAATCACCTGTGGAACGTACAGCACTGGAAAAGCCCTTCCAATGAAACGAATTTCATTGGATGGAGTTTTGAACGGCCCATGCTGATTGAATGATTTATATGTCCATCAAACTCGACTGCTCTCTGTCGCACACCAACCATCCTCACGCGTGTGCGCACCCTCCTGAGATACTCACAGTGCAGAGAGAACATGGCTGTTCGCTGCTCTTATCTTTGCCACTGTTTGCTCTTAAAAAGAAAAAAACTGATGTGGATTAAGTCATGGAGGTGTTGGTGTTTGCAGTGAGGATGTTTTACGCCGCAGAAGAAGTTGGAGGTGAGATAATTATCACTTTTAGAAACGTGGTTCCTCTGCTGTTTACTTGGAAGCTAACAAGCTAGCCACTCGGCTGTTCTCGGTTATCTTCGCCAATAAGAGCGCACGCGACGCGTTCCTGTGCCACGCCTTTCGGGGGGTGTATATATATTTTTTTAAATGTAGCTTGTTCAAACTGTTTTCCAAGATCTCCTACCCTGCCTTTAAATGGACTAAAATAACACAGAACACGGCAGCAAGGGATGCTGGTCAATGCAGATTATATGCTCAGTAATATAAAAAAAAAAAACAACCCCCCCCCCCCCCCCCCCCCCCCCTAAAAAAAGCAACAACAAAAAAAAAAAACCCTGGATCTGACTTGCATAAAGTTTTTCTTTTTCCTCACATGTATAGAGTTTATGGTTATAGCCATTTCTGGTTTTAATTGGATCACAGTAAAAATAGCCAAGTCTCCTTTTGTTTTCTTGCATGAAATAAAATCCAGTCATTTTTATTTAATTTGTATCTCACTTGCATAAAAAGGCACTAGTAATAGTTGGCTGAATAAACCTTGTTAAAATATTCACATAATCCAGGGTTGGCTGAGATGAAAATATCAGCAGGGAGAGTAAAGTTTAAATTCAGGCCACTGGTTCTCGCTTAGAGCTGTTTTTACTGTCGGCCACATGTGGTGTTTGTTCCGTCGGAGTGGTCATCTGAGTGGCAGGTGGGTAATTGCTTGATGTCAGGAGGATGAAAGGCTGATGAGCTTCTCTTCACATCCAGTGATTAATATGAAATCCTCTCCACTGCTGTGTCTCAGTGCACTTACAGCAAATTACATGTCTGACTTGTACACGCTAATCTAAAACAAGTATCGTATGTTGACAGCTCAATTCCATTTTAGTCAAATATATATTGTTCTTTTAGGTCTGAAGGCTGTTGACTGTGCGCCTCTGTGTTAAGCCGATTTTCCACTCAAATTAGCCCGTTCACACGGGTTTTTCAAACGTGCATCGACCCGCTCATAATTGGCATTTCTCTCCTTTCCCATTGACAAAAAAAAAGCCGGGTCTGATCGCCTGCTGGTAAGCTGCGTGGCCTCTGCCCTCACCGCTGTGTGTTGCACATTGATGATGTCAGCTGTGCGACAGAAATCAGAAAAGTAAACAATGGAGAGCGAGTCAGGCCGTGGTCAATGTGCTTTCTTGTTGCACCTTTGTCCATCCTCAAAATGGAGGAAAACCAGCAGATGACTTTCTTGTGCAGATGGAATGCAGGCAATGCGAATTTGTGGCCGAAGCAAAGCTGTTTTGATACTTTATGATATGCGACTGGCGCGATGTCACAATGCAGCCACGTACAGCCCAATGTCTTCACAGAAATTCGTGGGTCAACCCGGGTCTGGTGTTCCCTCTGCATGCCGATCAGTGCTGAGCAGCTTGAAGGCAATTTTAACATGCGTCCCTTGCCAAGTCGTTTGACGCAGGTCGATGGGCCTTTCCCACTGCTACTAAAAGCCGATTGTTCACAGGTTTAAACCGTTTTTTGGCCAGTGGGAAAGGGCTACTAGTCATATCGAGATCATAGAACATATTTTTGTTATACAGGGGTTAGACAATGAAACTGAAACACTTGGTTTTAGACCACAATAATTTATTAGTATGGTGTGGGGCCTCCTTTTGCGGCCAATACAGCGACAATTCGTCTTGGAAATGACATATACAAGTCCTGAACAGTGGTCAGAGGGATTTTAAGCCATACTTCTTGCAGGATAGTGGCCAGGTTACTACGTGATGCTGGTGGAGGAAAACGTTTCTTGACTCGCTCCTCCAAAACTCCCCAAAGTGGCTCAATAATATTTAGATCTGGTGACTTTGCAGGCCATGGGAGATGTTCAACTTCACTTTCATGTTCATCAAACCAATCTTTCATCAGTCTTGCTGTGTGTATTTGTGCATTGTCATCCTGATACACTGCACCGCCTTCAGGATACAATGTTTGAACCTTTGGATGCACATGGTCCTCCAGAATGGTTCAGTAGTCCCTGGCCCATCTAGCACAAGTCCTGGGCCAAGCGAATGCCGTGATTTGGGCAGCTGTGGTTTTACGTTTTTTGGATACAATCCGGGTTAAGACCCGAACATCCCATTCAGACAGCTTCCTCTTGCGTCCAGGTTAATCCTGTTGGATGTGGTTCGTCCTCCTTGGTGGTATGCTGACATTACCCTGGATACTGTGGCTCTTGATACATCACAAAGACTTGTCTTGGTCACAGATGCGCCAGCAAGACATGCACCAACAATTTGTCCTCATTTGAACTCTGATACAATGTTGTATGCATTGCAATGTTTTGAGCAAAACTGTGCTTTTTACCCTGCTAATTGAACCTTCACACTCTGCTCTTACTGGTGCAGTGTGCAATTAATGAATATTTGCCACCAGGCTGGTCCAATTTAGCCATGAAACCTCCCACACTAAAATGACGGGTGTTTCAGTTTCATTGTCTAACCCCTGTACATTTGATTAACTACAACTTTGGGTTTTTTTTGGGTTTTTTTTTAACCTCCCTTCATCTACATCCAACCTGTTTTGAAGTGACAGATTCCACTGAAAGGTAGGGTGGATGATGTTTTCCAGGAGCATTTTTTTTTACTATATTGCTTGAAATCTCTTTCACACCCCAATTGCAGACAATTAAAAGCTCTGACACAAAAATTTAAAAATTTAGTCACCTGTGGAATGAACAGGACTGAAAAAACCCAATCCAGTTGTTTTGAACGGCCCGTGCTTATTGTTTGAATGATGAAATGTCTATCAAACTCAAAGGCCGTTTGTCCCTTAACTCCCCCTCTCCTCCGCCTTCGGTGCGCGTGCTTGCTCACTTGCTCTCTCGCTCACTCGCCCGCAACTCGCTGTGTATGGTCGCTGCCGTTAGGCTATCTGTGTAGCTGTTTGCTCTTAAAATGCACCGAAAAGAAAAGGAACAAACAAAAAACAAAAACGGATGTGGCTCAAGTCATGGAGGTGTTGACGTTCGCAGTGTGGATGTTTTAGACCGCAGAAGGAGTTGGAGGTGAGCAAATTAACACTTAACACACAACATGGTTCCTCTGTTGACTAGCAGGCTAATAAGCTATCCACTCGGCTGTTATCGGTTATCTTTGTTTGTAAACCATCCGCACACACACTCCTGTGCTCTGGAGGCGTGGTTTTGGGGGGTGTATCTTTCAAAATTTAACTTGCTCGAACTGTTTTTTTAGGATCCCCTACCTTGCTTTTCATTACTGTTTAAAAATATATTGCTACACAGTAAAAGAACCAAACAAATACACACAAAAACATGACATAATCCCTTGCCACTCAGCCATAGGGATGTACACAAAAGTAAGCTGTGGTAGTTCAACTTTTTATATCATTGGATTATAAATGTAAAACATTGTGAAAAGGGAACCAGGCATTGTGATTGTTTTCCTGGCAATTTGGATGATTCAGTGTGTTAGTATGGAATAAAGGGTTGCCTCAGGGGGTAGACAAACGAGCTCACCCTGACATTGCTTGAGATAGCATCCTCATTCATCATAACCAAGCTTCTGTCACCCTAGCTAGGGTACTGGGCAGGTCCATAGCTAATCATACTGAGGGGCTTACTTTATTACATCAGAAGCTTTTTGCTCCACATGGTGATAAACATTTCCATACTGGAGATGATGCCAGTACTTTTTAAAAAAAAAAAATTATTTGGAATCAGCTTTGAGATGCAGATGTTTTTTTTTGTTTTTTTTTTTTTTTTAGGAGCTCTGTATAAGGAGTTATTTCTTTTATTTACTGCAAGTCAGACTTCGATTGTGGTAGTGCAGAAACTTGGGAACTAAAAGTGTTAAGCATACCTTTATTAAGCTAAGTTAATGAAACCAACATAAAAATATGTTGGTAACTTCTGCCATGGAAATCACCACCTTCCTCTTATCTGTTTACATTTACTGTATGTTAGGGCTGGGTATCACCAAATTCCTGAATCAATTCAGTTCACAGCAGCCTGATTTGATTAGATTTAGATTAAATTACAGATTATTTTGTAACAACAGCAGTGAATATTGATAGGTTTTCAATGTACTGTAGTTAGTGCCTGGGAACCACAGGTGATGAGTGGGTCCCTAGGAAATTCAATTGGTCCCTTATTTGAAAAGGGTTTCTATCTATATTCTTCTGTTTTTTCAGTTGTAGTGTTTAACTCTCATGCTTGTGTTATGGTATGAGATGGCTATAATTAACAGAAATATTCATGTATGTATATGAAATTAAACAAAATTTAAAATATGAAAAGCCAATACCAAAACATCTGTCAGTGGCATGACTAAGTTCAAACTCCTCTAGGATTAAATGACAGGAAGGGCTTAGGTCTCATGAAATAACATACAACAGCAGCAAAACATATGCTTTACAGTACAGTCAGTGTTAATAGTTCCATATGCTGTTTGGTCGTTACCACAGAGGTTAGATTCAGTATTTTGGGGTCTACATCTCACATATTTCACTTTATGATAAACCCCCCAAAGAATTCAGGATGAAATTCATTAAGATTTTTAGTATAATCCAGCCTTTGCAGCATATCAACTGTACTTTAAAGGCTGCAACTTACTTTCTTAAAACATTCAAATAAAGCACTGGCTTCTACTGTACTGTACTTTAACTGGTAGCATCAACATAGTGCATAAATGTAGACAATAGGGAACATTAAACATGTATAAATACATCTCACCAGTCATTTTTCACAAGTTATTCATTGCATAAACTTTAGCAAGACAATATGTCAATGTGATATTTATGCAACAATCAATGTGTTAAATCTGAGGTAGAAGAGGCAATGATCACATTTGTAAAGAGAGGGAAAACAAACAAAAAAAACCTTCAATACTTCAATGCTCAAAAAATAGTCCATACTGATAGATACAGTCACTGAAATCATTCTTCAGCATCAGCACATCCCTGTTCAGTGGTTTATTGTCCTCAAGATGCATCAGAGCTTGAGACAGCAGGCGCATCTTGGCAGAGGAAACCTGCCATGGCACTGGAGAGGGTTAACAGATTGACAGATATCTCAAGACGGACATGCAGACGCTAACACACATGCATACACACACGACTACTTCATCTCTGTGCACGCTTATAGCGGTGTGGTCTACAAGAAAAACCATCACAGCCTGTAATACCAGCTTTATTGGGGCATATTGACAGTTGCAACTGCCCACTGGCTCCTGGTGTCACGAGGCAACAGGTTTTTGTGTTAACTGGAGATTTCTGCAGATGTTGGCTTCAGGTATACTAAACCTTTTTTCTTAATGTTAAGATTCAACAATCCAAACAAGAGTGCAGTCTTCACTTTGCTGTTCATTTAAATCAAATAAAACATTGTTGTTAACTTCTGACAAAGAAAAAAACAACAAAAACAAAACACAGAGTTTTATGGGTACAAAGCCATTGGAGGTAATAAATAAAATGCGCAGATAAACACACGGTAAGTCTAATGTAGTTGCACCAGGGTTTGAACTTGCAGCCAAGAGTGCTTCTGTGGCGTTTCCACTGAACTATGGAGCTCCAAGTATCAACACTACATGCCATTATGTTTTTCTCTCAAAATTTTTAAAACAATTTTGTGGTTTTATATTTGCTTCGTTCTCCTTCCAGCGCTTAAGAGACATGAGATTCTTCCGTTCATTTTGTTAGCTCCATGTTTGGATTAGTGTTCTAAGCTGCATATTAGATAGTTGTAGCTGGATTTATACTCGCGCTGTGTCTGCACGATGAGCCTGCAGCTGACGCAGAGGATCTTAGGGGTACGGTTTTGCAAGTACCTCCGCCTTTCATCCAGATCTGCAGGCAACAGTAGGGCTGTTATTGACTGACTATTTACATTGCCGAATTTTTTTTTTTCCCTTCCCGATGGTTCGCTACACGCATCAGGAGTCAGTCAGATCCACTGGATGTGATCCGAGTGCAGCATCGGTGAGCGGTGTTAGATCACCTGGTTGCGCAGGTGTTGAGTTCCCAGAGTTGTCCACTGTTTCTCAGCTCAGACGGACCTGGTTCTATTCTGACTTTTAGCTGTACGTCCCGGTCTATAAAGTGTCTATAAAGACTAGATTAAATTTTTTCTCTTTTTTTTCAAAGAGCAATAATTACGTGGATTTGAGGCATCACCTGTACTACAACTGAAATATATGTGCAGCCTGCAGTGAAACAACCAGCAGAGATTCATCAGAGTTCAGTAACTTGGTGGGATTCATGTGCAGCAGCCGCAGTGGTTTCTATGGATGTCTGTGATGCTGTTCATAGATAAAACCTCGTCTGATTTTCATATTGATGATCATTAAATTCTGTCAAATGACTTTAGTTTCATTGCAGGACTTTTATGGTGTAGCTCAAAATAATCAACATTACAGTTTCTAGGAAGACAAACTAAATTCTCACTACAGATAAATCTTTTTTCCCCCAAATGTTTCCTATATCTGTTTTTTCCTGAACAGCCCAAATGTAAGTTTTATAGATAAGGCCCAGTCTGCTTTCTGTGTCATCCTAAATCAGATCCACATCTGATGTGTTCAGTCAGGGCCTGAAATTCACTGCGGGATTGCGGGAATCGCGCATAATACCATCAACTCCCGCAAACTTCGCTCTTCTAATGCGGGAAATTCCTGCTTGGAATTGCAGCAACGTAATGTGCAGTGAGCGTTTGCATCGGAGCCATAAAATAGCGAAGCATAAAGGGCTCAACACATTGAGGCGACGCTGCTCCTTCTCCTTTCATTCAGGAGGAGTGACGTCGCCTCCCGCGTCGGCCATCAAACGCGCTCGCGCGCTCCCTTTCTCTCTCTCCCTATCTGACATGTCAGATGTCGCAGCTTCCCTCTTGTTGACAAACCAACCATTGTTGGCGGATTTCCTGCCGGTAAGACGATACTTTCACGAAGTCTTATAACGTAAATGTAACTTCGGGTCACCTGAAGGGAAGCTGGTCTGGACCAACACCAGTAAAGACCTGCACTGTGGCAGCGCCGGTGTCTGTCTCGTTTACGACCCAAATCCTCCGGATCCTGAGGTAGCGCCGGTGCTGGTTACGGTACCAAGCAGCCCAAAGAAAAGTTTTAGCCTAACGGGCTCAGAATATCCGTGTTTGATCATAATGACGGAGACACGAGCTGTTCAGTTTAATGATGGTGTGATGAGACCAACATCAGCGCTGCGTCACCGTTCATCACATGGCAGCTGAATGTGAGATCGATTCATAGATAAAGATAATATTGATAAGTACTAGGTTGATATTATGAATACATTTTATATTTTGACGCATAGGCTAAACAGCATTAAATATGCCCTATTTAAAATCGAAATTTGGTATTATTTTGGAGAAAGAAGCTGATTTGGAGAATGTTTCCTCATCATTTTCTCACATTCTCACTACTCTTCACTTGTTCTTGTTTATCTTATCTTCTTTATTATATTTTCTGTGTTTTTATTTTCTTTCCTATTAAGTATCTTTGGGTGTTCTTAAAGGTGTTATTAAATGTGTTATTATTCATCAAGTTTCTGACAGTTTTCTACCCTTGCATGTAGAAGATGCTCTGTCCTCCCCAAGACCAGTTTTATTTTAACAGAACTTTTATCAAACACAAGAGATTATGTAGAGGGTAGAGAACAGAACAGAGCTGGAAGAAAGAACTACCAGAATTTTGCAGTTGAAAGATGCAACAGATTACTGCAATATATACTTTTTATACTGAGTTGATAAAAACTGATGATAGCTGATAAAGAGAACGGAGACGGGACAAGAGAGCTGTCTAAGATGGCAACTAAGAAGGACGAAAAAGATAAATTAATGCTCCTTATTAATCTGAGGTACGGGTAGGACACTGTAAGACCTCTGGTAAAGCGCCCTGTAAATATCCCCCCCAAAGTATACAAATCCCCCTTGGTGAAGCATGTAAGGGGGGAATTTCCCCCATTTTGAGAAGTGACTTTCAAGCCCTGTGTTCAGTAACCTCAGCCTGTGGGATTACGTCACATTTCATCTGACTTTAATGTCACTGAAATGAGACGAACATCACAGTCTGTACCAGAGGAGGAGGGATGCAGTAAAATGTAAATGTTTAAAACAATGTACAACACCTCAGGGTTGTAGAGTCTTGATGGAGGTCATGTTTAAATTATAATAAACAATCACAAAAGAAAAACATATCTTCACAGAGCAGAATTGTGTTAAGACGAGCGTTGAACATTGTTTTATCCTAGATTTTAATGTTGGGGGGCGGTAGGGGACCTGGATATTGGACAGGGGTGCACTGGCTCAAAAAAGGTTGGGAAGCACTGGCCTAGCAGATAATTTGCATCTGATTGTCCCTTTATATGTCACAATCACATTCCAAGGCGCAAACAATTAATCCATGGTGGCTGTGGTTGTGGCTTACGATTAAACAGACAGGGGTAACAGTTCAAATAAATGTAAATAAAGCATCTTCTTCTCCTTAATTGACAGACTGAACGCTGCTTTGGCGTAATGCTGCCCCCCACAGTTTGAAGACATTTGCATTTAAGGGTAGTCCTATTTCTAAGTCTCAAAATAGCCCTTAACACTAGGTTTTGAGGGCTACTAAGATTGAGGGTTAAGATGGGAATTGGAATTTGCCCTAAGTAGGGATGTAACGATGACCGATAAAATAGTTAATCGTGATAAAATTCCCAACGATTAGTAATACCGTTTCAAATTTTAATTATCGTTAAAACCGTGACTGATTACTGCACTTTGAAAAGCTCACTATGGTGCTGCTTATTGCCAGGAAAAGCATCAACAGTCCCAGTTTGCATTCTTTAAGTCATGAAAACATGGTGGAAAGCAACAAAGGCACCCACATGGACAGTGCTGTGGAGATTTTCCCCCTTTAAAAAGAACAAAGTAGACATCTAGACCCATTTTGGATATATTTAAATATGCTGGTGGGGTATTTCAATAATACCACGATAAAAATGATAACCTTGATAATTTTGGTCACAATAACTGTGATATGAAATTTTCATATCGTTACATTACTAGCCCTAAGTCCATTTGATATTTTCCATATGGAACAAGCACATTGAACAGTTTTACTTTGCAAATGTTTTTATTCTTTTCTTTTTTACCATTCATTCCTTGCTTTTTTTAATACCCTTTTCTACTACTTCATCCTTGCATGCTTTTCCACTTGGATACACCCTTGTTATTGTTTAGATCAGCAGTTGTACCCCCTTTGAGGAAAAACGAACTAACACATATTTCCACATAGCAAAAGATATGTTAGCAGATGTGCAGTAAAATCAGCTCATATATTTTCTTTGAGCTTGAGGGCTCGGTTGGTTAATTTTTTCCACTTTCTCTATAAGCACTTTTGGATCTCTCACTGAGTTTGTGTCCACCTGTCAATCTTGACAAACATAGGCTTTCAGTCTTAAAAGTGTGTTTATATGAATTCATTTTTGCTGCAGCAAATTACCAATTGTCCTTTTACTTTTAGACCTGGTTTTACTATGCTGTATTTTGCTCATTGGACAGTAAAAATGTCAGTTGAAACCTGTTTCTAGTGATTAACATGCCAGTTTATCGATGTGTGTGACTGAACATCCTCCGACTTGAGTCATGTTTGGTGAACATTTTACACGCTCCAGTTTTTGAGCAAGGTGTGCTTATCTGTCTCTTGATTTCAAAATTGAGCATTTTTTATTCTTTATGTGTATCATCCTCTGTCAGTTGTGTTTCTAATTTAAATTGAACATGAAAGTGAAAACAAATGGATTTCTCTCCTGATCTCTGTGTCCTAATTCCGCCTCTTGGGTGGGATTTTCAGCTACTGGGATGTTGGGTCATTGACATGACATTCTTCTTCCATTTGATGTTAAGCAGAGCTTTGATGCGACGCTGCCTTTCCAGTTTATTAGATCAGAAAGGGCTAATAATCCATTTTCTAGCTATGCTCTTCTTTCTTTAGGGACATTTGACTGATTTAGATGCCTTTTATACTTTGACATGGATTCATTCTTGGTGAGTAGTAACTTACTAAATGGAAGGTACATCTCACTAGTTATAGATGCAGTCGTGCTGCTTCTTTAAGTGCTTGACGGTGGACGTGCATGCACAGTTCATTCCGGTCCAGGCCTTTGTAAACTGTTAAATGTGGACATCTGATTGTTTTGTGTACTGATGCCAATATTTGTAAGGTCTGTTTCTCTGGTCATCCGGTTAATTAAATTTGGCTTAAGAAAGAAATTCACCACAAAAGCTGAATGAGTGATGATGTTTAACTGCTCAGCTAAAGACACAAAACGTGCATTCGTTAGTGTACACATGCAAAAAAAAAAGAATTATTTAATGAATTTGCCTTTGTTTTCTTTAAGATCTAAGGATCATTTCCCTTGACAGATTGACTTCACAGGCTGGCAGAAGGCAGGGGGAAACCTGAAGGGCGGAGTTGGCTGTCAGCAGTGGATGCTTTAACCTCCATTGTTTTTGTGTGTGTCACCCAAGCTCAGTGTTGGCTGTGACTTTTGGTTGGCACCTGACACATGCACACTCTCAAGTCAAGGGGCTTTACATAACGGGAGGGGAGATGGTGGCGGCAAGGGGATTAAGGCTTCATGCTGAATCACTGTCATAATCCATTAAGCTAGCGGAAAAGGAGGAAGCCTGGACCTCAAACAGATGATTTCTAGAGTCAGAGAGGGGTGCAATACTTCTCAGAGTTTCTAATGAAACCATTAGAGTCACTCTTAAAGTTGGGTGGTTTGAACCGAGTTTAAAGAGCATTCAACGTCATGACAACCCTTTTGTTCGACAGTAGTGGGAACATTTTAAGATGATTTTGCTTGACAAGTTTGGGTTATCCCAAAAGGGAACTTCATAATCTTATTGAGGTGTTTATTATTGGAGCCTGTGCATTTTAGATTTATTTGCCAATCTTTCACTTAGATTCTAGACAAGCTATGATAACCTAAAAGACTATAATGCACTTTTTGAGTCTTTGATGCACTGAAGAAATGTATGCAGCACATTGTATGGATCTTTATTGAAAATTATTGAGAGGGAAAATAAACTGGATTTGAAGTTAAAACGTCCTCCAGTTTTTGTTCTTTCCTATCCTTTCTTTGAATTTAGCTGACAGTATTTCTGAGAGACTTTGAAGCCTGTGCAAGGCTGTGGTGTTCAAAGCAATCAGACGCATGCCGTGCTACAGGAAGCAGTTCTGAATACAAGTTTAAGGGGGAATGGGAGAATAAAAAACAGCTGGATAAACAGGCACATCATGTCGAGGCCAATGCATGTTGAAATGAAATAATTGGTCCACAGTGGGTTTAAAGAGTTAGTATTACGTTGGAGTTAAGTTATTTTATTAATTTTTTCTCTTGTTTTTAATTAGTTTTCTTTGAAGTGGTGACAGAAGGGGAATTCAGGACATGACGAGGTGGGAAGTCATGGGCTCCAAGCTTTACAAGGTGAGCTGTAGAGGCTCTCAATTATTTCAGTTTTGTTTTTTTTTTAACCCAGTGGTTTGTAATCCGTGTTAGACAACTTAAATATTAATATGCTACAGGCTCTGTAGCATATACATTTTTTCCAGTTATACAGTATTTATATTTGTCCTTATCAGTTACAAACAAACCAAATTTTGAAAAAAAGAGAGCCTCAACAGCTATGTTCACACCGCAGGTCTTAATGCTCAATATCGATTTTTGTCAGATCAGATCTTTTTGTGTCGGTGTTCACATTACATTTCTAAATGTGGCCTGTCCACCGACTGCAATATGAACAGCTCATGCTTCTGAAGTGACATGCATGCTCAGTTAAACATGAATGACATCGCACACGTAATGGTGTCATGGAAACCGATGCAAACAAACATGGAAGTTACTGGCATTTGCGGGCTCACGTTGAAAGCAATTTGTGGCGGCAGTCGGCAAATGTATGAGCGGGTTTTGTGACGACGGAGGAAGAAGAGAAACGCATTTGTGATGACGTCTCTGTGTGGAACAAGTGTCGAGAGAGATGAATGTGGAGAGTAAAGTGAAATTCTGAGAAAGAGCTTTTACAAATTGCCCAGATTGAGGTCAAGATTTCATCAAATGACTGCAGTATTCCAGGAGGGGTGACTATCACAAACATTGCTAAAGTCTTGGGATCGTTCAGCCTGAAGGGCCATTTATGCTCCCTTCCGTACGTCGCCTTCCGTGGCTGCCTTCATACTTCCTTGCATCTTCTGCGTTCTCATTGCTCATAAACCCGTTTGTCTGCTAGGCTACAGTGCTGCCTGTTCCTGTGCTCTGGCGATGTGATTTCGTATACAGTATGAATGTGTTTTCGGACACACTCGCACAGCCTCTCCTCAAAAGCTCTATCCATGTCTACAGAAGCTCTGTTTTTTGTCATCTTCCTTTTCAGGTGCTTTTATTGGGCTAATGACCCTGGCTGTTTTTGTGTTATTTTTCCGGTTCCTGTTGTTCTTCTCTGGTTTGTTCCTTTCGCTGGATTTATATCAGCTACACAACTTGACACTGACCCCACGGTTTCCGGTGGTATTGCTTTGTCTTCTGCGTCATGACGGGCCCTCGAAAATGCACCAAATTACATGCGTAACTGACACAGACAACGGACAAAACCGTTCGTCTGCGTATTTGTCTTCTGCGTCGAGCATAAACGGGCCTGGACCTGAAAACAGGTTGTAGCATCTCTGGATGCGATGTCTTTTAACCTGGACAGACCTGTGCAGTGATTCTCCCAGCCTGGCTGAACTTTCCAACCAAGAAAATTGAGCAATTTCCAAAGATAGTGTTCAAGGCAGCGCAGTCACCCCTGTAAATGCTGCTAAAAGGCTTCTAACTCTGTTTAGCATGTATATCCCTTTGCCATAACTCTGCTTTCTCTTGGGAACTGTTCCTGTGAGCTGCATTTTTCTTGTGTCCTTTGAAGTCATGCAGTGAGTTTCTGTGCAACTTGTGACCAAAGGCATGACTGTTGTAAAATGTGTCTATCCAGAGTTGGCCTCATCGTATTAACATATTAATTAAAGCTTCCAGTAATTCACCAGCTCATCCAGTTATGACCTCAACAAAATAACAAGATGGATCAAGATGGCAGCTCTGTCTTTATGCAGTGTGTCTCATTTAGCTTCAGTCCCTCCATCAGTGCCTGGAGGTCAATACTGGGTCCTGTGAAACACACTTTCATCTGTCTTTAGGCTGCATCTTCTGACACTTTGCTTTTTCAGCGTATTGCTGCCCCAGGGCCCAGAACTGCAGCTATGCACAGGTGCTGGCTTCCTGCTGTAGCGGGCACACCACAGCAGGAAAGATGGCCCGAAAAATGACACCATTTTCCATCTCATGTTAAATATGAGAGAGCTTGCATGTTTTTGCCTTTTTGCTTTTTTTGTTGATGTCATCAGAGAACTGAATTTGGAAATTGACTTGGATGTTAAGAAAAATCACACATAATGTTAATGAGGTTTCATCTGGTCTGTCCAAGTGCCAAAATATCTTTTACCACTGTTGTGCAGGTCTTGCATGAATCCAATGTCTGTTAAAATGCAATACTTTGAAGATTTAAAGAGAAAAACATTTGAAATAGTGAAAATCCTTCTTGGCACTCTTGCTTTTATAGAGAATTTAGGATATGATCTAAAACATGAGCGGATTATTCCAACACAGTGCCTTCATTTGGGAATTAGTACAGTGCCCCAGAGAAGATGCTGTTTGTTGGCAAAGAGTTTTCTGTTCTTGTTTTTACTATATTCAGGAATGGTGCTACTTTTATGAGAAGGGGTTTTGTTAGATGAAGAAAACGTGCATTATGTAGATATTGTAAAACATTATTTTTTTCATGAGTTCCTAAAATTTGTGCCACCCTTACAAGTAAAGCTACACAATTAGTTTCTGAGATGTACTTCCAATAGTACATCATCTTTATACATGAAGGTCAAATCCCAGATTCTTTTGAATCCTTCACATATTTTGTCATCAGGGATATTTGTCTTTTTAGTTCAACAGAAGTTTTCAGTTGTTTTTGGAAAACCCAGACTTGGGTCCTGATTTACTAAACTGGAGGAATTACTGTGGACTTTTGAATTATAAACAGCCTTGGTGGGAAAGTCCAGTTATGCAGGGGAGGTTTTACAGCGGCACAACCAGCTTGTTTCAGCAATGGCCAAAGCAGTCGACAAGGAGAGGCACAACAGCATAGAGGAGCAAATAAGCAGATGCGATGATAATATTGAGCTTGTATTTCACCACGTCATACTGGTGACACAAAAAACATGGCTTTTATTTCTTATGATTCAGCAGGTATTTTTTGACTGATAGTGAGATATTCCAGGTTGTCTGTTTCCATCTGTCAATTTAAGTGCCAGTGGCATGAAATTCCCCTCGACTTTTGGTCCCTTTTAAGTCAGACTCTAAGTGCCTCAATACTGTATGAAAGGACCATTCGCCGTAACTCAGCCTTGTCGTAGAATAGCAGGCGCTACTAGTTAGCACTACTGTTAGCACTGCCGTACAATGACTGAGGTTCGGTGGGCGGGACCAGAAGGCACGCTTGACACCATGTTCTTCTGTTGTCATGGTGCTCTGGTGGAGAGGAGGCGGAGTGATACGGAGATACCTGGAGACATTCGCCCATACACTCAGCAGTAACTTGCAGACGTGCCTCTCCACACACTCATGTTTGAGTAAAAAACTAAAGAGTTGCTGTGTTCTGTTGAACGCGGCTGCACGTCAGGCTTGAAGAAGTTCGTGTTGAGTCTCTGTGGCTCTATACAGGATGTACGGCGGTCACGGCTTCACCAGCCCGTCACAGACGCAGATGCTGCGTGAGTATGAATAGTTTAAGAAGAAAACAGCATCATAATCCAGCAACAAGTTTCCCTGAATTATTGACTTCACCCATGGCCAAAATTAATTTAATAGTTAATACTAAAGCTATATTACACTAGTTCTGCATGTTAGATCTGTCTTCGTCTGACCGGAGCGGTACAGAAACAGTGATGATGATGATGAAGGCCTGATTGCAAACATGATTCCGCAGCCGAACACGCGCGCACGACGGAAATAATTATAAACTGGAATCATCACAAACATCAGTTTCCCTCAGAGAAAAAAGACCCGAACATGATAAGAAACGTTGAAGAGAGATTTTCTGTTAGTTCGGTCGTCACATTCCTGCAGAAATGAAATCATCCACAAGTTTTTCAGTGGGGAGGACAAAAAGATTGCTGTTGACCTTCGTACACCAGGTACAGAGCAGTTCTGATGCGAACTGGACGCCATGATGTCGGTTTGTTTGTCGTAGGTCTTGGAGGGAGGGACTTGGACAGTGCAGTTCAGGGGAGGGGGGTAATTGGCTGGAAGCCATGGCGTCACAAGCTGCACGAGGAGTAAAATACGCCGAACTGCCAATCGGCCCATTTGTGAATGCTAACTTCGCCATGTAGGATGACACAACCAGGGAAAAAGGAAACACAAATCTATAATTAACCCCTTCGGGGACATAGGAAGGCAGGGGAAGCTAAAATATATGACCAAAAACCTCAAACGCAAATGTCATACCAGGGACACTTTAACAAAGTGGCTTGGCAGTCATGTCTTTGAGCATTGTGAATAAATCTACTTGACTGGAAAAGTCTCTTCCTTCACACACTTTCTCTTCCTGCCAGTTTATAAAATATTGTGTTTGTGACACAGTTATATAATACTGTCCTTCACATTTTGTGCTTTGAGTTGGAAACGCAAGAGCACCAGGTGTAAAGATAAATATGTCAATGCCCACAGGTGCTAACACATTGAAGCACTTCTGAAGCACAATCACGTTGTAATTTCTAACTACGCCAACACAGTTTGTGCCAGATGAAAATTAATTATGAATGTGGGTCTTCAAGTATTGAATGAGGATGAGCGAAATTTATAGATTGAATACCTGGATTTCCAGTAAGTACATACATGTAAGAAAGAGACTTTACAGTTTTAGGGGGTCCATGGTCAGTATTTCAGGGTAATGTGTTTTGTTCAATTTCTTTCTGAACCAACACAAACTCAGTTTTACTTGTGAAGCGTAATGACTAAGAAGACTTACATAATACCACCATAGCAGGCGGACAATATGAGACTCTTGTCTCTTGTAACAGGATCACATGGATAATGTTTGTTTACAGTACATGTAAAACTCTGATACATTTTGTTTTTCTTTTCCAGATAGCTGTCCACTATACTTTTCTCACTACACTACTACTTTGTATACATGATTTAACAAGATGAGCAGTGTGTTATTTAGCTAAGTAAGACGTATCAACAAGTAAATCCATTTTCATGAATAATTTACTCTGAGCTAAACCACTCAACTGCTTTGGCTGACAGCTTTTCTTCAAAGTGAGCCTAACTTTACTGGATATTTGCTAAGAGACGGATTTTGTGATGTGTGGTTTCTCTTAGTCTGTTGATGCGTAAATTGTGCAGGAAGTTGTATCACTTAGTAATATTACAGAGATCATATATTTACTTTGCACAGTGTGGACTAAATTATTGAAATGAACCCTGACATTCAAAATATTTGTTTTACTTTGATGTGGTTTTCATACAAATCATCAGTCTTAATCTTTATTTGTTCAGCTTATAATGTGGAATACATGGCTTATACAGACCTAACAGGACCTTTTACATTAAAACCTTGCAAATGGGATATATGATACAATATGAACTAATCCTGCCAGGCTCAGTCTGTTTAAAAGTATACAGTAAGTGTTAAATGTGATGTTGGTTACAGTATTCCCGTGTCAGTGCTGATTTTTTGATAAATTGTAATTTTGGCCATTAATTACACTTTTTGTACAGGAGTCAACACTTTCACCATTAAATAGCTATTTGTTTCCTGGACAAATCTCAAAAGGCAACCCCCACCTTTTATTGGATGCGTTAAGTTGAATAAACAGCAACACTGTCGTATGTTATTGTAACACAATTCCCTTGTCAGCACTGTCCATGCATCAGTGGTCAAAGCCACTTTTTCGACTTGAGTTACCAGAGTGCTAACTTGTTTTATCAAAAAAAATTCTCAAGTCTTGTTGTAATTGTTTTTCGCAATGAAACGCAGAACTCTGGCTTAACAAATGCCATCAAACTCCTAATACCCTCACCTTTAACAAAGCTGAGGGGGAGCATGTCTTTTGCAATCATCTTTTGAGATGAGGGACACCGTTTCCTCCGCACGTCTGTTACCACATATCCGTCTTCCAGTGGCAAAGCTAGTAACTGACCGTCGCTGCGACGGCCCAGTGCTTTCACCCGGGTGCTTTGCTCTCATATGAGTGTGCATGGTTGTCGTAGACCTGTGATATGGAAGCTTTGCCTCGCAGAGTTCAAATTGTACCTAGGGCTGGGCGATATGGACCAAAAGTCATATCTCGATTATATTCAGGCTGAATATCGATATACGATATATATCTCAATATTTTTATCGCAAGGTGAGAGCAAATATTTTGTTACAGTCAGAGCCAAATATGACATTACAAGTAGTTTAATTTAAACAGACCGGATGAAATAATGCTCAGCTGTTCAAAGAATGATAAAATGTAAACAGAAATACTGTATAATACTTTATGTAATAATACTCGCAGATGCAAGTAAGGAACATTACACAGAATTGAATGTAGCAAACCCTAGTAAGGTCAGCATTTTTATACAAAGACAAAACAAACACACATTGAACTCCATATCTCGATATGGGCGATATGGTCCAATTCCATATCTCATTTGGGCAATATATCGATATATTTTTCATATTGATATATCGCCCAGCCCTAATTGTACCTCTGTTTCACTTTAAAAAAAAAATCTCCATGAGACTTTTTGACGACTGTCTCTCCATCGTGCCTTCTGCTGTTTGTTTCTTCTTCTACAACTTGGCATCTAGCCCGCCACACTGTGCATAAAAAAAATGCTATGCTGCCCCTGTGCGGAAGCTGCCAGTAATACAACTTTTTTTTTTTTTTTTTTTGCCAGATATGAGTCACTGTTTTGAGTTAGTTTTTTTTTTATGATTTAATGACTATTCAAATATTTGAAAATCTATGACCATCCCTAATAATGCCCATTCCTAATAAAATAAAATAAACATAAATAGATAAATAAAAAGAAAGCAAGCCTCTTACAATATTGAATTTCCCTCCTTGGATGAAGTATTTTTCATTTCATTTTCATTAATGGCCTACTTGAGTTATAACCATAGCTTGATGTGCTGTTTGAGCTTAGTAGACTGTGCACTTTTTTGTGATCATATTTGACATCTTTTCAGGATGTGATCTGACACAGCATTTGTGTGGTTTGTATGGTTAGTCTTTGAAGTTAGTAGCATTTTGGATGCCATGCATTTTCCATTTGTTAGACTATGGGATCCTCAGGGCATGCTGTGTGAAATCTAAATCCAAGTTAAATAAGGACTGCAGTGTTTTGTATGTAACTCTGCAAATGCTGTATGCCTCCTTTTCTTTTCATGTTTTAGTTGAGGTGGGAAGTTTTAGATATTTAAGCTTGCAGTGTTGCAGAATTTTTTGTTAAGGTCTGTGCACATTGATTTTAAAATCCTCTCACTTGTGTTGGCACCATTTGTTTTGGATTATTTTCCCCAAGATTTATCATTTTGCACGGGAAGACTCGTAAGTTCTTTCTGTAGAAAACAGTGCATCGTTGTTGATAGATCCTAAGTTTGCAGCTGCTTGTAGCATACTGGACAAATGGAGCCATTTATAGGCTTTCTCAAATGCATAAAACATCACACTGTCTAGCAGAAAACTGCTACTAGGATTAATTTAGCAAGTCTTCCACTGTGTATATAAAAAATGTCTGTAAAAATAAAGTGATGTGTTGGATAGCAAAATTAGTGGCTGTAAGAATGACGACAAGTGGGAGGAAAAAACTTAGACATGAGCTAAAGGGTTACTGATGACGACATGTTATGAGGAGAATAAAAGTATCACATTCAAAGATAAATGAATAAATGCTGTTCTTAGTTCTCTTAGGGAAAAAAATATAGCAGAAACGGACACCCATTGGCTCTGATTTCTTTCGGATTCCCAATTTTGCTTCATCTTTATGATGATATATACTCTTGGCATTTAGAAATTTCATGGAAATGTCAGATAATAGTTTGAAATTTAAGAAAATGCCATGAAAATCAAAGCAGTATCGGAATAGATTGGACATTTTTGTAAATTATCAAAAACATTTTTTTAATTACCCAGGAAACTGAAAATATGGCAGCTGTACCAGTGTAATGATTTTATTTTCCTTGTTTATCATTCTTTTTTAAGGGTATAATCACATTGCTTACCCCCCACAAAGTTGAAAATGTTAGAGCTTGACACGTTTGCAGGGTGACACTTCTAGCTTAATTCTGTCCCTCTTGCCACCCAGAACCCATTTAGAAACCAGTTTTAATGCCCACTAATCCCCACTGCTTTGCACTTCAGCCCATGTTAACATCAAAAGATATTTTAAGAAACAGTATGATACAGAAAGTGAGCAAAGCTTTAAGGGGGTTTAGGGGATGTCTAAAGCTCAACAGGATTTAAGACTGTAGTGCTCTTTCTAGCAGGTGAGCTACAGTACGTTTATGCAGTGTAATCGTGTCCTTCTGATCACTTGTATGCCCCCACAGTTTCTACTTTTTTATAGGAACACCATTGGTGATAAGGCAGTTATAATGTAGCTTTAAAGGAGTGATGACATAGCAGTTAAAAACTAGTTTATGTTGTTGGCATTACTTTATATGTAAATACTCCAAAGAAAAAAATGGCATTTTTTACAGCGGAGTATTGTTTTGAAACGCCAGACCTCACTTCCTCAGTAATACAGTTGGGTCCGGTGATGATATGGAGCTTTACCCGGAGACCACGTTGACTTCATTTTGATTGGCTACACCTTATTTCACTATGACCTTATTTGGAGAATCTAGGTCAAGCTGCGGTTGGAGTTTGCTAAAGGCTAGCTGCTAGCAACATGGGCACTTCAGATAGTGAGCTACGTTTATCAGACAAGACAGCATTTAGAAAATAAATAAACTTACAGGTAATGACAAGGTTGTGGTCGCCTCCCTCAGTGTTGCTGCAGAAGTTTTCTTTTAAATCCATTTGTTTGAAAATCCAGACCTGACTGCACAGAAGTTACTACTAGCTCCATACACACAGCTGAATCAGACAGGGAGGGGAGGGGGGGAGCGGACGGTGCATAAACCGTTAGGAGAGAGAGAGGGGGGGGGGGGGCGCTGTTTACTTGATAGTGTGCTCTTATTGGAGCAATTAAATTACGTAGAATGATAGAACTACGTAGAATGATAGCCTGCTGTCTGATTCACCTGTTTCTGAGCAGAGAGACAAAGCTGACAGACCATAAACAGGAACTTTGATTCTCACTCTGGACATTCACATGGCCTCATCAGTGCACAATAGATCATATTATACACCCAAAACCCCAGAAAAGTGAAATTTGATATCATGGCACCTTTAAGTCATCAAAAAGCCTTTTGCAACCATGTTACTGCAGTCTCCCTTGCAATTAGGTGGCTTACTCACCAGCTTAGAAAAACGTTGAGGGGTTTCCTCTTGCTTTTGTCCCCCTGAGCTTTTGCACATGATTCATGATTCACAGTTGGTGGAAATGACTTCATCAGTTGTTTAATAAGGGCAGTTACATACACGAACCAAATTTAGGAACTAGTCTCTTAGGAGTTCTGCATGTGTACACATGATCATGCATATACATGCAGACATCCGCCCTAATCATAAACAGTGAAATCATCGCTCATCCAATAAATGCGAGTCTCACAGGCTGAAGGCAGAAAATTGAATGGCTGCACAAAGCCACAGGGATTTACTGCTTACTGGAGAGCCCACTGGTCAGTGTACTGTAGAGGAAAGGCTGCATGGCATTTAAAACTATTGATCAGCAATAAAATGGGAGGGCAGGGAGCACAACAACTCCTCACGTCTGAAGGAGACATTAGTCGTACTACTGCAGCAGGAGTATGTCCATGTATTGCCTGCTTTTACCTGTTTGAACCCAAAAGGTCTAAAGGACAGTGGGAACATAATGTCTCACTGTTGGCAAAGAAAATAGACAAAAAGGCCTTACTTTATAAAATCAAAGTTATTTAACATTTCAGTGATTTGCAGTGTCCCTTTCATACTAGTAAAATGCAATTTGCACACAAAATCATTGGCAACAAATTGATATGGGACAAAGCTCGGATAGAAACCCATACAGATGTACTGTGTTTGGCTGAGTGTGGTTCAGTGTTTCTCTTCCTGTTGACCTTACTGTGTCCCCCTTGGACAATCAGTCTTAACGAGCATCTCTGAATGTTAAAACTGACAACAATTAGTTATCTACATGTATTTCTTGCTGATTGCTGTGACAGATATTTTTGTTCATAGATTTTTTTCTTTCTGGACTGTCCATATAACATTTGTAAATTGTTTATTTAATGTCTTAGCTTGCTAATGTGTTTTTTAGTATAGTTAATATGGTGTTTGCTGTAATCCCTTCTAGCAACAGTTTCCCTTCCGTCATCTTTCAGTATCATTTTCAAGCATGAATAGTGCAAATGCCATTAATCCAGTGGTAGAATTGTAAATAAGTGCACACACAAGCTTAATTATCTGCTTCATGTGTTTCCGGAAAATAAACAGAACTTGACCGACTACACTGGTGCATTTTATGGGCCTACAAGCACTGAAAACTGATGTATTGCGTAATGTCCTCCACCCCCCACCCCACCCACCCTCATCCCTCTAGGAAAAACAGTATTCTAAGTGTTTGGATTATGCACAACTGTCCCTACAAATGTTTTGGCTTTTTCATGCCATGGTGAGCAAGGAAGCGCATTTTTTTTTTTTTTATCTTTTCCAATTAATGGGAAATGGAAGTGGAATTGGCAAGGTTTTTGTTTATTTGCCGTTTATATTTAGGCCTTTGCCCTTGGCATGTAATAAATCACGTCACAGTAGCACTGTTTACTCATGCATTCACACACATTTTAACTTCATCCATGTCTTTCTGTGTAATTTACCATAAATAAAATAGCTTGATATTTTTACTGCATCTGTTCCTTTAAACCTTACTGTTTTTACTTTGCACCAGTAATTCTATATCATAAATGTCTCCAACATTTTAAATTTAAACAGAGAATGTACATCTTCTCATTAGACCGTCATATTTTAGTTTTCATGCTGTCATGGAACTTTTAAGCTAATGTTTATGGGTTTCTGTACAGAAACATCCATTGACTGTGTACTGTAGGGCTGCAACTATCGATTATTTTTGTAATCGAGTAATCTAGCGATTCGTCTGACGATTAATCGAGTAATCGGATAAATTGGACATTTTGCAAGTTTTTTAAGTTTCACAACTTAAATTGATTGTAAGAGCTAGAATTTCTAGCTTTCAGAGTTCTACAGTGCTGAGTTTTCCCTGAATGCAGCACTGATCCCCCCGCTTCTCTGCCAAAAACTTAATTGTTGCTTCCACATCTGCACATTTAATTCTGCTTTATTGAAATGGAAAAAATTGGCCGTTCATTAGAGGACCTAAATACATATTCAAGTCCACAACACTTGCAGTATAAATGTATTAACAAGAAAGGATGATAAGCACCTGCTGAACCGACTCCCAGCAGTTTAAAAAAAATTTATTGTTATGAAAATTTTAAAAAAGAAAAAAAAACCTGCTGAGACCCTCCGATAGACTTTTAACCTGGTATCACTGGTAATGTAACGTTTGATGTAGTTCAGCGACTGTAAACTTGAAGGGGCTTTTATATTGAAAGTCACCGGATGCTTTCTGCTACTTCTACGTCTGATCACCTCCTATCTGAACTAATGAGAGCTGATTCTGGAAGCTGCTCTGTCAAAAACAGACTCGACGCCCATATTTAGAGGAGAGCTGCAACAGCGTGCTTCTGGCTCGAGCTGCGGGTCCCCGATGGCGACTAAACCATTGATTAAAACGGTCTTGTTAAGTTTTGGAGGCCGCGCTGCACACGGAGTGCAGAGCAGACGGACCCGCTCTGAACTGCCTTTACTGACCAGGCGCAGCCAAATCCACGGATTATACAAATAAATAAAGGGCTTATATTATTTCTATGTCATGGAACATGCGCGAACCGAACCGTGGAGAGGGTACTGTGTTTCCTCTTTCTGTCGGTCCAGTTTGTAGGGTCCCATACAGTTTTTCCTCCCTCCACTTTAGTTACGTTATCACCATAAAGCTGTTATGTGCAACAGAAATACCAGTCCGGGCGGAACGTCCCTTGCGTTTACGTTGTGCAACAGAAAAACCATCCGGGCGGATGCGCAAAATGCAAAGAGTGAATTTAACGAATCTTCGAGGCAGTTATTTTGCCTCGAGCAATTTTATGAATCGAGTTACTCGAATTACTCGAGTAATCGTTGCAGCCCTAGTGTACTGTAAGTGTATCCTTTTTTTTCTTTCTTTTCTTCAATCTTCTCTCTGTTCCACCTCTTATCATTTCTTCTTTCAACTTTCATTTCCCTCTTGTCAAGCCCAGCAATGTGATGTAAATTGCATTTATAAACAAATACTTAAAGAAATAAAATTAATAAATTCAGAATATCAAGAGAAGCCTTATATTCATAAAGCTCCCCTTGGCAAAGCAAATCAGTTCAGCACAGTAAAGTAGCTACAGGGGGTGGACAATGAAACTGAAACACCTGTCATTTTAGTGTGGGAGGTTTCATGGCTAAATTGGACCAGCCTGGTGGCCAATATTCATTAATTGCACATTGCACCAGTAAGAGCAGAGTGTGAAGGTTCAATTAGAAGAATCAAAGCACAGTTTTGCTCAAAACATTGCAATGCAGACAACATTATGGGTGACATATCAGAGTTCAAAAGAGGACAAATTGTTGGTGCACGTCTTGCCGGCGCATCTGTGACCAAGACAGCAAGTCTTTGTGATGTATCAAGAGCCATGGTATCCAGGGTAATGTCAGCATACCACCAAGAAGGACGAACCACATCCAACAGCATTAACTGTGGACGCAAGAGGAAGCTGTCTGAAAGAGATGTTCGGGTGCTAACCCGGATTGTATCCAAAAAAACATAAAACCACAGCGGCCCAATCACGGCAGAATTAAATGTGCACCTCAGCTCTCCTGTTTCCACCAGAACTGTCCATCGGGAGCTCCACAGGGTAAATATACACGGCCGGGCTGCTATAGCCAAACCTTTGGTCACTCGTGCCATTGCCAAACGTCGGTTTCAATGGTGCAAGGAGCGCAAATCTTGGGCTGTGGACAATGTGAAACATGTATTGTTCTCTGATGAGTCCACCTTTACTGTTTTCCCCACATCCGGGAGAGTCACAGTGTGGAGAAGCCCCAGAGAAGTGTACCACCCAGATTGTTGCATGGCCAGAGTGAAGCATGGGGGTGGATCAGTGATGGTTTGGGCGGCCATATCATGGCATTCGCTTGGCCCAATACTTGTGCTAGATGGGCGTGTCACTGCCAAGGACTACCGAACCATTCTGGAGGACCATATGCATCCAAAGGTTCAAACATTGTATCCTGAAGGTGGTGCAGTGTATCAGGATGACAATGCACCATATTCATTTGAATTAAAATTTAATATTGTATCATTCTTATTTATAAATTATCTCTTTCTTATATTATAAATAAATTTTTTAATTTAATTTTTTTTATTTTTTTTTTTTTTTTTTTTTTTTTTTCTTTTTTTATTTTCAATCTTATACTCCACCCCCCAACCCCTATAAAAATCCCCACTCCCTTCCCTCCCACCCCTCCCCCTCTCCCTATTTATTAATCCTTTTATCTTCAGTATGCAAACAAAAAAAATAATAATTAATTTTTTAATTTTTAATTATTTCATTAAACCCACTTTCCTTCCCCCAAACCCTTTTTCTTTTTTTAACCTATATTTATCTTATTTTTAAAATTCTAATCTCCTCTCCCTTCCAACAAGACCAGGTGAAACACCCTCTTCCCCCCTGAGAAAATGTTTTTTTCTTTCGACCCCCCACACCCTTTGCCTCCCTCCCCCCCACAACAATTTTTTTTTTTTTTTTTCTTTTTTTTTTTTTTTTTTTTTTTTTATTTTTATATATCCTAATTTTATTTAATAGAATTATTTTTTTTTTTCTCCCAAATTTATTGAAATAAAAATAAAAATCTTCAAATATAAATTAATTATTTGTTAATTGTTTTTTTTTTTTCCCCTTTCCCATCTCTCCCCCCCACCCTCTCTCCACTCTTTCCTCCTCCCCCCATCCCCCCCCCTTTCTCCCCCCAATAGCACTTTAGGAACTTTGTTCTTTTCTTCCCCACCACACTTCCCTTTTTTGGGGGCCCAGATTCCCCCCACCCCCCCTTGAAAAACGACCCTCCTCCCCCTACTTCTCCCCCCTAAAAATTATTAAATTAAATACAAATTTTAAAAAATTTTTTTTTATAAAATAAATAATTTTTTTACTTAGTTACTATACAACACTCAATCACCAATACACAGAGCAAGACTGGTGAAAGATTGGTTTGATGAACATGAAAGTGAAGTTGAACATCTCCCATGGCCTGCAAAGTCACCAGATCTAAATAATATTGAGCCACTTTGGGGAGTTTTGAAGGAGCGAGTCAAGAAACGTTTTCCTCCACCAGCATCACGTAGTGACCTGGCCACTATCCTGCAAGAAGTATGGCTCAAAATCCCTCTGACCACTGTTCAGGACTTGTATATGTCATTTCCAAGACGAATTGTCGCTGTATTGGCCGCAAAAGGAGGCCCCACACCATACTAATAAATGATTGTGGTCTAAAACCAAGTGTTTCAGTTTCATTGTCCACCCCCTGTAGATCGTCATTCTGCTTGCTGCGATGCTGGACAGGATAAGAAAAACAAAAAAATAATGATGCTATGGTCATTAGGAACAAATTTGCTTACTTGTGATCCCACAGGCCACAAATTCCTTTTAAATCTCATGACTTTTTTTTTTTTTTTGCTTTAAAAAAATAGTGAAGTAAAGTAAAATGGAAGTAAAATGGCCAAGAGAAGTAAGTAAAATGTCCAAGAGGCTGAAAACCAAACAAAATGGTTTTGCCCTTTAAAGGGACTTGAGGCAGGAATTTGAAAAAAACCAAACATGAATGTCCCTTTTTTTCATACTAATGGGTGATGAAGCGCTAAATACCAAAAATAACGTTTCCATCCATGTTTCTCTCCATTGCCTTGAACAGGCTGTGTGCTGCAAAATGCGCTGCAATTTGGTGTCCGAGTTTCCCGCGCTGCCCTGCGGACGTGACGTCAAATGACCTACATCCCCAGTTTTGATGCAGGAAAAAGACGGTCACGTTAAATAAAAACACTGTAAGCTATAGTTATGGATTATTCTGCCGTCAGAATACGATCTAGATCAACTGAAAGACCACTAAAAATTGTAACTACGAAGAAAAAGCTTAGTAAACAACATTATAGTTTTCCAGCTCTGCCATGCGGATGTGACGTCACATGACGCTACATCCGCTGTTTTGATATAAGACGAACCCGGTCGCGGTAAATTCAAACACTGTAAGCGATTGTTATGGATTATTCTGCCGTCAGCAAACGATCCAGATCAACTGAAAGACCACAACAAAGTATAACTACGGAGAGAAAGGTAAGTAAACGGCATCATAGCTTCAGTTTGTGCACGCTCCTGTGACGGCTTGGCTCGTGGCTGCAGTGACCTGAAGCGCCAATCGCGGCAGTCGCGAGTTTCGTTTCTTAATCTTGCCTCAAGTCCCTTTAATGTTTTACACATTTTACTACCAGCTGTCAGAAAACGGCAAAGCTGCCTTGCACAGACACCAAATTATTTTTTTTTGTCTTTGGCTTTATTTGGATGCACTTGGCAACATTCGTGTTGCTCGATTCCTTTTTATATTCATCATGTCTTTTTAATGCTTCGTTCCCTGAGGGTTCCATTTGATTATTCTGTGTGCTCAGATTTATTTTGTACATGCAGCGGGTGATAAAGTATCCACGTGTTTGGGATGAAGTCATGACATGAACAACAAATCTTTATGGTTCTATTTATCAGTTGATTTCACAGGACTTCAGTGTGTGTTTTGGTATATTAAAAAAAAAGTCTATTTTTCTTCTCCTTTCCTCTCCAGTGACCTTATGCGATCATAGAGGGCCATTGCATTATATTGCAACATTCTTGCCCTATTTTTTTTTCCTTTCTTTTTTACATTGTGAAATGCTTCGCTGTCATCATGGAACATTTTATAAGGCTAAGATGCTTGTCTGTTTGTCCTATGATGTGTCGGTGAAAGTAACTTACCTTGAATGTCTGTTAAACCATAGAGAAAATGGGCCGTGTCCCAGGACCTCTTAATGCAAGTTCGTTTAACTTGAAACAAAAGCCTTTTTCTCAACACAGTGTTTGTCCTCTGCAGGAACGTTTGTTACATGCTTCATCTTATCAGCATTTATGTGCTGTAATCTCTTTAACTTCTGCAGTCCTATCTGGACTATAAGTTCCAGGATACGATATGACATCCTTCATTTCATTCATCTATTGATCTTTTTCTCTAGAGATATTAGAAGATGTATCCCAGCTCCACTGAAGCCCTTAGAGCAGATGGCCACCTTTGCTGAGTCTTATTCTTCATTTTCATAAGATTTAAATGTTTCTACAGCTTCATTAAGGCTTGCTGTATGGATATTCTGTGAGGCATGTGCCTGCAGACTGCTGGATAAACTGACAAATGTTGCAGTTAAATCTGTATGAAGGTGAATACCAAAATTGATTCAGCTTCAGTGCGTGCTGTGAGGTTGTTGCGGAAATAATTAAATATACATCCAGCTTTTTAAGCTGCTGTTGCAGAACAAAATGTCCATGAGCTTTGACTTTACTAAGTCCCTGTGGAAGGTTACATGACAAAAGCAGTTACATTATTTGTGTGTATTCCACAAGCCAGTGTTATGAATAAGTTAGCATTGGCAGAACAGATAAATCACACAGAATTACAATGCAGTATATGGCCATTTTCTAAAGGAAATCATTTGAGAGAGGAAAAGCAGTGAAGGCGCAACAGCCAACATCTAAAGTTTGAAGCCATCTATCTCTTTCATTATCTCTTTAGATTATTAAAAATTTGCAACAAAGTAAGTATTTATGTGGCCATTAGGGATGGGAATTCCTAGGAGCATGAATCCATACTGTATGTTACTTTTTCTATTCAGTGTGATTTTCAATACAGTCATTACCTTTGACAAATATTTAAAACAGTTAGAGCTGGAAAAAAAAGATGCAAGTTCTCCTTTATTTTGTGAGTGGGTGTTATTGATAGATCCTCAGAGAAATGGACTAAAGACTAAAGCTAACATGTAGTCAGCCAGCGTTGGGAGCCCATATAAATCTGTCTCATAAAGGTCTGCAGAGTTTTTTGTTTGCACACATTTGTGTGTCCTTTGATGGCTAAATATAATGAGTTGTTGATTTGTGAAGCTACATTTAAATGAATGCCCCACTGTAAGTTGATACTGTGCAGATAAGATGATGTGAAGAGATGTGTTTTGTTGTCAGGGCATCTGTAAATATAGATTTTAAAGACCTTATGAATTACTTTCTGAACGATAACAGCCACCTGAAAAGTTACCTTTTGTCTTGCGTGAGTGCAACTATTCTTAGATCCATCATGAGTAAGGACATGCATCATTAAAGTTTATTTTCCCTGCTGGAAGCCCTAAAGTAATGTGGGCCTGGCAGGACATAACTTTGCTCTTAGAGGCTTTTCAGACTGAAAGCCTCTTATATACTCCACAAACTAATCATATCACACCATCCTGACACAGCTGCTGCGAGACCGAATCTGAAATAAAGTCAAGACAATTGTTCTGGTCTTCTGCTAATGTTTCACCTAAAGCAATGGCTCCTGCCTTTTTGATTATTTTGAAAATGATTTTTCTTTCTGAAAAAAATCATTATTCTTTTGGGTTTTTATTGCATTGGTTAAAATAGGAAACGATTGGAAACAACCTGTCTTACTCTAATGCACCACTGATAAAGTTCAGATCCTTAACCAGGCTATTATGAATCTGACCTGAATTTTTCTGTCTGTTTAAGCACCCTGAGGTGACACTGTCATGAATGGACGCTATACAAATAAAGTTGAATTGAATTGAAATTGAGATTATAAATATAATTTTTTTTTTTTTTTTCATTGTAAAGCACTTACACTTGTTACACAAATGAATGTCATTTATATTTGATAATGTAAAAAATGTCAGTTTTTTTTGTTTTGATTTTAAAGGTGATTAAGATATTTCAAACATTATTTTGTCCTTGTAGTTTATAGCCTGAAGAGAAGAAACACACATTATGAACAGGTCTCATCTTGGAGAAAATTCAGATAAAGTAATCATGTAAAGAGAGTTATGCGAGTCTGCTTTGAGTCATCTGAGTTTTCCATTTTTCAGACTGTATAAACCAATTTTTTGTTCTCTTATTGATGTTTATGCAGGTTTTGCACCATAACATCCAATATCAGCCTATTATTGTTTGTTCAGGCAAGGCAAAGGAGCAATAATCTGTTATGCTTCTCAACAAGCTGTAATGTCTTCTCTTATTTCCCAGGTTACTACACTGGTGAACACCAGCAACAAAGGGCCTTCCAGTAAGAAGAAGGGACGATCAAAGAAGGCTCATGTCCTGGCAGTGTCTGTTGAACAGGCCACCCAGAACTTTCTGGAAAAGGGTGATCAGATTGCCAAAGACAGCCAGGATCTCAAGGAAGAGCTCATTGCCGCTGTGGAGGATGTTCGTAAGCAAGGTAACCTAAAATGTTCTTTTAAAAACGCAGAGCTTGAGCTTCTATAGATAACTGCCACTGGCACTGGTCAGATGGTGATCAGTGTGCATAGTCTCTTTACGACAGTTATTTACAGTTGGAGATATATATATACACACACACACACACACATCTATATATATATATATATATATATATATATATATATATATATATATATATATATATATATATATATATATATATATATATATATTATATATATGTGTGTGTGTGTGTGTGTGTATATATATATGTATGTATGTGTATTTTTTAAAAAATATTTTTCACTTTTACATAATGACTACAGTTTTTGTCTCTGATTTACAGAAAAAAAGGCAATTTGGAGCCTTTCTTTAGGTAACTACAACTTGATGATGTTTCTTTGATAATTCAGTCATTCTTATTGGCATTTGGGCTATTAGTGGATTAGATGGATGGGTAAATGGAGTGATGAATGAATTAAACGAAAGAAGTATGCTAATAATGCCTTGTGTGGCACTGCTGTTATGAAGACTTGTAATTTGGCACTAGAAAGATAAACCTAATTTAAAGGTTGGCTGCTGCTCCTTCTGTAATAATTTTTGCACTGCATTTATAAACTCATACAAATTTTATTTGCTTGGTCAGTCATTGAAACTGAAATGAGAAGTTCTACTGACACCACCTTCTGGGGAAATATTCTGCTCGCATTAATGGCGGGGTGCAGTGTATGACTGACATAATTGTAAAGTTTGAGAAAAGCAGGAGTGTTGTAGCTGTCAGGATGTGTCAGATCTCTGCATAAATTTAGAAAGATGTAGAGTTAAGATTGGCAAGGCAAATCCACTCAATTTAGCAGATTAGTATAGCCATTAGTTTTTGGTTTTACTTGATGCATGCAGCTATGTGGACGTAATGAGTCCATCCCTGGAGTTGTTTACCCTAAAGTCATGCATCGTTACAGTCTTTGATGTTGAGGAACCTCAGTGAATTTTAAGACATTATACATAATTACACTCATTAGCAACCATAGGAGACTTTGTTTACACTGACACTTCTCTACACAGATGAAGCCTTTTACCTTAACAACACATACACACACACGCTGGTGCCTATACTGTCCTTGCTCAGAACATGTGCATTGGGGCAATGTTCCTGTTGGATGTATTTCTCTAGATTTCCTTTTCTGTACTCAGCCTATTCTGTATGAGAATAAAATGTTTGTCCCCAGAATGGCAATGGCTTTCCTGTTCAGTAAAGACATCAGCAAAAAGAGTAAATGAAGCTCATCATATGTTGTGTTGTAGTTTCATTCCTCATCCTGCCATGTCAGCGCCACTCAGCCGCCGGTGCTGTTGACTACTGACTTGAAAGCTTTGGCATACGACTCATGTGAGGTGTGAAATAGACTATTACTACACAGGTCATCACCGGAGCTGACTTAAAAAAGAACCCCTGGTGTTAACCATGCTTACCAAAAGCAAACTGTTTACAAAAGGTTTATATTCTTTAACCTATTGAAGCGACAAAGCAGATATGCAAGTATTAATTTTCAAAATCAGGGTAGTTGTACAGGTTTACAAAAGCCTTTAAAGGCTCCGTTCTCTGAAAAAGGCAAATTATTTAACATAATCAATTTTGACCCCTAGAACAGGACAAAAAAGGCAATGCATCCCATCTCCCAACCTTTTACATACTGTATGACAAGCCATGAAGCTTCTCTGCATATTAGCGTATGGCTAATAGGCATTTTTAATTGCTTCTTTGCATTACACTTCTTTGCATGGCTTGATATATGCACAAGTCAGGTCAACTGTTAATATTAATGTGGAAGTTCTAAGAATTGCAATATGCCATGAGGACTGAGTTCAGTCAGGATTTTTTGCTTTTAGAGACACGTATCTGCAAATAACTGCAAGTGGCAAATCAATGTAACATATAACATACCTTTAAATCAAACATTTATCTAACATTTATCAGACATTTCCAATCTTGTCCTGAAATTCATCCTGAACGAGCTCAACACAAGCCTGGGCAGAACTCTGGTTCTGTTAATGAGCTTGTGTGCACTGTTTAGTATTTCTGCTCTTGAGATATATTGACTGCAATTTTTTGTTCATTACCACAGAATAAATATATAAATTAACCCATAATTTAATGTATGATTATAGAGCTGTACTGGGAGCTCTTTCCTGACCCAGCATGGAGAATTTACTATCAGTATTTACAGGGATACTCAGGATGGTGGTGCTGTAGTCATCTCTGTTGCCTCACAGTGAGAACGCTCTCGGTTTAAACCTGCTGGATGTTTGGGGCCTTGCTGTGGGGAATTTTTATGCTCCTGTTCGATCTGCTTAGACTTTTACAGGATCTCCACTTTTCTTTCTCAGACCAAAGTCAAGTGTGTCAGGTTTATTTGTGATTCCAGATTGGCCGTCTGTGTGGGAGTAATGATTCATGGTTGTCTGTTTCTTCATGTTAGCCTTATAATAGACTTGACACCCGGTCCAGGGTGTTGCCTAGGGTAGGTTTCGGGTTCGTGCAGCACTCGGACTGATTCAGCAGGTGTAGAAAATAGATTGTTGGGTTTCTGTCTTACCAGTGGCTGCATAGTACGATTAAAACCAGAATACTGATAAGTAGGGATGTATAGAGTACCGGTATCGTTTGGTACCAGTTCCTAATCTTAACGATACAAGGGTACCGTTAAGATTATGGACAAACGATACTGTTATCAATACTTTTTGAACGTCTACCTAACCATCACATAATCATTACACCATCACGTAATCATGGTGATAGAGTAAGACAGACACACTTCCCTTATTCTCAGATCTGTCCTTCACCTACCTTTATGTCCAGGCTTCTCAATGCCATCGGAACAAGCGTTTAACATCTTGTAATGTCTTTATTATGTACTCTAAATTACGTTATAGTATCAGTAAGAATATCAACCAAAGACTGGTATCGATATTGGTATAGATAAAATCATAACGATATACAGTTGTGTGAAAAAGTGTTTGGCCCCTTCCTGAAGATCATCAAACAAATTTAGATATTAGACAAAGATAACACAAGTAAACACAAAATGCAGTTTTTATATGAAGATTTTTATTAGTAAGGGGGGGGGGGGGGGAATCCAAACATACATGGCCCTGTGTGAAAAAGTGAGTGAAAAAGTGATTTTTTTGGGGAGGTGTAGGTCCCATTACATCTGGCGTAAAAGTAACATGGCATTTCAGAAAAGGAACATCATAGCAAAAGTAAAATATGGTGGTGGTAGTGTGATGGTCTGGGCCTGTTTTGCTGCTTCAGGACCTGGAAGACTTTCTGTGGTAAATGGAACCATGACTTCTGATTACCCCAAAATTACCCCAAGAGCAGAGCAATGACTCATCCAAGAGGTCACAAAAGACCTCAGAACAACATCCAAGAACTGCAGGCCTCACTTGCCTCAATTAAGGTCAGTGTTCATGACTCCACCATAAGAAAGAGACTTGGCAAAAATGGTCTGCATGGCAGTTCCAAGACCAAAACCATTGCTGAGCAAAAGAACATAAAGGCTCGTCTCAGTTTTGTCAGAAAGCATCTTGATGATCCCCATGACTTTTGGGAAAATACTCTGTGCAGAACTTTTTGGAAGGTGTAGGTCTCATTACATCTGGCGTAAAAGTAACACGGCATTTCAGAAAAGGAACATCATAACAAAAGTAAAATATGGTGGTGGTAGTGTGATGGTCTGGGGCTGTTTTGCTGCTTCAGGACCTGGAAGACTTTGTGGTAAATGGAACCATGAATTCTGCTGTCTACCAAAAAAATCCTGATGGAGAATGTCCGGCCATCTGTTCATGGCCTCAAGCTGAAGCGCACTTGGGTTCTGCAGCAGGACAATGATCCAAAACACACCAGCAAGTCCACCACTGAATGACTTAAGAAAAACAAAATGAAGACTTTGGAGTGGCCTAGTCAAAGTCCCCACCTGAATCCGTTTGAGATGCTGTGGCATGACCTTAAAAAGACTGTTCATGCTTGGAAAACCTGTAATATGGCTGAATTACAACAACTCTGCAAAGATGAGTGGGCTAAAATTCTTCCACAGCGCTGCAGAAGACTCATTGCCAGTTATCACAAACACTTGATTGCAGTTGTTGCTGCTAAGGGTGGCCCAACCAGTTATTAGGTTTAGGGGCAATCACTTTTTCACACAGGGCCATGGAGGTTTGCATTTTTTTTACCCCCTCACTAAAAATCTCCATTTAAAAACTGCATTTTTTGTTTACTTGTGTTATCTTTGTCTAATATTTAAATTTGTTTGATGATCTGAAACATAAGTGTGACAAACATGTTAAATAATAAGAAATCACGAAGGGGGCAAACACTTTTTCACATAACTGTACATCCCTACTGATAAGCAATCTTAAAGTCACTTTAACGGCTGTGGACATAGATAAAATAGTGATTAAGCAAGTGGGTGAATTTTGTTCAAGAGATTAGTAGTAGTTTTTTTTTTTTTTCTTCTCTTCTTACCTTGTTGAAACCACTCTGCTATACTTGGACAATGGATCCTTATAATGTATTTCTGTCACATGTTAGTGACTAAACTGTATTTAGTAAGGCTTTCTACTCAGCTGTCAGGACCCATTGAAAGAACCTCACATATCAGGGGGCTAGTTCACTGTTTAAAGCCACAAACAGAATGGTTGAGCACACCACCTCTTTCTCTCTGTAGTTTATGCTGTGCATGATATATCTTGTCTTTGTTGCTTCTGTTGTCAAAAAATGTGACAGGATTTAATTTAACCGGCTGAAAGAAAACTTCAAACTTTTTCAAAGTAAATTGCCTTGTACCAGGAAAATCTGCTCAAACATGCTTTTAAAAATGCTTTCTGTTGGCATGACATCTTTTCTAATGAGAACAACATAAATGGGGGCTACATGTAAGTGTTTAAGGCTGATTTGTTTTTTTATACGTTTCGCTGCCTTCTTCGCTTATCCAGCAGGATTAAAAGCATAGGTTCGGCTCTAAAAGCTATTGTTGGCTTTTTCCTGTAACCTTTTACTGATGTTCTCACAAACACTCGAGGTGCAGCTTGGACACATCATCACTAGCTGCGTTTACATGGACCCAAATATACCGATTGCTTTCGGTTTAAAAGCTCTTTCGGAATTAAAATGATCCATGTAAGCACCTCTTTCCGAATGAAAAGCGCCGAACCGAATGAATTTTCTTTCGGTTTCACGGGGGTAGAATATTCCTTTCCCCAAACCGAACGGGGTATCATTTAAACGCTGAATCGGAAAGTTGTGAGGTTGCGCTCTTACAGCGCATGCTTCGACGAGACGTCAACGTGAAACAAGTGACGTTTCCTCACTTTGACAGATGGCTGTGAACAACGTAATTCCCTGGACAGCGAGAAAGTTTGTTTATAACTCAAACTTTGTCTCTACAGCTTTTTCTCTTGGCTGTTTCTAGTTGGAGCGCATGAGGATCAGCTGCTGCTTCATTAAAGTCCTGCAGAAACCACAACGACTGTGACGATCAGCTGTTTGTAGACCTCCGTCTTTAATAAATAACGTGATTTACATCATTCTGCGCATGTCAGGCAGGATTATTCTGAATGAATATTGGCGCATGTACACGCCAGATCAGAATGTATTAGTTCCCATGTAAACAGCTGCCCTGAATTCCTCAATCAGAATGATTTCATTCTGAAAAGGAAAAAAAGTCTCCATGTAAACGTACCCAGTGTTGTATCCAGAGGAGTGCCAGGTTTCCTTTGCCTTCACGTGTCTCCTGGATCAGCTGAGTGACCACTCCTGTGTGCTTGATGCATCCTGGAACCTTTGGGACTCCACCTTTCTGTACTGACGTGTCAATGTAGGTGTTCCTCAGGAGAAACTCTGTCATGCGCCGGGCATGAGAGACCTTTTTTCAATATCCAAATAATATATTATTCCAAATCAGGGTAGTTGGGTGACAGTGTTTATAAATTTTATAAATAAATTTGCAGGTAGTAATATAAAAAAATTATTGGGAAGTTCAGTCATCTAGTGATAGTAGAAGGGGGGAATGAAAAAAAAAAACCCTCATTCCTCAGAATGTTTAGAAATTTGACCATGGTGTTCATTATTTTCATAGCTGGTCACAAACCAGCTGTTTGTACTTACACATTTCTGTTGTGATACCTTAACAATGACTACAAATATGGTCCAAACCAAACAGAGATTACATGTTTGTAATGACGGATTCTGTCACTAAAAAACCACTACACTGAAGCTTCTTTGAGAACATGAGGGAGACAAGGAATCATCCCTTAAATTCCACCAGTTGACTGATAAACCTGCACTGAGCTCATGTTTGCTAATACACTGGTTTACTGGCACATACTAGATGTTTCTGACCTGTTTAAGTGGATGAAGGGAAGATAGTAAGTGAACCCCTTTTGTATTATTTGTCAATACAGTTCTTCTGTATGCAAGTGAAGGAATATATAATACACAGGGCTGTACGCTTAGCTTTTTCACTAGGAGCACTAGTGCTCCCAAATGAAAAAAATTTAGGAGCACAGAAAAAAAATTAGGAGCACTATGAATTTTCTTAAACAGCACATTTAAATATCAATAATAATAACCACCTTCGCCCAGGCAATAGGCCAAATGATGCATTACACCGAGAAACAAACAGTTTTAAATACAGAGAACTTCCCTGTCCTACAGTTTTTTGTTGTCCAGTCACCTGCCACACTTGGCTGTGTCCATCCAGCGGTCCACAGCGGGATTTGGTCTGGGTGGGAATGGTCTGGGTCAGGTGGGCTTTAGTATGGATGGTGATTTTGCATTATGCATTGTTGTTAAAAAGGGCACCAAACCGGTGTTACAGCAAAACCTGTGACCCATGAAAACCTATGACTGTAGGGGGAGATAACACCCGCTCCCTGATTTTTCTTCTGCAGATACTTAACTGTCAGCAGCAGGTATCATTGTTAAACAGCAATATGGAGAGAAGTTGCCATGTTGTGAACCCCCATATCTGTTCTCATGACTGCAAAGGTTCTCATAAAAACCCAGAGACTCATTATTGGTTTCACTACATGGAAGAAAAGCTGGACGAGCCATGCTAACGATGTAAAAGAGACGTCTAATGGTTTAGATTACAGCTGTAACCAAACATCACCTTCAATCAGAAAATCTCCCAGATGTATTATTGATGATGGTGATGATAATAATAATCATGATTATTTATTATCATTATTATTTAAAGCCCACAAAGACGCTTGCAAAGCTAAGCTTTGACGTCACCAGTTTGGTTGGTGCAGCTCTGAAGAGGAAACCTCTGACTCCTGATCATGTGTGAACATTTTATAGAGAAAATGAGGAAAATGATCTGAAGACTTGGAGTCTGGTAAACTAGAGGCCCGCAGAGGAAAGCCTGACGCTGCTCTGAGTGTTTTTAATATCACCAGCGGAGTTCCGTTTACCGGTATCGGTATCTGCGGTATCGGTCCTTACAAACATCGCTGCGTAATTCACCAACTCCGTTCCTCTTTAAGCCTCTTATTAGAAACACCTCAATCGGCAACACTCATAAATCCCTTCGCTACAGTCCGATGATCAGAACAGCTCTGCAGCAGGTTTCTCTGACATAACCGTCAACTGTTTCTATCCGGGACTCCCCGTAATCAGCGTAACGCGCTCCGCTACAGATCAGCCCCGGCTTCCTCTCTAGTCACGCGGCTTAGGACTGGAAAGCATCTGCAACAGGATCTGGATGCTGGACTGGCCTTTCAGCTTCGCCTTTCATTATGTCCATCTTCTAAATTGTGTTACGGTTGTTAGTTGTTGTGTAGCTGGTGGTACCGATGGTTCAATGTGGAGCTGGAGCGCAACGCGGTGACTTCAAAGCTGCCGCATGGCGGCGTCCTGACCATAAAAACGGTGCTACGTTTTTCTCTTTTTTGCTCATATTTTTCATGTATTTTTCAACTGGAAAATTAACAAATTTAGTTTGGTTGGCAGTTTCATTTCCACTTTAAAACAATCCTGACTTATTTAGGAGCAAAGTGTAAATTAGAGGGATGAAATCTATACTCGCACGCGTGCTCCCATTTTTTTCCCGGTATTCGCACCAATATATTTTTAGGCGCATATGCGAGTAAAACGCTCACACTGTATAGCCCTGTTACATACTGTACCGCTCCAGTAGCAGCACAGTTAAATACAGTAAAAGTAGAGATTCAAAGAACCTTTTATAACCCGCACAACACAACTAATCTGTACTTGACTTCGTCTGTTTATGTGCGGTTGTTGTATGCATACAGTACGTACACACACACACACACACACCTATTCAGATATGCCTACTCTGCTCACTGTCTCTTGTCCCTTCTTTTCTGCAGGAGAGACGATGCGCATCGCTTCATCCGAGTTTGCTGATGACCCGTGTTCTTCCGTTAAACGGGGTACCATGGTGAGGGCTGCTCGCGCCCTGCTGTCTGCTGTCACCCGCCTGCTCATCCTCGCCGACATGGCCGATGTCATGAGGCTGCTTGCACATCTTAAAATTGTAAGTACAGTTGATGTGAATACAAAGTGCTTCTTGAAGAGCAGTTCACCAGCGTGTTTTATCCACCATCCTGTGACCTGATTGTTGTTTTAAAAGGCTGCACCTCCTGTTTGATGTTCAGAATAACACTCAGCATGAATCTTTTTGCAAATGATGGGACAAGCTGCTTTTTCTTAGCTTCATGTGCTTACTGTGCTATAAAGTAATGACAATATTTTGCTGAGTAGTCCACATACACGTCTCATGCTTTTATTACAACCTCTGGACATATTAACATATAAATGAGACATGAAGTAGAATCCTGAGAACACGCATCGTCAGTGCTCTGGTGTGATGAGCTTCACTCACCGTAGTCATATGGAGAACATGGAAAGCTTGGTTACTTATTTTGACATTGGCTCAGTTTTGTAAGAGAAGCTGATACAAATGTTAAGAAGGAATGATGTGCATTTGGTCTAATCTGAGACAGAAATGCCTGCAGACATCTTCTGTCTCTCACTTTGTCCCTTTCACAAATGAGCGCGCACTGTCTCTTTTTTCCAGTTTCTTTCTCGGGGCTGACAGAGGGGCTTAACTGAAGCCTGCATAAGCTCTGTCATCAAAGTCCACTTAAAAGTTATCTGTCGGTCTTCCATATTTTTCATGGCATCTTCTGCAACTCTTTCATTACGGTTAAAATAGGTTTTACTGTCAGAATTCACCAACAAAATAGACTGAGATTGCTAAAATGAGACTTACAGTACTAAGATGATGCAACTAACTGGTTTTGCCTTTTGAAGATCCAGTTTCAATTAGGAAGGAGATCATGATCAGGATAGTATGAAGGGGGAAAAAAATTCCAAATACAGAAGTTATTTCACTATAGCGATGTTTCAGAAAAACAAACATTAAGTTACGAATATAGCCTTCAGATTTGATTTTATCAAAACGAATTTCTAGATTTTTATTTTTATTCTTAACTTTGTGCGCAGATATTTGAAAAGATAATGTGTGGCTTTGTGTTTGACAGGTGGAGGAGGCTCTGGAGGGAGTAAAGAATGCTACCAATGAGCAGGACCTGGCCAATCGCTTCAAAGAGTTTGGAAAGGAGATGGTGAAGCTGAACTATGTGGCAGCCCGGAGACAGCAGGTAAGCAGAAACTCCCTTTCTCCTGCTCAGCCTTATCCAGTAAAAAAACAACAAAACAAAAAAAAAAAACAACAACAAAAAAAATCTCACAAACAACTACTGATTTGTGAGGGTGGGAGGGACGGGGTTCAAATTTATCCTGTTTTTATTGTAATTTTTTGATCTGATGCTGGTTTGTTTGTCCTATTCTCTTACTGGAGAACTCCAGACAACAGTCCAATCTGTAACCTGTCTTTGTCTGGGAAATTATATGCTTAATCTTGTGTTCATGGCCTGGATGTATGATATATTCCAACCGGGTTACAGTTATCTTTGCATCAATGAAGTTAGTGAGGCTAGGAGACCCTGATTTTAACTTGTGTGTAGTTTTTAGCATCTTGGTTAGAATGGGGGGAAAAAAATGCTATTTGTTAATTTATATAATGAATTTTAGCTCCATATAAGTGCTTATTTGAACTTGGAGTATAACTCATTAGTCTCTTTTACGTGGCTCCCAGTATGTGAAAAACTTTTTAGAGGGATTTTCCTAAAAATGTCATGTTAGCAAAAGATGGTGCTGCCAGGTTGTCCCAGAGCAAAGCACTGAACTGAATTTTATTCAGCTCCACAGCTGCCGATCTGCTGACACTGCTGGAACTTTGTGTGTTTGGAACAAAACCAATTCATCAAATGGGACATGAACTTTTTTTTTTTTTTTTTTTTTTTTAAGCAGATTTCCTGAACTGGGTCTTGTTTGGGTCTGCTTGTTAATCACTGATGTTTTAAAAAATCCCCACACTTTTTCTTTTAAAGCAGTGCTCCTCAACCTTTTTTGAGCCAATGCCCCCCTGCCCAATATCCAGGTCCCCTACTGCCCCCCAACATTAAAAAGTAGAATAAAACGATGTTCACACTGCTTTTCTTAACACAATTTCTGCTCTGCGGAGATTTGTTTTTTGTGAATGTTTATTATGATGTAAACATAGCCTCCATCAAGACTCTGAAGTGTTTTAAATAATGTTTTAAACATTATTTACATTTTACTGCGTCCCACCTCCTCTCCTGCAGATTGTGACATTCATCTCATTTCGGTGACATTAAAGTCAGATGAAATGTGACATGATCACACAGGCTGAGGTTACTGAACACATCAGATGTGGATCTGATTTAGGACGACACAGAAAGCAGACTGGGCCTTATTTATAAATATTACATTTGTGCTGTTCAGATGAGAAAAAACCTGATGTAGGAAACATATGGGAGAAAAAAATTAGATTTATCTGAAGTGTGAATGTGGTTTAAGTGTCTCCCACAGTAATTTAACCCAAAAAATCCTGCAATGAAACTAAATTCATTTGACAGAACGATCAGCGATATGAAAATCAGACAAGGTTTCATCTATGAACAGCATCACAGACATCCATAGAAACCAGTGCTGCTGCTGCACATGAATCCCACCAAGTTAGTGAACCCTGATGGTTCTCTGATTGTTGTTTCACTGCAGGCTGCACATTTATTTCAGCTGTAGTACAGCTGATGCCTCAAATCAACGTAATTATGTTTCTTTAACAAAAAAAATAAAACAAAATAAAAAAAAGATTTAATCCAGTCATCTTTAAAGACCAGGGGGTGGCGTACAGCTAAAATCTAGAATAGAACCAGGTCGGTCTGATCTGAGAAATGATTGACAACTCTGGGAACACAACGCCTGTACTACCAGGGGTCTGTTGCACAAGCAGGTTCAACAAACTCTGAGTGTAACTCTGAACCTGAGTTGATCTACTGGAGAACAAAACCAGTTCAGTCCCAGAGCACATAGTTGTAACAACCGAGTCAACCCAGGGTTTACTGCGCACCAAGAAAAAAGCCAACATCAATTGAGCACCGAGTCGACGAGTCACCATGGAACGTAGACGCGAGGGCGGGGCTGCGTTCACCATTGAATGGAGAAAACTTTAAAGCCCAAGACAGTTTGAACTCCCCCAAAAAAAAAAAGGAAAGAATGAAAGAAAGAAAGAGACGGCGTGGGAGAAGATTTAAGTGTTACAATCAACGATGTATAAGGAGAACTAAATGGAACGTGACAGTCTTGGATGCTGCACACCACACTACACCACACTGTGAAATGGTCACGCGCCGCCAACCACCTCGGAGGCGGATGTTCAATTCCGACTTTACTTCAACCTTCTATCGGTGCAACCCCGGGAGAAGCGCTCTTGTCGGCAGCAAAAAGAATATAAAATAAACCATCGCATTTCTCAAATCTCTCACCCAATGAAAGAAAAAATCTATTTGCGAAAAATGCAGGGCAAAAACAAATGCTTGAGGGGAAAGGTATGGCAACATAAAAAGTCACACCAAGGATTGAACCGCAGCTTTCCGCATAAGACGTGCACCTAATCATTAGCCAGACACAGAACAGCTGAAAAGTTAAATGATCAGGCCAAACCATCCCTGGGAAACGAAGACAGGACGTCCAACTGTCATGAGTGGATGGTGATATTATAAATGTACGGACGGATCACGGTATTCAATTCAATCTTTATTCAGACACAACGAAGGTCCATATTGAAAAGATAAAAGGACAGCAACAAACATAAAAAAGACAAAAGAGACAATCAGTTCATCACATAATTAAGTCTCTCCATCCAAACCCAAAGCAGATGGAACCTGCAGCCAAATGAGATTTGTCAAGGTCTGAAAATTGAGTTCTCTGACTCCCAGCCGCTCAAAACAAACATAAAGCTTTAATGCCCACAGGTGGGATGCGAGCATCACAAATAACTGACTTGCACTTCCACCTGGCACCCTAACAGTAGCCTGAAGGCGCATTGTAGGCCACAGTCAGTCTCGATGTGCACCGCCTATAGCTCCACCAAAGGGGGCTGTGTACAGTGGTGTACAAAGGCTAAATAGGTGCATTTCACATCAGGAGAACACATATTGAATTTACGAAAAGCATATTTCTTGGTGACAGTTTCAAATCCTCTACCTGCCCCCTCATCAGTAATAAAATGCCCCGGACCACGCAGCAAAGGCTTTCACAAAAAAAATACTGGGAAGACCACAATTTTCCTCCCCCACCCTGGGTTAACAAAATACTTTCTTTCCCACTCAAACAGATTTTCAACATCTCTCCCTCACTACGGGCTATTATCCCAATCTCCCCTATGTAACAACCGTGTACCAAAGACACACCCTTTCTACAGCTGTTTAACTGTGCAAGCATCATGTACCATTAAATAGCTGGAGAGAGAATACCCCTTGTCTACACCATTACACACAAAAGGGCTCAGAGATGGCGCTATCCCATCTTACATACATGCGTGTTTCAACCAAAAGACAAGGATCCGTACCAAATACTTGGCACACCTCATTGACAATTTCATAAAAGTTTAGATGGTTTCCCACCTTTCACAAAAGCACAGAAAAACAGAAGTACTCAAGCAAGATATTTTCCCACAATTCTTTTAGGCAAAATGCACATATCTTCCCCTTTTCTTCCCTTACCTTAGCAACTTTCCAATCAGTGCAACAGTCTCACTAGAGAATGCTAGCAAGAGCAATTGGCCTGTAGTTATCCCTTTTAATACTCCCACAGGAACTAAACAACAGAGATAACAGTCAGGAAAACTCCATGGGTCAAAAATCCAGAAACACATTAAGCAGAGACAAATCTGTAGCTTGAAATTCAATCTCAGCTACCTCGAGCCCACAGCTTCACCACTCAAATGCACACTCACACGACTCCAACCCTCGTCACTTCAACAACATTCTCCTTACAGAGAACAAACACAAGTTCTCGTGTAGGAACTGCTGTTGTGTAACGCGTCAGAAGACAACTCGGAAAACCTTCGTGTCTTCTCTCCAATTTACTCTTCCTCACCTCCCCTATCGGACTCGTCTTCCCGGCCTTATTCTTTTACGGCAGCAGCCAAAACTCCTCTCTAATGAGGAAAAAAACGGTGAGTGGGGCTAAAATTGGGTGGAGACAGCAAGAAACTCAAGGTTTCTCCACTTAACCTCCCCCGAGTCAGAGTCTGTCCTGCTGCCGAAACCTCCTCGTCCGGCAGAGTCCCTCTTTCCCTGTAGTCCCTCGGCCAGTTCCCAATCAGGGTAAACAACAAGGGTTTTCATTAAACCTCTCGTCAACACCCCAGTGATCTAACACCGCCCACCGATGCTGCGCTGGGTTACATCCAGTGGATCTGACTGACTCCTGATGCATGCAGCGAACAATCGGGAGGGAAAAATTCCGCCATGTGGAGTTAACCGGTCAATAACAGCCCTACTATTGCCTGCAGATCTGGACAAAAAAAAAAAACAACAAAAAAAATACTGCAGCACGACACCGTACCACGAAACAACTCTGCGTCAGCTGCAGGCTCAATATAACACAGACGTCCAGCTTTCACAATGTGCACGCTCAGAGCACAAATCCAAACATGTAGCTAACAATGTGAAGTGAAGAAACTCACTTCTTCTCAGCGTTGGCAGGAGAACGAAGCACAAATAAAACACAAAAACTTTAAAAGAAAAAAAAAATCATGAAAGCTTTTTTTGTTTGTGGTTAAAACTGGTACGCCTACTCCTGGTGGAAACGCTGCTCAGATCCATAATCCTCTGACTAGTTGGAAATGCATGGTCTGATTGAATGGTGAGCTGAATCCACTAAAAAATACTTTATCCTCTTTATTTGTGAAGCTTATGACATCTTCAAAGCTTTATGGTCGACTCGCATCATCAGGTCCACGTTTTCTCTCCGCCCTCCACGGCTCATTACAAAAAAAAATGAAAATCCTCCAGCGCATAACCTTGTGCTGCGTTCACGTGCGTAGCAAATGCCTTACAACAGAAAATCCTACTGCTAGTGCTTCTGGGGCCTCATTTGTGTTTCTAGCGTGAATTTGGGAAATAGCCCTAGTTTGTCCTGACTCTTAATGGTTGATATTTGTGTCAATAATCAAAATCTAATCAATGGATGACCAACGCCCCCTTTAAGATTAAGATCCCCAGCGCCCCTGATTGCCTCTGAACGCCCCCTGGGGGGGCGGTACTTCCCCCATTGAGAAACACTGTTTTAAAACAATGCTTCAGCATTTTGTGCAGTTGTGTGAAAAAGTGCTTGTCCCCTTTCTGATTTCTTACTTTTTTGCATGTTTGTCACAATAGGGGATTATCACGCTACCGGAACTTCCCGGTATTTGGCACTTCCTCTTCCGGCCATGTAACAACACCGTTCCTCTCTTATACTGTTTAAACGTAAAACTCCAAACACTAAGTCATTCCAGCTAAGTAACTGATCAAAAGCTGATCAAAGCACATTCTCCGCGTGAAGGCCGAACTTATAAAAAACACCGTTTTTGTCGCCGGTGGGGCACAACACCGCACGACACCGGCACTTGAGCATCTAGCATAGCCAGCTACTTTACTACGTGCAACATTCGTCTAAAACACACAAACATCTAAAATCGGTCTACCTCCCTTTTCCAGTGGAACAACTGGGGACTCCAAGAAAGGAGACGCTTTCAATCTTGTGTGTTTCACCCACAAATTAGGCATGTCATCAGCTGCAAGGTAGCCCCCCGACTTCAGACCCGCACAAACAAACGTGTTCGATAAAAGTTCGTCCTCCCCCACGTCGTTATCCCCTCCTACATCACTTCAGTCTGAAAACCGCGATCCAACAAATAACAGAGTAGTAGCCGGACACTGACAGGTTAGCATTAGCCAACTTCGTGCCACTCGGCTAAAACACACAAGCATCTAGCGTCTCCTTTCTTGCAGTCCCCAGTTCCACTAAACGGGAGGGTACAGACCAAGTCTTCAGACGCTATTTCCAACAAAAGTTGGTACGTCACAACCACTAGTGTAGTCCACTAAGTGCCACACAACACGTCACCAAATTTCGGTCCTCCTCCACCCCTCCCCCCTATCTCGTCGGATCCAAACTGTCGGCGGCGAATGTACACTGGAACAACACAACTCGAGCGAGCCCCCCCGGAGACCAATGTCCCACCCCTATAACCCCATTATATGTTTCAGATCATCAAACAAATTTAAATGTGAGACAAAGATAACACAAGTAATCACAAAATGCAGTTTTTAAATGAAGATTTTTATTAGTAAGGGGGTAAAAAAAAATCCAAACCTACATGGCCCTGTGTGGAAAAAATGGTTGACCCCTAAACCTAATAACTGGTTGGGCCACCCTTTGTAGCAGCAACTGCAATCAAGCCTTTGCGATAACTGGCAATGAGTCTTTTATAGTGCTGTGGAAGAATTTTAGCCCACTCATCTTTGCAGAGTTGTTGTAATTCAGCCATATTACAGGGTTTTCCAGCATGAACCGTCTTTTTAAGGTCATGCCACAGCATCTCAAACGGATTAAGGTGGGGACTTTGACTAGGCCACTCCAAAGTCTTCATTTTGTTTTTCTTAAGTCATTCAGTGGTGGACTTGCTGGTGTGTTTTGGATCATTGTCCTGCTGCAGAACCCAAGTGCGCTTCAGCTTGAGGTCATGAACAGATGGCCGGACATTCTCCATCAGGATTTTTTGGTAGACAGCAGAATTCGTGGTTCAATTTACCACAGCAAGTCTTCCAGGTCCTGAAGCAGCAAAACAGCCCCAGACCATCACACTACCACCATCATATTTTACTTTTGTTATGTTTCTTTTCTGAAATGCTGTGTTACTTTTACGCCAGACGTAATGGGACCTACACCTTCCAAAAAGTTCTGCTTTTTTCTCATCAGTCCACAGAGTATTTTCCCAAAAGTCTTGGGGATCATCAAGATGCTTTCTGACAAAACTGAGACGAGCCTTTATGTTCTTTTGCTCAGCAATGGTTTTGGTCTTGGAACTCTGCTATGCAGTCCATTTTTGCCCAGTCTCTTTCTTATGGTGGAGTCATGAGCACTGACCTTAATTGAGGCAAGTGAGGCCTGCAGTTCTTGGATGTTGTTCTGAGGTCTTTTGTGACCTCTTGGATGAGTCATCGCTCTGCTCTTGGGGTAATTTTGGCCAGCCGGTCACTCCTGGGAAGGTTCACCACTGTTCCATGTTTTCACCATTTGTGGATAATGGCTTTCACTGTGGTACGCTGGAGTCCCAAAGCTTTAGAAATGGCTTATAACCTTTTCCAGACTGATAGATCTGAATGACTCTGTTTCTAATTTTTTTCCTGAATTTCTTTGGATCGCATTATGATGTCTAGCTTTTTGAGGATCTTTTTGGTCTACTTCACTTTGTCAGGCAGGTCCTATTTAAGTGATTTCTTGATTGAGAACAGGTGTGACATTAATCCAGCCTGTGTGGCCAGAGAAAATGAACTCAGCTTTCCAAAAATTTGATAAACCGCAGTTAGTTTATGTTTTAACAAGGAGGGGTCATTTTTTTACACAGGGCCATGTAGGTTTGGATCTCCCACCTCTACTAATAAAAATTTTCATTTAAAAACTGCATTTTGTGCTATCTTTGTCTCACATTTAAATTTGTTTGATAATCTGAAACATTTAAGTGACAAACATGCAAAAAAGTAAGAAATCAGGACGGGGGAAAACACTTTTTCACACAACTGCAGATCCTCTTCTTTGTAAATATTGTTTCTCTGTTTTGAATCTCCACTGTTTTCTGGGTCCTGAACAATAACTGGTTGATTGATAGTTGTAACATGACATGTTCTGTCATCTTCTCAGGAACTGAAAGACCCTCAGTGTCGGGATGAGATGGCAGCAGCTCGTGGGGCTCTTAAGAAAAACGCCACCATGCTGTACACAGCCTCACAAGCGTTTCTGCGCCACCCAGATGTTGCAGCTACACGTGCCAACCGAGACTACGTGTTCAAGCAGGTCCAAGAGGCAATAGGAGGCATTTCCAGTGCTGCTCAGGCCACCTCGCCCACTGATGAGAAGCATGGTCATGCTGGCATTGGAGAACTGGCTGCTGCCCTCAATGAATTTGATGTAAGTCAACAAATGCTGTTCTACATTCGGAAGGCTTTTCTTGGTTATCTCTCAACTTTCAGGGGATGTGAAATAACTCTTTTTAAGGGAACACTACAGCAAAGAAACCTATTTTTTTAGTCTGAACTCTAATGAAGATAGACTTTTCTGAAAGAAGCTGAGAATGACTGCATACAGCTTTGTGTGGAGTAGGTCTATGTCGATATGATCTGAGAGGTTTTAGTCTTATTGATGTAGATTCTCAGTCATTCAGGTCACGACAATCTTAAGTGCTTGGATAGAAAGTTTTTAAACTTTTATTTTCTTGGCTTTTGAAGATGTTCCTCGTTTTATCTGACAGCTTGTTCTGTGTTGTGTGAGTGACATTGTAGTGTAGAAAGGACACTGTTTTGAGGACAAAAGCATCCACATGAAGGACATGGGGATTAGTCAAAAATGATTTTATAAAAATCAAGTAAAAAAAAAAAAAAAAAGATTCTCAGAGACTTACTGTACCTATTCTAAAAAATCAGTATCTAGTCAGATGTAAAAGTCCCCCTGGGATGAAATTTGGGTTTTTTGAGGTTTTTGATCATATATTTTAGTTTCCTCAGCCTGCCTATGTCCTCGAAGGGGTTAAATTATAGATTTGCATTTCCTTTTTCCCTGGTTGTGTCTGCCTACATGGCAAAGTTAGCATTCACTAATGGGCTGACTGGCAGTTCGGCATATTTTACTCCAAGTGCGGCAAGTGACGCCGGACTTGGGTGGACTTGGGTTTGCAATCAGGCCTTTATCATCATCATCACAGTTTCTGTACCGCTTTCACCGCCGTTTGTCCTGTATAGATCCACAGAGACTCAATAAGGGATTGTCACGCTTTCGTGTTCCGTGTCCCTCCGATATGATTACTTGCTTTTCTTGTTCTCTCAAATGTAAGTCGCTTTGGAAAAAAAATCATCTGCTAAATGAGCAGTGGCGATAGTAGTTGTAGTATTGGTATTTCACACAGAAATGTATCTGTCTTATAAATTGTTTTCACTGCTTTATGTGTCCATCTCTTACACACAGTTACATCTATTTCAGTTCATGTGGCCTTTTTTGTCACGTTAAATCTGACATTGCCTCCCTACACTATCATTTATCCATTTTTATTTAAATTTTTGCATTTCAACCAACTATCATTGCACATAGAAGTTTTACTTGAAAGACAAGTCCCTGCTGCCATCTAGTGGCCTTTTCTGAAAATATAACTGTCTGTAGTGATTATCACTTTGCTATTGCGCTAATTGTCCTTTTTTAAGTTTGGTTCAGCTCTGTTCATGTTATACATCTTCTTCAGATTTTGAAGTGTGTATTGTGACCTTCAGCTTGTTTATTCATATTAAGCTCCAGTTTGTGCTTGCATATATATTTTAAGACATTTAGCTGACACATGCAGAACAAGCTTTAAATGAGGATTGCATCATTTATTTCAGGACCTTCAACATTGCATCAGCATGTGGTAAAACTGATTGTGATTACTTCAGCAGTTCCGATGTTATAAATCATAAAATTGATAGCCTGTGGTGGACAGATTGTTTCATTTACTGTAAATCCTGCTTCCTAAAACTATCAGCAAGTTGCCAGTCACTTGATCTGTAAATTCAATTAAATGTGATTTTTTTTTTTTTTTTTTTTTTTTTTTCTTTTCCCCTCAGGAATTTTTTCACACATTGGTCCCATTATTTATTAATTAATTGCATGGCTTAATTGTGGATCACACTATAGTTATATTAATGTATCCATAAAAGTAGACTTATTTGGTGCCAGACTTTATATGCCATTTGTTACGTCCCATTTTGGATTTTTTTCCCCCAAATATTTAAGAACATTTTCAGTTTGTAAAAAAAATTATTTATGCTTCATTTCTGTTTGAATAGCTTGAACATTGCTGCATGTCACAGCTCCCTTTTAAAGGGATTTAAGGTTTCTTCCCTTTCCATTTCTTCTAGATCTGCACAATTTATCAATAACCCAGTTTTTTTTTCAGACTGACATAGATGCTTCACTCAGGTTTCCAGCCTAAAAACTTAAAAACAGGCATTTTGGTCCTTGCTGTGTTACCTTTGATTAGATCAGTGGTGAGTTGCCTTGGCCCTCGTCCTGCAGGTTTTCCATGTGTCCCTGCTTCAACACACCTGATTCAAATAACTGAGTCACTGTGCAACACTGCATAGACTGCTGGATCCATTTGAATTCAATCGGGTGTGTTAGAGTAGGGAGGCAGGAAACCTGCAGGACTGCAGCCTTTGAGGACCAGGGTTTCCCACCACTGGATTAGATACCACCACTATCCTAACTAACCTGTCTATAAAGAATGTTAAGAAGAGGGTTCATAGTGAAAATGTAACATTTCTTTATAAAAAAAACAAAACAAACAAAACCTCATTACACTTTTCCTGCAGATTTTTAATGTCCTTGCTTTGTTTTTTTGCTAAAACCTGCAGAGAACGATTGATTCTCTGAGGGGCAAACTTGAATCATTATTAAACACAAATTTATTTATAAGTGAATGGATGAGTAGAGGCAGTCTGGGTTTGCAGGTGATTTAATCCACGCACCTCACGCACCAATGAGCTTCGGCTGTTTGGCTGTGATGAAGGCTTAACAGCCAAAACGTGTTGGTGCATGACGTACGTGAATTAAATCACCTGCAAACCCACACTGCCTCTACTCATCTTTTCACTTTCAAATTTTTTTCCATCCATGAGGTTGATGAGCACCTGCTGGTTTGTCTTCTATTGAGCCATTGCTACTTAAGACTTGATCCAGTGAGCACTTCACCTCTTTCTTTCTTACAAATTCATTTATTTTCTTTAAATTATTTTTCTTTTTTTTAAGGTTCTGTGTTGTTTCCGGGCAACGTACTTTCACAAAAATTTTCCCATTCCTCTCTTAAACCATCATAAGCCCACATGAGCCTCCATACCCAAGTGATACAGCTGCGATGTCAGTCGAGCTGGTTCAGATTTAGCACATAAGATAAAAACTAGCATCAGATCTCAGGGGCTTTTTTAAAATCTTTTTTCCCCCTCAAGCTTACTTGTTTACAGTGTATGAGTGACATCTTGTGGTGATGGTGTGGAAGTACAATTTCCTTCTAGATTCACCTGATGAGACTGTGGAGTTGTTAGAGAAGCAGGTTAAAAATTGCACATTTATGAATTGGATGAAAAACTGAGTACTTTTACTTCATTAAACTAATAAATTTTTATTTACTTTTTCTTTTAAATGTTAGACCACAGTTCAAAGTAATCATCTCAACTTCATCTCAACTGCTGTTTATTATTTAAAGCAGCGCTGGTTTTTAGAAAATCCAGAGAGAAACATGTTTAATCTCTCTGTGTTTGGCCGGATGAACAGCAGCAGTTAAACTTTTCTTTGCTCTCTGTACTTGCCTGAAGCTGATGCATGTTTAATGCATGATCTACCACAGAGATACAGACATCCGTCTGGCCCTTTTTCCCCTTTAAAAAAACCCCAAAACAAACTGATATTTTATTATAAGCCGTTGCTTCAAAGTTTTGGTTGTGTCTGTGTGTGTAGCTGTTAGTGGTGCAACGGGTCACGGTTGATCTGTGATCCATACAGAACCCTCTCCATGGTTCGACACGCACATGATCCGCAGAATTGAGAGAGAGAAAAAAAAAAGTCCCACAGCGCCTGGGCAGTAAAGGCCAAGTCTGCGGCATGCGGCCTCTAGCACTAAACATGACTGTTTTTAATCAATGGTTCGGTTCACACCAGCCGGCGTGTGCCAGAAGCGTCTCGTTGCAGCTCTCCTCTAAATATACAGTAGGCGTCTGGTCTGTTTTCGAAGGCTCATGCTTCCAGAACACGTCAAGCTCTCAGCAGTTCAGATAGGGCCAGACAGGAAATCGGACACGATGCAGTATAAAGCGTCCGGTAATTTCCAAAATAAAAGCCCCCTTGCAGATTTGCATTTACTCAGTGATGTAAACGTTACCTCTTTACCAGTGACACCAGGTTGGAAGTGAATCGGTCATGGGGGTCTCAGTGTTTTTTGTTTTTCATTCTCGTCAAGGACCGCTGGACATTTATCCAGCTCTCTTCATCATGGTTGTTATCGAGTGTACTAGCAACAGCCTGCATGACCTTGCAATTTTGTCATCTGTTCCTAGACCCTTTATCATAGTTTCTTTATTGTTACTTTGTTTTGATATGAGTTGAATGCTTTTAATGACTAAAAATATTTAAATGAATAGAGTTAAATTTCTCCTGTCCTTTTTCTCTTTTGTTGATCCAAAAATTGATCCGACCTGTAACTCAAAACCCGTGATCTCATTGCACCACTAGTAACTGTGCAATTGGTGGTGGAATGCACACACACACACTACTATGTGAAATTACATTGTAAGCTGTGCTTTTATAAGCCGAGAAACTTCTCTGCAGCATCACAACTGCTGAACACATTCTCTCTTCTTTTGTGTGCAGCAGTCTGTTTTGTGTGCTAAATTGGAATCGTTGTTATGTGCTGCTGGTCTTTGTACTACTGTAAGTCAGCGGCTGTCAAAGATTGTCCCTTGATATTCCACTTGCAATGTCTTGATGCATACATGGCAGACATGGCTTCAGCTCAGATTGTGACAGATGCACAGACAAATGGCTTTCCCTAATGGAGTTCTCCTTAGTGTTTGGGAGTTGTGAACAAGCTGTAGCATGCATGTGCTAATTTAATTATAGAATCTGTGAATAGAGATGGGCAGGCTGTTCTCTCCGCTAAAATGATCATGATTTTGATCAGACTATTAGTTTTGACTCATTCATTCTGTGCTCTGTTATCACTGATACTTACAGCTTCTTCATCTTAGTCATCAGAAAACATTTAGTCAGTGAGAAACACAGATGTGTGATTAAAGCACACAACGGTTTATATCAAACTCACACTTGGAAATAGTTTCCACTTTACACTTTGAACAAATACTGCCATTTTTGACAGAATGAAGGAACACAGAGTAGCTTTATTCCCCTCTGTGTTTATGTAGAGAATGTTTAATAATCTTCAGGAACCGGGAGGATATAGATTCGTGCAATGTAGTCTGTGCAAAATTAGAAAAAAAAAAAGTTTCCGCTGCAGATCCAGTAGTTACCAGAGACATCATAACGTTGATTGCAGGTGGTGCTAAAGACGCTAGTTTAGCAGCACCCAGCCTCTCTAGTTCACGTGATTCGGAGAAAGAAATCCAAACCGCGTACTGTGGAGAGCGCATGCTTGTGGCCGATTCTGGTGAGAAGAGAGCGCCCGCACTCAAAGATGAAGTTACTTTCACTTTTCGGAGTTTCTGGCACCTTATAACTGAGGTCCTGTTTCAATACACATGTTTTAACGTGAAAAAGTGGGATTTCCAGGTGATGACTCCTTTAAATATCATTAGTAATTTTGTATGACTCTGGGTTCCCTACGTCATGACTCATTCAGCAACATTCACTTAATGTCATGTTATAGAGATGACGAAAAAATGGATGGTGTTCATTAGATGCTATACATTTGAGTTGTGAAATGAACACACAGTAATTATGTTAATTGAAAAATTGTGGTTATTTCATAATTGTAATTATTCATTTCTTTGGCAATAATTGTACCAATAAAACTAAACATGGCATCCCTACTTGCAACTACATGCTGTGAAATAATATCTCAGATGGGGACATCTCAAATGTCTAATATTGAGACAAAAATCTGTGACAGTCATTCATGATCTGGACAGCCTCAGCAGGTTTCATGCTGCCAAGAAAATAATGTTGAACTCATTCTCTACCAGCCCTCAGTTAGTACTGTTCCTGGCATTAAAGGTTGGACAAGATTTTTAAATGCTGTGCACAGAAACAGGTCTACAGGGCAGTTTATGAAAAGGACAGAAAAGGGGAATGACCTCATCTAAACTTTTTTTTTTTCTTTCCTGACATCCACAATTACAGTAGGCCTCTGAGATATTAGATCTACTGAGAGAAAACGAAGGTCAGTATCAGCTCAGTTTACTTCATTTCAGCATCATTGGACATATACCAGAGAGGCTGACATTTGCCCTTTATCCTTTTAAGTGCATTTCATCAGATGTATCAAAGCACTCCTTTCCAGAATACTCTGAGCACAAGGTGAACATTCAGATTGTGGATTTTTTTGTCCCCCCACATAATCACGAGTAACTAAGTAATTTTTGTGGTCACCATGAGCTTTGGCTTTAGGAAATGCTTTGTGTTTTAAATTAATTTAACTGAGTATTTTACTGGATCACACTGACCCCGTTTACATAAGAGTTTTAATTCCTCTTTAATTCCGAATAAAAGTTCATTCCAAACTAAGGGGTTGGTTTAATCTCTTCTTATTTCGAATAATATAATTCGTCTCACATGTAACCGTTGAATCTGCTTAAACTTAATTCCTGTCGTTCTGCACATGCTCCTTCCCTTGTCCTGTTAGAACGGCTCTTGAGGAAGCGCAGGTAAAACAAGCGCTGGACTCGTGCCAGCTGGTGGAAATGAAGAAATATGTTAGTGTTGAGCTGCTGTTAAAAAACTACCATCAAAATGCAGCGAAAATCTGTGTTATGTGGTTTTTATGTTGTAGCTGAAACTAAAGGGATCAGGAACTGGCTTCTGTTCACTTCTGGATAGACGTAAACGAACATAAATATTTCACGTCCGCCTAATGTCCAATCAGAACTCTTCCTAACCACCAGATCTAAAGCAGAATTAGATAAACGTGTTTTCCATGTAAACCTTAATTTGGAATTATTTCCATGTAATCACGAAGGAGAATAATTTAATTTCAAATGATTTAATTTGGAATAATTAATTCTGACTTGAAAAACATGATATAACTGGGGCCAGTGAGGCAGGACAGTCTACTGATTAGCTGACTGATAAGTTTCACAGATGTTCATCCTACAGTGCAGAACGGGGCAAAGATGGGGTTAACTGTAAGCTCTTTTATATTACAATAGATGTGGGATTTGTGGCTCTTAGAAGGAAGCTGGATCTTGAGGAGCCGTTCCTTATAATCAGCTATTCAGAAGACTGGCTCGTTCTTTTTATATTTATTGTTTTATTTCAGAATTCAATCAACAGTGACTCAATTTTTTATCAAGGAAAAATCACTGTTAGTAATTACAAGGTAAGATTTGGATCTGAATAATACTTTAAACTTGCATACCTCATCGATATACTGTATGATCTGTTGGTGAGAAATACAGTATTCTGAAGTATAGAGGATTATCACGCTTCCGTGTTCTGGTTTCCGGAACTTGTCGAATTTAAGTGTTTCTTCTTCCGGGCCAGTTAAAAAATGGCTGAATCCAATGTCCCTGCTCCGTTCCACTTTGTAAATCGAATAAACAATGAATACTTAAATTTTCATGGATTCCCGACTGAAGCGATGCTAAGGAAGGCGCGGACCAAAGCGATTCGCCGGGGTGAAGGGCCGAACTTTATAATAAAACAAGGTAGCACGTTTGTTTTTAGCTGGCACTTCAGTGATGCAGACTACACAGCTGGCGCTAGCAGGCTAGCGTTTGCTGATGTGCCTAACTTTGTGCGTCTTAAAACACACACGCATCTGAAAATGGGGTCTGTACCCTCCCGTTTCCAGAGGAACAACTAGGGACTCCCAAGAAAGGAGATCACTTATAAAAGAGCATTTTCACAGATTTTGTGTATCAGACAAGGACATTGCCTCTTCACATAGCAGCGGCAGCACGTCACCGCTACTGGGTGAACGTCATGGCCTACTCAAGTTTTTTTTTTTTTTCTTTCTCATGCTTTATTTATGAAAAAGGCCTAAGATCTGGTTTCCAGATGCTTGTGTGTTTTCAAACGCACAGTTGAACACATCAGCTAACACTAGCCTGCTAACGCCAGCTGTAGTGTCGTCTCACCGGCTACAAACGTGCTACCTTGTTTTATTATAAAGTTCAGAGACTTTTATAAGTGGTCTCCTTTCTTGGCAGTCCCCAGTTGTTCCTCTGGAAACGGGAGGGTACAGACCCGATTTTCAGATGCTTGTGTGTTTTAAGACGCACAAAGTTAGGCACATCAGCAAATGCTAGCCTGCTAGCGCCAGCTGTGTAGTCTGCATCATTGAAGTGCCGGCTGCAAAGAAACGTGCTACTTTGTTTTATTATAAAGGTTGGCCCTTCACCCTGGCGAATCGCTTTGGTCCACTCCTTCCTTTGCATCACTTCAGTCGGGAATCCATGAAAACTTAAGCAGGGTTGGCGCTGTTTATTCGATTTACAAAGTGGAACAGAGCAGGGACATTGGATTCAGCTATTGTTGAACTGGCCCCGGAAGAGGAAACGCTTAAATTCGATAAGTTCCCAAAAGCAGAACACGAAGCGTGATAATCCCCTATTGGTTATGATTTCTTTAATCTGGTGTTTTTATTGTAAGCATTTTATAAAGTGGCTCCATATCCCAATGCTTTGACAGTGAGATCACCAGTTTGGGTTTTTTCCTCACCAAGAAACTAAGCTGGCTACAATTAACTTCCATGCAGAACAACTTTACTCAAACATTTTCCACACAAGAACATGTTACTTATGCAAAAAGCTCACAATATATAAGAATAGGGCTGATGAAAAGATATATATGAACCTAAATAAAATCTACTCTGCTGAATTGGAAAGAAATGCAGGAAAAGTAGAAATACAAGAAAAAAATATAAATAAAAATGGAATAAACCTGAGTGACATCAGTGCAAATTTTAGTAAACGCTTTGTATTAAACTTGCAGTGTTTGTTTTCAAGCAGTGCTTTCCGGCCATAAATGCATTCACATGAATGAAGTGTTGGACATCAGACTGAAGGCAGCGTGGACAGTTTGGATATAACCAGAACGGCTCACATACGAACGGCTCACAATTGCAACTCAATTTTCATCGTTTATTTAAAAGAGCTGTTCAAAAGTATTGATTTGTTCATGGACATAGCATCTCTGCATTACAATGTATTTAGAATTAGAAGACATGACTGATAAAATACAGTTGTCAAAATCACTCTTTTTATACAGATCTTATTTCACGATTTTTATGAATGAGTTGTCTTTAGTACAGTAAGTTAATGAGTCATTTTGAACCATTGTCTGTTCAAATATGTACCAATTTTCGCTGCTTTCTGATTTACAGGAATAGTGGGCAGTGATTCTACAAACTATTAAAATGGATGCTGTTGTTGCTAAGATATCCTGGATGTGGTAATGTCTGGAGAGACTCTGAGGATGGCCACCTTTAAAGCTGTTATGTAGGAAGAGAAGAGCCCTGTCATGTTGGAATGAAAGTCTGTATTTGGAGATACAAACTCAGTGGAAGGACAGATGGAGTGGAGGGCCCTGCGGGAATGTTGGTAAAGGCACACTGTGGTGCACACTTAGATTTGTAGGTCACAGCATTAATGCACAATGCACTAGTTCTATTAGATTTGCAGACTTAAAGATATGCCTGGAAATAATCTTTGAAAATATTAGTGCTGCTTATATACCTGCGCATGTATAAATTCTGTAGCTCTCTGTGAGCATTTCCATACGGGTCTGATACAGAGAGCTGCGGCTCTCACTGTAACTGCAAAGCATATTTCAATATGCAAAATCTCTCTTTATCTTTGTCATTCAGATCACTTTGAGCGTCTTTATTGTTGCGCAGCCAAAAGGGAGCAGTACTTTTATACAGCCTTTTATACTGGGACTCCTAATCTTTCCTGCTCCATCACACTTATTTTGATGTGTCACACAAAGGCAATGGCATCAACAATGAACAGCAGCAAAGTAAGTACCTTTCACAGAGAGCTTCTTAGTATTAAAAAATACAAGATACACTGTGACTTGGGGAATGTGACTGAGCTAGGAAGAGCCTGTCAGCATAAGTATGAGTTATAGAGGACCTTCGTTTTATTCCTCCGCTGTCGCTGCTGCCTTCGATTAGATGAGCCAAGAATTGTGGAGAATAGATGGGGGTGGTGTCTTTTAACATAATTGTGATTGCATCAGGATGATTGCCTCGTCCTCAGCTTTCATTCTTCTTCCTCAACCAGCAAATTAAATTTGTCTCCCCTGAGCAGAGATAAACTATTACATCTTTGAATTTGGAAGTTTTTCCTTATTATTATGTCAAGTTTGGCCAAGTGCGATGTCCTTTGTGTGTCGCATCTGTTTTGTGCAGCTCGGTGCAAACAGGTGGTCAAAGGTGCAGCTGTTCAAAGAAATTAGCCTCAGCCTCAAAGAACACAGCATGTTCATACAGTGACCAGCAGATGGCAGTGTTGATTTATGTACGATGCTTGTCCATCTTTCCCTCTCTTATTCCCCACCCTCTCTCTCTCTATCTTTTCCATTTTTATCCCCTTTTCCTGCAAGTCCTTAGAAACAGAGATTTTCAGTCGTGCAGAGCAGCAGTCTGCGTCACCCGGTGTATTTTTTGCCATTAATGAGATTAAAGCTATTTTCTGGTTTTGTTTCAATATATGTTGATCCCTGAATTGATCATTGTTGAAGAGAATTTAATGGATTATCAGAAAGTCTCTCCAATATGGCCCATAAGCCCACATATGTTAGATAAGTAATGCCTCCTTCCCTGTACTTTACTTTCTTCTTCCTGTCTTGTGTTGTTATAGCTCTCATACAGCCCCCAAGATAAAAAAAAAAAAAAAAAACTAGGGATCGACTCTTAGTCCCTGCATGTTTACTGTTTACACACACACGGTCAAACATAAAAAACATGTTTCATTCACACAACTCTGGTAGAGCGTTGCTATGAGCCCACGGCAGGAATCCAAGTCACTCTGGATCATTTTACCCTGGTTTGTATTTCCATCTGCTTGTCCTCTACTCTACCTCTCTCTCTTTTTTGGTGGGTAATTCAGCTCCTTTTCCTTTCCCATCCCTCTAATTCTCTCTGTTTCTCTTTTTGTCCTCATTGTCTGCCGCATTTTGAACCACAGGCGTGTTTGAAATGCTAGCATGCTTACATACACACTCTGAGCCCATTTGGTTAGCAGCATTGCATTTCGATGCTAAACTCCCCTCCGTGTATTGCAGGGTCTGTCGTCTCACTGCAAAAGCATATGCTGGTCCTCACTCTGCATACATTATGTGCTAACTATAACCGGATTTACTTGATGGCTCAGGGGAGGGCGTGCATAACGGCCAACCCTTTGAATCCCACTGTAGCAAGAATTGCCTCCAAGTTGAAGTCGCTCTGCAGTGCTGCAAGAGTCCATCTGTGCTAAAACAGGTGTAATTGGACACGTTAATGTTTATTAGAGAATGTGCCGAGATGCTCCTTACAGCTTATATGGGTATTCCAGTAAACAGATGTCAGAACAGTGAGGGGAAGCTGATCTTCCTCTTTCTGTCTCTTTTACTGCAACACACTGATATGATGATGAATTACACTTTGTATTTTTTCTGTTATTATTCCCTTGCCTGTGTGATAGATACCTTTATCTCGCAGGATGAGCAACATGTACAATAGATGAAGTTTTCATTGTTGGTATATACATCGTGACTGCGCAGTGACGACCTTTCAGCACGCTGCATTTGTGTATGAGATACTGCCAGGCTGGCTTCAGAGACGCTGGCTGGGGAGCAACCTGGCTCTAATGTATGTAGATGTATTCCTAACTGAGGGATAGCTTTCTTGGTAATTGCTATATCAATCTGTGCAGTCCTATTCTTGCTGTCTCATTTCAGACTCTTATTTCTTTCCCACTTTGCTCTCCCATCTCGATCACAAACACTCTTTCCTTTATTTCAACCATGCAGTCATTCAGGAATGCGTCTTGATCCCCGTAGCTGGCGACACTTTGATGGGGAAGGTCACACGTACTGTACACATGCACAGATGCCCAATCATGTAGAGATGCACAACGGCTCAAAATATTAATAAAAGCATTGAATACAATGCCAAGTGCAGAAACTATTGACAGGGACCCTGTTGTGCTCAATAAAACTCTACTCCTGCTGTCACTTTCACCTTGGCTGAGCCACGTGTTAGCCCAGAGGTATACTTCTTAATTGCAACATCCTCTGCCTGCCGATTGCAACGCTGCCTCGTTCTCCATGGACAGATGCACCTGTCAAGAGAAATATGAATAGAGGAAGTAAGCTGAAGTAATGGGACATGACCAGGGAAAATAGAGAAGTATCGGTTTGTTTGTTGCTGTGCAGTAATTAGCCACTGACTGCCCTGTGTTGATGGTGGTAAGGCATGAGGGTGCGGTGGAGGGAGTGGAATGAGAGTGAGAGGAGTTGGTGAACAGGATCCATACTCGTTAAGAGTCACAGCTTATACTCCAAGGCCCATTGTGCTCCTCCACCCACACTCTCCACTAAGCTCAGTTTGCAGCTTCCAGGACTTCCTCAGCTCTGCTTATTTTCACTTATAGATTTCGTCTTGTGAGATTAGACCAACTGACTAACTAGCAAGGCACTTTGACTTTTTTTTTTTTTCCCTCCCCCATTCTATCCTTTCACACCCTACCTTGAACAACCCACAACTTTACCCCCGTCAACACTCCCCCATCCCATCTCCATCCTCCTCCCCCCCTCCTACAGAGCCAGCTAGTCCCTGCCCATCCACCCCCTGGTCCCCATGCCCCCCTCTCTTTACCCAAGCCCGCACCTCCACCTCGGCCGTGACATACACAATCCTCCAACCCCGCCAGAACCCCCGCCCGTCCACCCTCCGAAACACCACCCTCATTCACTCAGCTGCCCTGCATCCCATCTCCTCACAGATCCATTTCCGTTCCACACCCAAACCCCTCCAACCCGATACACACAAACCCCACCAATGCAGTCCTCCTCCTACACTCGACATTCATCTCCCATGCACCTTCACCCGCCTCTCTCCTCCATACACTCCCACAGACAACCATACACACATCCCCCTGCACTCACGCCCCCCTCCAGTCATACACCCACCCACATACACCATGGCTAGGGACCACGGGGCCGCCAACCCTCCCCCTCACCACGAGTCCACCCCACCCAGCCCCCGAACCAGGCGAGACCAACCTGCACGAGTTCATTTGTGCAGGTCAGTCCCAACCGACACATCAGCTGGGCAGGACAGGCACCCGGCGCGGAAAAGACCCGGCCACCCCGCAACCCGCACCCCACACATAGACCCTTACTGACATATACACATACACACACACACACATAGCAGAGGCACCCCGGCCCCCGGTGCAGAGACTTGACACCAGGATGTGAGGACCGGCCCAAACCAGAGGAGGCGCATCCCACCGGCCCACCTTTGACTGTTTGAAGTCATGTATCTGCATGATGCACACAGCATTTTAGATGGGTTTATTATAACAATGCAGTCTGACTTTTACAGTCTGGCTAAAGTTGCTATAAGTGCACATTTTGACTTTGTCATACCATAGAAAATGTTAACCACCCAACCTAATTATGAAAGTTTAAAATAATTGCCAGGTATGTAAATTAGGTGTAAGATCACGAGCAAATGAGCTGTTTTCGTTGAGATGCTGAAGGTCCTGCTGTACCGCTGAGGATGCTGACCGACAGATCTCAGTCAGACCAGCTGAAATGAACCACACTAATGGGGCAACCAGAGCAGAGTTGATTTTAATTTAACGGAAGTGCTGAGATGTGAAATCACAAACATTGACTAAAGGCATTAAATATTTGGTCACCATCCAGCGTAAACTAAATAAACAACACGGTTAAGTTGATTAACCTACATTTTTATGGTGGGGAAGTCCTGCTGATGATGCAGCTGAGCTGCCACATTACGCTAGCAAGCTAGCAGAAGAGTGAGGCTGTCTCTTACAGTTGCTCTATCCAGAATCATCTCCCGTGGTTGCAGTTGACAGCAGCAACCTTTAATCTCTGTTGTGTGATGTTGGATTTTCAAATTTAATCCATGGTGTGTAACCTTGAATGCTGCATGCAAATACTAACTATTGAGATATACGTTTTAAGTAGCATTTCAATCTACTGAAGAGAAAAAGCCAACTCCTTTCAGCTGCTTGTGGCCCTTTCAGCATCAGCAGGTCAGGTGTGCCAACTTTAGTGACACACTAAGGTGCTGACAGAATTGGATTGCATCACAGAAAGGCCAAAGTAAACAAAAATAACAGCTGGACTGCTTCATAATCTTAGGTTGTTCCACTCCACCACAAAGCAGATCTTTACCCACTTTGGCATCTGTCTTTCCAGAGCAGAGTAAAGCCAACTTACCAAACCAGATCAACTCGCTTACGGGCAGCCCATACCACCCATATATCTGAGACTGGTCCTAGTGGCAGCAAAACACTATACTGTAGCCTGCAGACAGCGTGCATTATCAAGGCAAAGCAGTGAGAATATGGAGAACTATTTTTAGCCAAGTCATTTTTGGTTATTTTCTTGCTTTTTCTATTTTTTTTCCTTTTCTTACATTCTCATCAGGTGGGACAAAGCAGGACAAAAATGTGCAAAGATTGGACTCCAAGCACTTTTTTTTTTTTTTTTTTTTTTTTACAGACAGCCTCTCGAAATTAAAGGGCAACAGCCACCAAAGTGAAATACCTCACAGCATCTTCAAACCTTTCTCAGCATAAAACTCGTGGGACTTGATTTCTGAGTGGGTGCAGCAAATTACTTTTTTTTCTCTTCTTTTTTAGTATCTTGCCTTGCTGTCAAGGTCTCCTCTGTAAGAGCCTCAAATGCCTGTTTGCCCACTCAGCTCTCCTTGCTCTCATAGATGCGGGGGCACACTAGCTCTTGTACAGTACATGTACTGTGTCCCAGCACACGGACACACACACACAGTTTGTGTTGCAGCGCATTGTCTAGTATGCCCTAAAGAGGCAAAGGCTGGGGCTTTGAATGCACTCTCCTCTGGTGAAATTTGTCTGGTGTCATGAAGCTAAATACATGAACAGAGAAAGGTAGTGGACAATACCCCTGCTTAGGTTTAGTCTGTCTGTCCTTGATGGTCATGCAAAGCAAGAGTTTATGAAAAGGAGCTTTGACTTTCAGAAATGCATCATTTACTCCCACACATATCCTTGTACTACTCTGACAAATATTATGGACACGGATACATAAAAGCTAAGCTTCCTGCCATGGTGTCTGACTGAAAAGACCCAGTGAATCTCAAAGAATATTGAAATGATAGACTGTGAGCTGTTTGTCTGATATTTAGACTGCATGTTGCAAAGCTAAGCTTCCTACCTAAAGTCTGGGAGGAGTTTTTTTTTTCAAATATATTATAATACAAACATTTTCTGGTAGCAGCATTTATGTTGCCAGAAACAAAATCAATATACAATCAAAATCATGACTTGAGTTGCCATGTTACATTTCTCTAATTAAACCTACTAATAAAAATGAGTTACAAAACAATGCTATAAGCTAATAAATGTATAGGTAGTAAACAGTAACTTCAATTAATATTTCTGCTTCAGGCCTATTGGTAAGCTACAAATTATAAATTTCCCAGTTACAAAATGTCATTTTCTGTTTGTACAATAAATAAATGCCCCTGACATAGGTGAATATAGCCGATATTGGCAAAAGCCAGTAGAAAAATGTGTAATTTACTCAAAGTATTTTGATTAACGCATTTTCAGTTGTGTAAACAATTTTCCATCAAGCTTTTGTTCCCTTGGCTCCCCCCTTTTTTTTTTGTTTTTGTCCTCTTCCCCTTGAGCTTTCAGCAGTTGAAATACTCACATAACTTCTGTAGCATTTCCATAGGCAAGAAAAGCTGACCAATCACCAATCCTGCTCGTTTCAATAGTACAGCACTAAAAAACTCTAATTTTCCCCTGTGGCTCCCAGAGTGGAATAGATGCCTCATATCTCTGATCTACGTTTGGAAGATACACTAATGCACCAGTGAAGTTGCTTTAAATGAACGTAGCTTTGTTGACAGGCTAATTTAACTGTCATTTTGAGATAATGGAGAGCTCTGTAGGAGTAAGTACAGAGCCCAGCTCTCCATTCTAACTAAAGCCAAAACAAATGTAGATTTCTGTCTTCAGATGCAACTACAAGAACATTTAAAAAATGTAAGTTTGTCTTAATTGTGTCATGTGCTTTACTTTATAAGAAAAAAAAAAGAATGAAAAAGAAAACTACACAGTGGAAGACTTTAACTTTGTTGCAGGGCTAAAATGTTTTTACTATTACCAATATGCCGAATGTAGGCTCTCATTAAATTCCTGTTTTTCATTTTGCTTTTGGAGAATTTTTCTTTTAGCTTAAACGTTGGAAGAAACTATGTTACTGTTTTAGTGATAATGTACTGACTCAAATGAGCAGTTTTCTCTCATCTGCATAGCTTTTACTGTCGAGACTTATTTTGCAGCAGTGAAATTAACTGATCCCTTTCATACTTGTGCTTTACCAACATTTATGTCTTCATCTTGTTATTTCCACATGTTTTGCCTTCATTCCTTCTTGAATGTTTTAAATCTTGTAATGGTGACTACGAATGCATTCACTATGTGTGCAGCCACTGTGTGCAGCTGTTCTCTCTCTTCCAGCTTCAATGGCATCCAACAGCAAATGTTTCTTGGCTGAAGGTTTTGAGCTTCTTTTGAACCATGTGTATTTGAATCTAAAACTTTTGAAAACAAGCCTCTCTTGCTTGCCAAGCCTACTGGCTGCCTGCTCCCATCCCCAGTGGCTTTCCACATTGATGTAAATACCTAGTCTCACAGTCTCATGTAGCCAATCATATGAAACCCCAGTGAACAATTGAACATTTGACACGATTCTAAATCTTGAGCCTAAGGAGCATAATTCAGTCCGTCCATTTGGGTGCCGTTTCACTGATCTTAAGTTTCTCATGCTGTCCAAATAGGAAAGTGAGTGACATGGAAATATTGTCAGTCTTTTTGTTCTGTTTTGTGTCAAAAAGCAATTTCACCAAACACCAGTTTGTTGTATTTTACTGCCACAAACACCATTTGTTATCTTGGGGGTTGTGGCTCAAAAGGTTTGGGAACCTCTGGTGTATTGGACCCCCCACACTGTAATGTTACCTCACTGCTAGCTTGTCTAAAGTTAACACTGAATCATCACATAGACAAAGCTAATGTTGGTGCACTCCAAGCGATATAGCTGCCTAACATGAAACCATTTGTAGAACTGTCCTTTGTTCCCATCACATCATTCAGCAAATGAGAGAAAAAAAAGAGAAATTCTGCAGACTTGGACTCAAAAAAGGGGTGTTTTCAAGAAGGCTAAATCTAATCAAACTGCCTTTGCTGTATCAAGTTAAATCCATAAGAGTGAGTCCAACAGTATTATAACAAACTGATTATGTTCTGCACACAGCAAATGACAGAAAACTGATGGGGTAGAAACGAAGCATGGAGGGTGCTGGTATTTATTTTCTAAAAAGCCAGATCATGCACCAAATTACGATCCAATGCTACAGCATGAGCCTGTCGATTAACATGACCACATGCAGTTCAGCCTGTGCTGAGTGCTACATATATGCCACTGGGACAGACCTAGTAAGATTGCTGTCACAAATTGCTACCAAAAAGCACCGAGGTATTCATTCAGACATGACCCTGACACGTTCAGGTGCCTTCAGATTAATGGAAAGCAGTGCATGTCTGAAAGAGGCTTTAGATTCAGCAAAGTGAAATAAAGGGAGATGGGCAGGAGGATAAAACAATCCTGCACTTCCAATCTGTCTTTAAGAGTCTGATATGTCGGTCACAGCTTTGACTGCACTCCAAAGGATGGTATTAAGTTCTTGGATTTGCTCTGGTGGTGAGCTTTTCTCTGGCATACATGCAGCCACTATAAGAGGAAAATTAAAACATACATCCTGCACATAAATAAATGTATAATTAATTTAATCCTACTTGATAATGCGGTACCTGAGCAAGATTAACAACTTTTGTTCTAAAGAGAAATGAGAAAAGGTTTAGCTATTATTTAATTGTGTTTACTTGTGCATAGAAGAGAGGAAATGCTCCTCATGAAGTTAGCAATATGACTAATTGAAAGGCATGTTTACTACACTATATACTGTATTACCAAAAGTATTCCCTTACCTGCCTTGACTCACATATGCGCTTAAGTGGCATCCCATTCCTAATCCATAGGGTTCAATATAACGTTGGTCCACCCTTTGCAGCTAAGAACAGCTTAAACTCTTCTGGGAAGGCTGTCCACAAGGTTTAGGAGCTTGTTTATGGGAATTTTTGACCATTCTTCCAGAAGCGCATTTGTGAGGTCACAGACCTCCTGGCCCTCAGTCTCTGTTCTAAAGCCCCGTTTCCATCTGCGGGTCTGGGTCGGGCCAGGCCGGATCGGGTGGGTTTTGGTATGGATGTGTTGATTTTAGGTTGCGTCCCCACAGCAAACTGTACCCTTACTCTGGATGCGGAGTATTAACCGGATAGCACTACTACGTGATCGCGTGACATCATCGCCGTGCAACACCTTTTAACCAAAGACCGCACCACACGTGACAGAAACAAAAGGAGTTACCCCTGCTTTGTTTTTACGCCGGGTCATGCGAGAAGTGCCGGATTTTTCAATGAATCAACGGATTGCTGTGTATTAGCTCCACCTCTTTGGTCCGGATCGGTTAGATCAGTACCCCTACCGAAGGGTACCAAAAAGTAGGTCGGGTCGGATAGGAGGGTACACGTCCCAGTTTTTATCTGTGGAGACGCAAAAAACGTGGACCGACCCAACCCAGACCCGCTGGTGAAAACGGGGCTTTATTCTTCCCAAAGGTGTTCTGTCGGGTTGAGGCCAGGACTCTGTGCAGGCCAGTCCAGTTACTCCACACCAGACTCTCCATCCATATCTTTATGGACCTGCTTTTTGCACTGGTACACAGTCATGTTGGAAGAGAAAGGGGCCAGCTCCAAACTGTTCCCACAAAGTTGGGAGCATGGAATTGTCCAAAATGTATTGCTATGCTGGAGCATTCAGAGTTCCTTTCTCTGGAACTAAGAGGCCAAGTCCAGCTCCTGAAAAACACCCCCAGACCATAATCCCCCCTCCACCGAACTTTTCACTTGGCACAATGCAGTCAGACAAGTACCGTTCTTCTGACAACTGCCAAACTCTGTTTCCTCCATCAGACTGCCAGATGGAGAAGCGCAATTTGTCACTCCAGAAAACGCCTCCCCTGCTTTACAGTGTGTTCAGACCAAGCGCGATTTGGGCGTCAAGGGCGTCAGGTTTACATGCAAAGTCAATGGCCGACGCGCGTCAAGGAGCGTCGGCCTTTCTTGCGGCGCGTTTCGCGCGTTGGGCGCGGCGCGTCTAGGGCGTTAGCGCGTCGAGTTTTGAGATGTTCAGCGTTTGCGCGTCAAGGGCGTCAGACACCGGAGTTGGAAAATCTGAACTTTGGCGTCTTGACACAGACACACTTTTTCTGACAGGAGAGGAAACACCCAGAAAAACCAGGGGAATCTCCTCTCTATCTGAACACAGAGGAGGATAAACTGTGATCTGTGTCCGGTCCCGGTTTCTGAACGGTGGTTTGATGACCTGCTGTCCTGATGGGATGTACTGGGCTGATAATGCTGCCCCGCATCGGGACAGTGGGACGTTAAACTGGGCTGATAATGCTGCCCCGCATCGGGACAGCGTGACGTTAAACTGGGCCGGATCAGACGACTGAAAGCGCGGCTCGCCAGCAGCTCCTGAAGTAAATGATGAAACTCATCACAGTCAGAACACCTGGAATCATTTGGTGAACTGGACACAGAGCAGAGATGTCCGACGACGACGTTCCCTGCTTTATTTATCACATTAAGCCGAGCCGCTCTCTCTCCTGCACCTGCCATGGTGCAGAGAGACAGTAAAAGGAAAAAGAGAAAGGAGAGGCTCCTCCCACGGCGCGGCGAGCGCTGCTTGACTGGACATCTCTCACCGCACGTCAGAGCGTCAAGACGCGGGGAAACAGGCGTCGGACTTTTAATGACACGGCGTCCAACTTTGGGCGTCGGGCGCGTTTTTGACGCCCAAATTGCGCTTGGTCTGAACACACTGTTAGAGTTCAGTGGCAGCTTGCTTTACACCATTGCATCCCACGCTTTGCATTGCACTTGGTGATGTATGGCTTGGATGCTGCTGCTCCACCATTGAAACCCATTCCATGAAGCTCTCTGCGCACTGTTCTTGAGCTGATCAGAAGGCCACATGAAGTTTGGAGGTCTGTAGTGATTGACTGCAGAAAGTTGGTGACCTCTTCGCACTAATGGCGTGAGCATCCGCTTACCCCAGCTCCATCAGTTTCCGTGGTCTACTACTTCCTATTTGAGTCGCTGTTGTTCCCAAACACCTCCATTTTCTTATAATACAGCTGACAGTTGACTGTGGAATATTTAGGAGCGAGGTTATTTCTTGACTGGATTTGTTGCACAGGTGGCATCCTATCACAGTTCCACGCTGGAATTCCCTAAGCTTCTGAGAGCGACCCATTCTTTCACAAATGTTTGTAAAAACATTCTACATGCCGAGGTGCTTCATTTTATACACCTGTGGCCATGGAAGTGACACCATATTCCCATCATTTGGATGAATGAGCAAATACTTTTGGCAATATAGTGTATATCAGGTTTTATCAATAGCAACTTCCTTCTTGGAAAAATAAAGTATTTTTCATTTTTTTCTTTCATATGAAGCAACAGCAAAGACATATTGACAATAGACAGCTGGTACAATAACATCAAACTGCACCTTCATTTGGACACTTAACCCCCCCCCCCAAAAGAAAGAAAAAAAGATGTTTTCTGGTTGTACCAGTTCACTCTTTTTCCCCCTGTTTCTTTTTTTGTGTCCTCTATTTCTTATGCTTGACCACAATGAGTGTAATTCTACGCCATTAGCACTGCACCTCATTGACCATGAATAATGTTTAAAGCTGGAGCTGCAAGTCTATTGAATTTGCCTTTGGCTTTTGTTTTTGTTGGGTTCATATTGTATTGTAGAAACTACTTTTTCTGCAGAGAGAGTATTTTTGTAAACTACCAGAAGCTGTTGTATGGATTGTTTTGAGCAAACTTGATGTGTTGGGGTTGTTGAGGGGCAGCTTGGCCGTTGGGATGAACAGATGCAATGGCTGGCATTTCTGTTTTCTATTAAAGTGGAATAGCAGTGAGTGAGGAGCAGGGTTAACATTTACCATACAGAATTTAGAAAAGAAAAAAAAAAAAGTATTCTTCTTCAAATGGGGACATGTCCCCATGGCTGCACGGTTTTCAGCAATGGAATATATGTAGTTATTTGGTTGTTCCGAGGGGAATCAGATATGGCTGCCTACTTCCTTGTGTGGCTTAGCTTCACATACCTGGAGTTTCCTAACAACCTGCAGCCTTATCTAGCAGAGCCTCTCAGTGATGGTAATGAAATTAATTAATTCCTTGTGGAATTTCAGCTTCGTGGTTATGGAAAGTTTAATGATCCATATTTCAATAACTTTTGTGAATATAGTGAGTTTACAAAAGGCTATGATGACGGATGAAATAACCTCCACTAGCCAATGAGCAAATTTACTCTCAAAAGTCTCAAAAGTCAATATTTAAGAATGGTATCCTCAGACCTCTGTGACCTCAAATCAGTGTTTCTGCTTAATGCATTTCAAACAAAACAGAGTTTAATCTACCAATAATGTTTTATTTTCTCCCACTTTCTGCTTTCTTTCTTTCTGCTTGTTTCTTGAAATCACAACAAGGCTATTTCTTGTACTGTAATAATCACTCAAAGCAAATAAGAGTTGAATTATGAATCAAGAATCTTTATTTGACATAGCTGTATCCTTGGGCCTATCTTTTTTGGAAAAAATAATGATTTCAAGCAGATTTCTAACCAATGGCTGGGCAAACTTTAACATGTGAAATCAAAGAAAAAGCCTGCACACTTACTCACAGCTGCATTTATTCCAACGTTTCGATCACATCGGATCTTCCTCAGGTCAAACTTTTTCTGGGCATGTCCCTCCCATATATATAACATCTGCTCCCTAATTGGTCGGCTCAGCCAAAGGGACACAGAAGGAGTTAGGCATACACATAATCAATATAACATCAACGGTCATAGCGAACCATTCCAACCTTGAGAGAATATATTTCATTCAAGCTGTCTATACATGAAAAACATATGGAAAAAATAAGGTAAGAAAGTCAAAAACATGAATCTCATATTAAAAATGTATATCTCATATTACAGAAAGTGCTTAATATCATAATATTGGTTAAGTCCATAAGGTGCCAAAGTATTTAATGTAAAGATGTGGAACCTTTCCCTTTGTAGTAGCAGTCTATTGATGTCTTGGCAGTTTTACATGTTCAATTCCAATATATTTGAGAGAGGAGACAGGGTTCTGAGCTTCCTTAAAATGAGCAGCCACTGGGTTTCTTAGGTTTCCATTTCTAATGCTGCCTCTATGTTCAGCTATTCGAGTTTTCAGTGACCTTGAATTTTTTCAAATGTAACCCAGTCCACAGGGGCATTTGAGAAGATAAATAACAGTTTTTGTTGAGCATTTGATTGTCCCCTTGATTTTGAATGTCCGTCCTGTTTGTGGATGAGAATAGGTGTTACACTTGTAGGTGAAGTTGCACTGTGTGCAGGATCCACATCTGTAGTTGCCTGGTGGTGGATCTAAAAAGGTACTGTTTGTTGGTGGGACCAAATCTGAATGGACCAACATTTGTTTTAGGTTAGGAGGTCATTTAAAGACCACCTGTGGAGCATCTTTAAAAACATTTTTCAACGATGGATCACTACTGAAAACGTGCCAGTGTTTTTTTAAAAAAATGTTTTCAACATCCTTTTGCTTGTGCAGAATATTTTAGGTAGCATCTTGGAGCTGTTACTATCTTTCTGACCTTTTTGGTTTTAAGACACTCCTCTTGTGTGGTAGAGTCAAATCTGTTTCTTGCTCCTCCTTGTAGCCCCTCATTCTAAAACGATTCTCCAGTTCTTCTGCTTGCCTCACATAATCAGTTTGGGTAGTGCAGATTCTTCTGGCACGATTAAACTGGCTCACTGGTAGACTTTTTTTCAAATGAGGGGGGGTGGAAAAAGTCGGCATGTAAAAAAGAGCATTTGTCAGTATCTTTCCGATACAGATCTGTTACTAATTAATTCTCCTCCCGTCGGATCAGGATGTCAAGGAAACTGATTTCAGATTCACTGTGCTGTAGAGTGAACTTAAGATGTTGATGACTCCTATTGAGGAAGTCAAAAAAGTCCAAAAGATTTTGAGTTGGACCTTCAAAAGTCATGAAAATATCATCCACATATCTTCTCCATGGTTTAATGTGGCAGTAGAATGGGTTATTCTGATTAAACACAACTTCATTTTAAAACCTGGCTACATAAAATGAACTGAAATTTGGAGACATTTTGCTTCCTATGGCAGGGAAAGTTTCCACATCTTTACAGTAAAGACTTTGGCACCTTATGGACTTAACCAATATTATGATATTAAGCACTTTCTGTAATATGAGATATATTTTTTATATGAGATTCATGTTTTTGACTTTCTTACCTTATTTTTTCCATATGTTTTTCATGTATAGACAGCTTGTATGAAATATATTCTCTCAAGGTTGGAATGGTTCGGTATGACCGTCGATGTTATATTGATTATGTGTATGCCTAACTCCTTCTGTGTCCCGTTGGATGAGCCAACCAATTAGGGAGCAGATGTTATATATATGGGAGGGACATGCCCAGAAAAAGTTTGACCTGAGGAAGATCTGATGTGATCGAAACGTTGGAATAAATGAAGCTGTGAGTAAGTGTGCAGGCTTTTCTTTGATTTCACATGACTACAGCAATAGTCTTGCACCTGGTGATGTGCGAACTGTATGTCTATAGATTTATACAAACTTTAACATGCCCATATAGTTCCAGTAGTCTTAAGATTCCAGTCAGGTTTATGACTTTCCGCAGCTGTGCATGACCCCTACTGAAGTTCACCTGGTATATATCCATTAGTCTAAACAGTTAACAGTTTATTATCATAACTCTAAAAGCAGCACTGTGCAGACCTATCCTGGTCGTCTCCTCTGTCAGACAAAGTTTTAAAGGTGGAAGATGTTAAACGTTTTTTACCTTGACATGTTTGGACCGGCGTCTGCAGTCTTCTTCAGCAGCATCATCTGACTGCTCTTACATGTCGTTTATCAGGTGTTGTTCAGGTGTGCCAACCTGATTTGGCCACGCCCCCTGGCACTCAAAGGTCTTTGGAGGAGGGAATCTGAGGTGCGAGAGTGTGTGAAGGCTCCCTCCACCTGATTGATGGTGTCTCTGGCTCTATTTCTGATCTCCATAACCTCCTTGATCCATCTTTTATGTCTGTCTGTCTCTGCTCTGATGATGTGTTGGTTGTCCCAGTCCATGATGTGGCTATTATGCTTGCAGCAGTCTCATATGGCTGAATTTATCTGTTCTTGTTGTGCTTTTTCTTTAGTTCTCGTGAAATGTCCTGCTGTTTTTTTTTTCTTGCATTCTTTTTTATGTTTGTTCGTTATTGTGTTAAATGACCTTCTTGTATCCCCAACATATGGCTTATTGCATTGCACGGTATCTCATGAAAGGTTTAACATCTTCCACCTTAAAAAAAACATTGACAATAGAAACTACCAGGATATGCAGAAAAGCAGACAGAACAAACCTTTTTTGAGCTACTAAATAGACAACTGGATGTTTTGCACATTTTGTTTTTTTAAGAAGGAACTGCAGTAATGTCTGCAAGTCTGTGCTTGCTTTGTTTGTAGTGATGCTTCTGTACCTGCTTCAGTCATTTATTATCAACCAAGACAACAGCTTTACATACAGAGAGGAGCTCTGAAAAGAACAAAAATATGAGGCTTGTGTGTGATATGATGTGCCATCAAATTCTCTCTTACTGAATCTTTCATCCCAAAACTGAGACATGTCTGCACCAGTTAAAACAAATTTTATCTAATTAAGCACATGGACTTTTTATGGACCTTTTATTGTGGTCTGTTCATCACAGTAAGAAGACCCCAAACCGTACAGGAGCTGACAGAGAGGAAAAGAAACAAATTGTATGAAAACCATATACATCTCTGTATGATAAGAATCACAGCAGTCAACATAATTTGCATTGTTCTCTGTGGTGTTTCTTTTCTGGCAGGCCACATGTTAATAAGTCCCAGTATCCCAGCTGCTGGCCCGCCGCATGTGTACCAGTGCAGCATCAGGGTATTACCATCTCAATGATGTTGTCTTTTCTGTTGCTCTTTCTTTCTGTCTCCCTGTCTTTGTTAAATGCATCAAATAAACTCTTGAAGCATCCTAGCACTTACCTGTTTAATATGCGTGTTAGTGCTGAACAGATCTGACCCATTACAGCATCTTCCCAAGCATCACTTGAGGTACCCTCCATAGTTACTGCAGTATATATTTATTAACAAGTACCTGCCTTTTGAGTTTTGTGCATGCGGTCAACACTTGTTTTACAGCTCCATTAGTTTGACCTTAAAATGTGCTGGTGCAAGCTGAGCCTTCCAACTGCTAAGGACCTCTGTAATCAGATAACCCGTTTACCTGTAGGCACTCAGACAGTAACACAGAAATGCATTAATCTGTGCTGCCTCATCCAATAACTGTCCATCAGTGATGTACACAGTTGTGTTGGGATAATGAGGTCTATTGACAGTCCAAGTCTTTTTACTGTTGGTCTGAGATACCAGGCAATATAGAAAAAAAAAAAACAAAACAGAAACCTGCGGGTTCATGGAGGGAGTGTCTGCAGCATGTAATGTAATATCTTCAAGGTGGCTAAGACACCTTGAATTGTTTTGAGCAGTCTTAAACCTTATTAAGACACAAGGAAGTAAGTGCAGTGACACTGCTACTGAGAACATGAGGGGACCTATTCAAGCTCCAGCTGTGTAATTAATAAAGACCTTTTCTTTACCCCAACCTTTTTCTTTTTTTATTGCTCAGTGAGGACAAAGACATGCATTTAAATGTTAATTGCATCTTTATAGTCCTGTAATTTCTAATTACTTTTATTTTATTATTCTTTTTGTGGTAAACATTAGTTAATGAATGGGATTGGTAGGTGAGTCATGATAGACAGAATTACGTCTTCAAATCGCTGGTATTTCTTTGCAGTCCTTTATTAGTGGAGGCTGTGAAGTGTTTTGGCTGTGTGTGTGCGCAGTGTTGGGGGGGGGGGGGGGGAGGTTAAAGTCTTTAAACGTTGGTTTTCCTTGAGTTTTCCTGTCACATATCAATTTCTTTCCTATTACTTTTCACAGTATCACCGACGCCACAGGGTCTCAGGGCTGGAGCCAGGAATAGACTGCCATGTCATTTACTATCACCGCATTTCCGCTTTTCTCTTCTTCAAATAAAGATCAGTAGTGACTTAAAGCCAGGGCTTGAATTTGTGTTGGTAGCACTAAAATAAATAAATCCAAAGGAAAGGGGAAGACTGGATAAGCTTGTAATGCCACTATAATAAAATGTGAGCAACAAACTGAATATATTGCAAAAAAACAAACAAAAAAATGTTTGGATCAGTACCTTGTTTAAATTGGAGGCCTCTTAACTGCTGCAGCTGAGATGATGCAGACCACAATGACTATTTGAGTTACTTGTTAAATTCAGCTGTTTCTTTCAATGATTCCCTCATTATTTAGTTGATCGACACAACATTTAGTTCAGAGTGACACAGACAAGCTGCTTGACTGGGAGTAACTGGACAACCCAGTGTGTGTTGAATAATGGTTTTCATGCAAGGATACAAGGATACATCTGGAGTTGGGCAAGTCCCTATCTTGGTGAAATTAATGTGTGAAGAGCTCCTGTGTGCTTTCGCCAGTACACTAGGTATTAGCCACAGGAGAAAATGCTCTTCCACACCTGATGATGAGATAACAGTAGCTGCAATATAACGGCATTGTTTCTTTTTCCTTTTTTCTTTTTGTCTCCTGTTCACACTGTTCTTTATGTGAAGGCAGGAGGGGGCTTGCAAATATAGCACTATCTGTACTTTCACTTACCGCCATCTCAGCCGCAGCCTAGCTGTGAAGGCCACTGTCATGGGTATTTACAGATTGCTTCTGAAGGGGATGAAGAAGGGGGATTTCTGTCTGTAAAAAGATATTAAAGGCAACTTAAACTTACTAGACCTGGGCTAGAGCTTGGTTAATCGCCTCTTCTCTTTGAACACCCCTGTGGCCTGCACAGATCTCAATTGACTAATTTTCCATCCTCACTATTTTTTTTTATTGACATTTGGTTCATATACATATATATATATATATATATATATATACACACACACACATACATACAGGTACTACCCAAAAAATTAGAATATCCTGAATAAGTTAATTTATTTCTGTAATTCACCTTAAACGGTGCAATTTACATATTGTATAGATAAATAATATGCAAATCAATATATTTCAAGCTTTTAATTGAGTTTATGTTGCCGATTAGAACTTGCAGCTTAAGAAAACCTCAAATTCAAAAACTCAAAAAAATTTGCGTATTGCATGAAATCAATTATGAAAGGATTTTAAAAGCAAAAATATCAGGCCTCCTAAAATAAAATCTTGGATCTGTACTTAACACTTGGTTTGGGCCCTTTTGCTTGAATGACTGCCTTAACCTGGCGTGGCATGGATGCTACCATCATCTGGCATATCTCAGGTGTTATGGAAGACAAACATGATTCCATCACAGCCTTGAGCTCTTTACTGTTTGGTCTCCTCCCGTTCAGCTTTCTCTTGACAATGCCCCACGTTTTCAATGGGGTTCAGGTCAGGTGACTTTGCGGGCCAATCAAGCAAGGTAATCCCATGGTTGTTGGACCAGGATTTTGTACTTTTGGCAATGTGGGCAGGTGCCAAGTCCTGCTGGAAGATGAAGTCTGCATCCACATACAGCTGGCTCACTGAAGCAAGCATGAAGTGCTCCAAAATGTAGACGGCTGCATTTATGCTGGACTTAATGAAGCACAGAGGACCATCAGCAGCAGCTCACATGGATCCCCAGGTCATCACAGACTGGGACACTTAACACTGACCATCTTCTCCAGGCTGCTGTCAGCCCTCCGGCTTGTTCACCATTTTCTTCCACACTTCTTCCTTCCGTTTAACTGTCCATTAATGTGCTTTGAGACAGCCCTCTGAGAACTCCCAGCTTCTTTTGCTATCACTTTTTGTCTCTTTCCACCTTGTGCAGGGAGTCAATAATGTTTTTTTGCACAACTGTCAGATCAGCAGTCTTCCCCATGATTGTGAATTCTTCTAAACCAAGACAGGGACTTTTTTAAAGGCTTGGGGCACTTATGGAGGTGTTTTGGATTACTTACCTGATTAGAATGTGACACTCTGAGCCTACAATATTGGAGCCTTTCACAGTATTCAAATTTTGAGTTTTTGAATTTGAGGTTTTCTTCAGCTGCAAGTCCTAATCAGCAACATCCAAACAAATAAAGGCTGGAAATATATTGATTTGCATATTATTTGTCTATACAATATGTAAATTGCACCTTTTAAGTTGAATTATAGAAATACAAGAACTTTTTTTTTTGGATATTCTAATTTTTTGGGTAGTGTGTGTATGTATGTATGTATTATTTTTTTACCTGTGAGAAAGGAGATATAATTACTACTGTATAAATTGCTCATCAGTTTTTGTAATGATACAAAACCTGGAAATTTTATCGTTAACAATACATTGAAAATAAAAAAAAAATCTTTTACATTAAAACTATAGTGTACAGCATATTTAACTTGGGATGAATTTTACTTTATGGTAGCTGAATGTCAGGTGTTGGCAAATGATCTATAAATTTAGGGTTCTTCTTTACACACACACACAGCCTATGTATTTGTTTTTGGCTGTTTGTTTTTTGATGGATAAGGGGGAACAAAGTGGTTTCTGTAATCTACAAAGATGTCATTATCTCCCTATTTACTGGACTCGCCAGTATAGTGGAACAGACCAGCTTCCAGAAATATTGATTCCACGTATCTCCTGAACACATCAAATGAGATTAGGTAAGATGGCAGGTGTGTGTCTTTGCTGATGACCCCAGGATGTGCCCTGTTTTGAAAACACTGAAAACTACTGTCATATTGACCGTAAGACCTGCTCCAACTTGAAAAATGTACACTAAAATTTATTCCTACCATTTGCTGTCAGTGTATTTTAGCTAAAGAAAGGCATGACGGCAAACAATGGTTTACTGTACGAAAGGAATATTTGCACAATTTGACATCAATTTGCTGATTAAATCCGAGTGGCTAAGGGGCCGTTCACACGAGGACGATTGCGGGTAAAAATGGCAAAATATTTAATCGAAAGTGCCCTTCGTTCACACGGCAGCGGCGTTATTCTGGGTTGAAGGTGCAAATCTGAAGACTTATTCCAAAGTGGAATTCCTAAAGACGCAACACTGTTGTGTTCTTGTCTGCACGGTCCAAAACGCAAAAATGATAGTGTACCTGCTCACGCCATGCTCATGTCGCATGCACATTGACGTCACACCCAAACAGGAAAAACAACAATGTACGTAAACTACATACAGTAAACCCATTGGATCTAAGGTAGATTTTACACATGCACACGGACATTGTGGAGTTCCATCACAGCACCACCTAACGGCGTGGTGTGCATATCCAATCTAATTCCATACACTCTTGTGTCCTCGTATGCACGCAGATTTCTTCATGACGGTTCGTGTAAACGTGGATGAAAAGGTGAAGATGAGACGCCACTTTTGCATAGTCTCTTCTGATCGTCACTGTGTGAACGTAGCCTAAGGGGAAAAAAAAAACAGAATTCCAGTTATTTACACTTGTGGCAATCTGATGGTTGACAGCAACAGTCGTCGTTATTACAACAGAGCAATGGTGGTAGTTAAATTCCCCTCAGTCTTCAGGATGATCAGCAACTGACAAAGAGCCTCTTTAACATAGATTGAGGAGCTTTTGGGTTATTACTGAGAGGTATAAACCTCGGGTGATGAGGAAATTTGAATGATAATCATTGGCCTCCCAAACTTCAACTAAAAGCCTCATTTGACACATCTTTTGCTCACTGCCCTTTGTTTTTTGACTTCAGGGGATCTTTTAGACCACACTGCAAGATCAGTCAGTCATTTTATGAGGACAAAATGAAGACACTTGAAATGCAATGTTTAAACTGATGCATCAAAATTATGTCTGAGTAAATATGTACCATCAAGTCCAAGACAAGCTGGATGCTGTCACAATTTTCTATTTAAAAAAAGTATTTAAGCTACAGTTTACGGGTACATATGGGCTTCAGCTGCAGTCTTTGCTTAAATTTGATGTCGGTCACATCCACAAATTGGAGCAAATGGTTTAAGAATTACGATCTTTATGTGGAAGCATCCTTCTCAAGGGCTCGATTTTAATTGGACAATTAACTCGCAAGCTGTTTCAGCCTGGTGTATAAATGTACACCTATGAATGGGGAGGTCTGTTAAAACTTTTGACTGGTACTGTCTGTTGCCAGATAGCCTGGGCTCTGCTCCAACCACCATTACCTGGGTAGGAGGGACACTCTTGTTGGCTTTATTATGCTACTGTACTGTTTGATTTATGACTCTGTTGGCATCCATCTGCTACATTAATAAACATTAAGGCACACTAATAACTTAAAGTTCTGAAAATAAGGTGTACCATATCCTGAGTATCATGGTATCGCAGCTGAAAATCCTATTATTTTAGGGAGCATAGCTTTGGAGATTCCTTTCTCAGGTCCTTCGTTTTGCTCATCATATTGCATGGCCATTTGTTTGTTCAAAAACGCAACACCTTCAGCAAATACGTTAGTGTGACTCAGAGGAGAGGAACAAAAAGGAGAGGCATTAAAGTGAAAGCACATCAACAAAACAATGCTTTTATCCTGACAATTGTATGATGCTTGATTTCAGAGGTTTCCATGGTAACAAAGGTATGATGCAGACAATATATGATGAGTCTGAGCCAGGAAGAGGATGCAAAAAATCATTGCTCACCCAGTGTAACTGTGATGAATTCATGCATCATTTTGTCTTCTAGCACCATTTCAGTTTTTGAGCGAATGCATCAAGGCAGCACACAAAGAAAGAAGAATGTAATGGATTATCAAGAAGCAGAAACCTGAGAAAACAAATTACACTTGCACTGACTCAGATTTGGTATTACTGGACAGGGAATAGTGATGGCTGGACTGATTTACAATTTTAAACAAACTGAATTTGAATGTGAGTTTCAGGGATATTCAAATGAGAATTGTCCACCGAGAACTAAATATTTCAACTGTTTTTATTGCTGTGTTATTTTATTTCCTAAATCAAGTTGATTATGTGAATGATCTTGATATTTCACCTAGGTTAAATGGGTAACAATCTAACTGTGATTAAACCAGCAGGATGCAACTTCAGCAACCGATTAAAATGGTACGACCACTGGGTATCAGCTTCTATATTAATTGGTTTCTCAGAACAGCAAATTTGTAAAAAAAAAAAAAAAAAAAAAAAAAAAATTTCCTTTTTTGTGGTTACTTTCTGCATTTCAAACTTCCACTTTTTTCATCTCTTTCTTAAGTAAATCAGAATGGTTCATACATATTCACATATTGCAGTTTTTCAAACTGACTCAAGACATGCAAAATAGCATGGGGGGGGGGGGGGGGGGGGTGTTGGCTGGATGTTCCCTGTGGAATTAGTGGGTCTTTGAGCCTTATTTTAAATTAAAAGTATTCCAGGCTTGTTCATGTTTCAGGTAAGCTTTAACAAGTAAGTAAACTTGCGTGTCTTATTCGGTGATGGTGGGGTGGGGGTGCAGTTGCACAGTAGGTATTGCTCTCACAAATATATTCATCTATATTCATCCAGACAGCAGCAAGCACAGTGTGTCCTGCACATACTGTCTTTGTAATGCAGCACTTTTTACTCCATTTTAGTTTCTTTTATCTGTTTTCTCATCTACTTCTTTTCCTACTTGTGATATTTCACTAATTCATATGTGAATTGAATTCTATGCCCTGATTTGCTCCATTTTCTTTTGGTTAATTATTTAAGAAAGCTTCCCTTTTTTGATTTGCTATATTTGTGTGGTATATTTGTCGTCCAGAAGATAGAGGATTTCTGTCTTCCGTTGCAGTTTGTTTACCACACAGCATGTATGGGGGGTGCAACAAAAACAACAATACCACTATTTAATAATTTATATTGAATAGTCCCCTGCAGACCGAAGGAGGATGATTACTGCATTTCATGTCTCATACTGGCGTAAAGTATTATGTTTTGTTTAAGATCACACTGCTGCACCGTTATAACAAACACTGTAGAGCAGACATTTGTTGCCTACAATTTTATGCTTTGTTGTGAATTTTTGTATGTAAATATTTTTTTTATAAACCCAAAAATGTATTTTACGCAGGCATCCATCCCCAACGAAACATTTGGTATTTGTTAAATTAACAGCATGTTATGTATGCTCGCAGAGATGACTCATTTGCAGTGAGAACATGGTTATTACGGATCTCTTCTCAGCTAATTTTAGGATCTTTAGATCCACAAGCATTTTTGATATACTGTTATACACAGTACTGCTGAGAAGTTTGGGATCACTTTTCCATTGGATTTAATGGAAAAGTGATCCCAAACCTCTGTGGTGTGTGTATATGCACTAAAGCAGAACTCTGTAACTTCAGCCTGGGGCTCCCTCTAGTGTTGTCCTTTCACTATGGTAAAGTTCGTACCCACCCCCGCACAGCACACAGATGTCTTCTGTACCTGTCTTTCCTCTATTCTGGTCCCTGAATATATTTCTAAGCTTTTACTAGCTTGTTGATGCTACTTTGCAACATTAGTAGCAGCAGCTCGTCTCCCTCTGCTCAAAGCAGAGTCCTGTGTCTCCTGCAATGGGACGTTTTACCTGTGTTTTGCAGGTAAATATACCCTAGATTATATTTTTCTCTGGTGTTGGCAGGTAGCAGGTAAGAAAACAAACTTTTATTTACTTTTTGAAGTGAAAAAGTTACTGAGTTCTGCTTTAAATCAATATAACATGTATTTTGTAGGTGTTACATTACTGTTGCATAAAGTTAGTTTGTGACTTACAGATATAATTTCTGCTTATTCTAACATGCCATTGACAGTCCTGTACAAGATCGACAAAATGGAAACATTAGTTTTTGCTTAGTATTAAGATGAAACTTCTGTCAAGTATCTATGCAACTGCTTTTATTCTACATATATTCTATGTCCTTGCATTGTTTGTAATCCCTCGTGAAATGTTATTTCATTATTTCTAGATTGTGTGGGAACACAATTCCAAACTGCAGAATTTTCTAAATCTTTGTATGCTTGATTAGCTGTGTAGGTATAACCAAAATGTGTCATTTAGAGTTGTCTTTGGATAACTGCATTTTTGTTTTTTTTCTGTAAGCAAA
>JALJCO010004698.1:0-10871 GCA_023101725.1 Atherinomorus stipes | reverse complement strand
ATCTCTGTCTCTCCATGTAGAAACCTGTGACAGTATTGCATCATTAACTGTGTTCTCCTCTCTCAGCAGATCTGGCTGGATAACGTTGCAGTGTTTGTTGGTCTCCTTTTCTGTCTTCTCCCCCCCAGCCGGTCGAGGCAGATGGCCGTCCTACCTGAGCCGGATTCTGCCAGAGGTTTTTCCTCCCTGTTAAAAGGGTGTTTTCCTTCCCACTGTCGCCACCCCTCCGTGCTTGCTCAGGATGGGGGATTGGACCGGGTCAAGTCAAGATTCGATCCAATCTGTTGGTTTCCTTAACGAGGCTGTTATGAATCTGACCTGAACTTTTCTGTCTGTTTAAGCCCCTGAGGTGACATCATCATGAATGGACGCTATACAAATAAAGTTGAATTCAATTGAATTGAATTGGTCTAGTTTATTTTGTTTATTGTATTTTTCATGTTTTGTACTTACCTTCGTTGAAGAAATCAATTCACCAACCAATAAACATCAAAGTAAAAATATAAATCTTCTATGTGGTCATTTACTACTCAGCTGACATAAACCATCCTCGTAGCAGTGACCATGTGACACAAAGAAGAAAAAACATGATCTAATTTCTACTGAGAAGCGTCTGAGATGTCATCTCTAGAAAACAGTTGCGAGCTGTTCTGCCATTGCCGACGAGTAGTTACAGAAATACATGATATAAATCCCACTTTTTTCTTGTGAGATAACCCAACTGCCAGCTAAACCAGGGACTTTTTAAATGAAACAGCTTTTCTCTCAGTGGGATGATGCCATGGGAGCATTAAAGATTTTTATAGCTGAGATAGTAGTAATAAATCACATATCAACAGCCACAGAGGAGCAGGAGCAAGCCCAAACATGAGAATTACATGAGCTTGTTAGCTGAGATTTCTGCCAGCAGAGGGCAAACTCTGATAGAAAATGGGAGGACGAGCTTAACAGGACAAGGACAGCAGAGTAAACTCAGGCCTGGACATGCATGAAGCGTGGCTCTCTGGTTGTAAATGTACCAAGCTCATGTTCAAGACGAAAACACTTGACTTAGTTTCATCATGGATCAATGAATTTACACCTCAAACAGTTCGAATGAACTGTATTTTTATTGATGCACAGTGCACGTGGCATCGATGAAAAACTGTTCTGTGCGTGTGTGTGTGTATGTTGTCTGTGAATGAAAGCCAGCCTTCGCCGTTTAACCTAAATGGGTTTATTGGCCTCCTGCAGTCATGATCAGGCCAATCATTAACACTCAGCGCCATGCAGATGGAGGGTGAGACAAGCATATAACTGTTATAAAAGCAGAAAACGTGCTGCTGTGAGATGTTTTTCAGCTTGTCACTTTCAGGTAAGTATGAAACAAGGATTATTGCTGGCAACGACTGTGAAAGGATTTCACCTCCCAAATACATGTGAGTAAATAGTGGAAAACTTCTGAACAAATGTACTGAGCAAGCCAGTGACCTCAGTCTACACTGTCACACAATCATCACTAAATGTGTTAAATAAACACTTTTATGGGCATCTTTGTCTTTTGGAGATTAATATGACCAGAAAGTGTGAGTCGCACTGAATGTGTTTGCATCATGACCGTGACCCTGAATTAACCCTCAGTGAGCAGACTCTGTCTTCACTCGACACTTTCAGGTGATTATTTTATGTCTGTTAAGTATTTCATCACATAAATGTGAAGTTCATCGGGATAAAAATGTTTTTGTGTAAATTCTCAGTGCAAACAAGGTGATCTCTGCATGCCAGCTTTATAGACTGAGGTAAATGTTATATCCTAGCACTCAGCCACATGATGCCACATAAACACTGCAGTGGCTGATGGGTGTGATGTTCACTTTGCTTTATCAGATTAGTCTCACAAGTGTTTAAGTGTTTACACACCTGCAGGTGGAGGTGATCGCCTCCATCTGGGTGTTAAGATTGCATCAGTGGAGGTGCTAAGTGATTTCTGGTGGTCAGTCTCTTCTGATTCCTAAAGTAGCTGTAAATCCAGTACTGTAAGCAACGATCTGTTCACAGAAGCAGTACCAGGTCTAACCTGTGGGACACAGATAAAGGTACTGGCATGTTGAATGCATAACTCATCGTCCACCTCATCAGATCCACCTTTTGGATCCCTTTTTTGTTCAGAACTGAATGCAGAAATCTTGATACTATAGATCCAGCCAGGTGTTGGAAACATCGCATCGCATCACGATGAGAATCTCCCATTCCACTTCACCATATTGAGAACCTCCCATTCCACCTATTCATGATAAGAATTTGCCTTTCAATCACATCGGGATGAGAATCTCCCGGTCAACCACATTCCAAAGCTGCTCTGTTGGATCAGTGATCTGGTGACTGTGTAGAACATCGGAGTCCGGTGAACTCATGGTCATGTTCCAGAAAGCAGGTGGAGATGATGTCATCTTTGTGACATGGTGCAACATTCTTCAGGAAGCAGCATCAGAGGATGCTCCAGTCAGGTCATAGAGGGAATGGACATGGTCAGCAACAATATTCAGGTAGGCTTTGGTGGTTAAACCACCACGTTGGTACTAAGGGGCCCAAAGTGGGCCAAGAAAACTTCCCCTACCATTCCACCTGAAGCCTTGGTCCAAGGCAGGATGGATCCATGCTTTCATGATGTTTCTAACAGATTCCCGAGCCCAGCACCTGAATGTGGTGCTGAAATGGAGACTCATCAGAACAGCAACGTTTCTCCAGCTTCTATTGTCCAGTTCTGGAGAGTCTGACAGGAGTGGACCCGGTCTGGTCTTCCGCTGCATTCTGGTCCAGACACCCAGTCTGGTCTTCCGCTGAATCCTGAAAACTTTTCTGCAGACATCTTACCTGCACTGGCAAATTTATGTCTCAGATTTATGTCTCAGATTTACGGATCGCAAAGATTAAACCTTTAAAAACGCTGATAGGTCTCCATCACCCCCTAATGCTACTTTTTATAGCAGTGAGACCCCACCCTGTCCCAAAGGCCCACTTTCCTGTAGGTTTTAGATGCTTCCCTGCTGCAACAAACTTGATTCAAATGAAACTGATCTCTGTCAAGCTCTGCACAGGTCCACTATTGACCAGGTGTGTTGCACCAGGGAAACACTGAAAGTCTGCAGGACAATGGCCCTAGAGAACCAGAGCTGGGATCTTGGTTGATGGTTTCTTGGGAATTGTGGTGTGCAACTCTGTGGGGTAAATTGTGACAAATAGCTTACCTCAAGGGTACGCTATGCTATATATTTTTAGGCATTTACTACCGGTCAAAAAGTTTTAGAACACCCCTGTTTTTCCCATTCTTTATGGAAAGGAAGGTGGGATTGTAAGTAATCAAGAAAAGTTGGGAGATATCTGGGAAATGGGAGCTCCACTTTCCCAAAGGAAAGGTTAAAGATAAACTTCTGTAGTTGCAAAACAGATTTAAATTGTTGACTCATTTCTTGTTGCCCAAAAAGGCCTGCTGTGCAATTCTGAAATGTCCATTATTTTTCAGTGCAGGGAGAACTTGTCTTAAAAAAAAATAAAAAAAGTCAACTAGCAGCTCATCATCTGCCTTTCTATAATTGTTGGGATGAACTGCTTGAATTAAAAAGCTGCTGAACTGGTCTGCCTGCAGCCCAGAATCTAGATGCTGAACTGGTCTGCCTGCAGTCCACAGTCCAGCTGGACTGCCCTTGTTGTGGCAGATAACATACCAAAACGGGCACAGCATGCTTGATGGTCTGAGATGGGATTTCCACCACAATTATCTGCCTGCAGTCCAGAGTCCAGCTGCTGAACTGGTCTGCCTGCGGTCCAGAGTCTGGCCGCTGAACTGGTCTGCCTGCGGCTCAGAGTCCGTCCTCTGAACTGGTCTGCCTGCAGTATAGAGACTGGCTGCTGAACTGGTCTGCCTGCAGTCCAGAGACTGGCTGCTGAACTGGTCTGCCTGCGGTTCAGAGTCCGGCCGCTGAACTGGTCTGCCTGTGGTCCAGAGTCTGGCTGCTGAACTGGTCTGCCTGCGGTTCAGAGTCCAGCTGCTGAACTGGTCTGCCTGTGGTCCAGAGTCTGGCTGCTGAACTGGTCTGCCTGCTGTCCAGAGACTGGCTGCTGAACTGGTCTGCCTGCGGTTCAGAGTCCGGCCGCTGAACTGCTCTGCCTGCAGTCCAGAGTCCAGCTGCTGAACTGGTCTGCCTGCAGTCCAGAGTCCAGCTGCTGAACTGGTCTGCCTGCGGTTCAGAGTCCGGCCGCTGGAACTGGTCTGCTCGGTGGTCCAGAGTCTGGCTGCTGAACTGGTCTGCCTGCGGTTCAGAGTCCAGCTGCTGAACTGGTCTGCCTGTGGTCCAGAGTCTGGCTGCTGAACTGGTCTGCCTGCGGTTCAGAGTCCGGCCGCTGAACTGGTCTGCCTGCGGTTCAGAGTCCGGCCGCTGAACTGGTCTGCCTGCAGTATAGAGCCCAGCTGCTGAACTGGTCTGCCTGCAGTATAGAGTCCAGCTGCTGAACTGGTCTGCCTGCAGTATAGAGTCCAGCTGCTGAACTGGTCTACCTGCATCCAGAGTCCTGCTGCTGAACTGGTCTACCTGCATCCAGAGGTCCTGCTGCTGAACTGGTCTGTGCAGACGTTTCACCAATAGAAAACATCTGGAGCGTCATGAAAGCAGAGGCTGCCAAATCCAAAATCAATTCACTCAAGTCGATATGATGCCTTTCGAAGAGCCAATGCAGTGCTGTGAGGGGGAACTGAGCGTTACTTTGATGCTGCGTCCATGTGCAGTTGGGCAGACAGAAGTTGGTGGACAAAACCAACTCTCAGCTTCATTTTAATGACAGGAGCTGAGAGAAAAGACAGTAAAACATGGGTCAGGGAAAACAATACAACATCGCCATGACAACATCTCAAAGATGTGGACTGAAGTCACTGTAACTGACAGACCACTTCTTCACATAAAGGCTGTTGATGCCTTTACATCCAACGGCTGTCTGCGCACGTTCCCCTGAATGCAGCATGAAATGTATTGCCGAGTTGCTGCCAGATACAACTGTCCCTTTAATAATTATCAACGAGTTAAGCACTTTTCAAACCCAGAGTAAGCTCACGCTGCTTTTTACATCCCTCTCCATCAAAGGTCAGCCTGTTGAGCAGATTCAAGTTTTTCAATATCTTGGAATGGAAATTGATGCCAGCCTGTCATTTGGGAATTAAGCTAACTACATTTTCAAAAAGTACAACAGCGCCTTCACCTGTTGACGAAATTGAGAACTTTTGATGTCAGCAGAAGTATTTTAACCCTGGTTCTTATCGAATCCATCATCACCTTTCAGTATTTCGTGCTGGTACAGCTCCATCTCTGCCAAACACAAAACAAATCAAATCAAATCAAATCAAATCAAATCAAATCAAATTTATTTATATAGCCCTTTACAGTACCCATTGGACACACAAAGTACTTTACAGCAGGGTAACAGAAAAGAGACAACAATGCAAAACATAAAAATGCAAACTTAAATACTGGGAAAAGTGAAGAAGCAAAAAGAGTTAAGAGTGAAAACAACCAACAGAGAATCAGAACAGGCTACTCGGGGGAGCAGGTACCTAAGAGAGAGTAAACCTTTAATAAATAAAACTAGTTAGAATTAAAAGCTAGACTAAAAAATAAGTCTTTAACTTAGATTTAAAAGAGCCCAGTTCAGTCGTGAGGCGAATGTCGGGGGGCAGCGAGTTCCACAATCTGGGGCCAGCAGCTGAGAACGAGCGGTCGCCCCACTGCTTTGAAGCTGCTCGGCACTTCTGTTAGCTGGCCAGCGGAACGAAGGGCCCTGCTGGGGTCCCGGCGGACCAGCAGGTACAAAGCTGGGACAGCAGGGACAAAACAAAGCTCTCCTGTATTGTTAATCCAGTGAGTAAAATCACTGCTTCACCACCAAAGATTTAAGGCTTTCTTAATAAAACTAAAAGAGCATAAAACCAATTCATCCATCAAAGAAATTAAAAGCAGCAGAAAGGAGAATCCCCATAGACCTTGTATCATGTTGCTGTCAGACCAGATGATCGAAATTCTTTCTAACTCAGAAACTGGAGGTTCGATACAATCACATTTAGAAGAATTTCCTCTGAGGTTATTCTACCCGTTCTTTCATATCACATGACGTTGTATCCTGTGATCTCATGCAGGTGGAGTGTGGGCCTTGCTGTGTGTGGTGGTGTGCAGTCTGTGAATACGAAAGAAGCTGATGGTGATTCTGTTCCTTTTCTTCCTTTTCACCTGCATGAGATGATAGGTTCCCAAACTGGGGTCCAGGACCCAGCAAGGAGTCTCCCGAGAGCAGGTATGTCATGTACACACCAATACACACAATAATCAATAAAAATGATAAATCAGGATATAATTCTCCAATGAAAATGCAAATCATTTCTTACCGTTTCAGATTTTAATAATGGTAAAACTGTGATTATCGCACTTTGAAAACTCACAGTGATGCTGCTCATAGCCAGGAAAAGCAGCAACAGTCCCTCAGATGCATTTTACAATGTTGGCCTCTGAAAACATGGTGGACGGCACAGAAGGCACCGCATTGACAACTCTGGAGATTTTTTCCTTCTAAAAGGACAAAGTCTGAAGTCTGATGTATTCTGGATTTTTTTTTTGTATGATGCTGTGAGAACCTTTTACAGGTATCATTTCCATGCTTTCTGCCATGACTACCATATGGTAGTGTTGTTATGATATGAACAGGTGATTTCTACTAAGGCAATGAAACAGTTAAAGTTTCCTTTCTGGACCAGTTCTTCTGAAATCTGTCAGACTAGATAAAGTCTGAATGTGAAGAAAAGTATTCTTGGTTCTTATCTACAATTTGCATAAAGCCATGACCCCTCTTTTGGTCATAAGATGCATCTTTAATGCACATTGGTGAGCCACCCCGTTTCCACCTGCGGGTCTGGGTTGGGTCGGGCCAGGCCATATCGGATGGGTTTTGGTACAGATATGTTGATTTCACGTTGCGTCTCCCCCACACCAACCTGTCCTTTTACCCTGGAGGTGGAGTATTAACCTGATAGTGCTGCTAAGTGATCGCGTGACATCATCGCTGTGCAACACCTTTTAACCAAAGGACCACACATGACAGAAACAAAGGAGTCACCCCTGCTTTGTTTTTACGCCGGGTCACATGGGAAGTGACGGATTTTTCAACAAATCAACAGATTGCTGTGTATTAGCTCCACCTGTTTGGTCCAGATCGGATAGATCTGTACCTACTGAAGGGTACCAAAAAAGTAGGCTGGTCGGGTCGGATATAAGGGTCGGCCCACACGTCCCAGTTTTAGTACAACAGTTAAAATACTTCTGTTGAAATCAAAAGCTCTCAATTTCGTCAGCAGGTGAAGGCGCTGTTGTACTAAAACTGGGACGGGTGGGCCTACCCTTATATATACGTGGAGACGCAAAAACGTGGATCAATCCGGCCCGACCCAACTTGACCCAGACCCGCTAGTGGAAACAGGGTTTAAGTGTGATGTTTACATGCTATTTAATGTTTCTGCCAACAGAAAGTCCACTTTGCTTGTTACTATTTACTTGTTTTGTTTTTTATTGAAACTTGGTGAAATGATTTTAGTGTGTGTATAGGTGCTTTTTTAACATTTTGAGAAGATTTCAACAATAACGTGATAATATCAATAACTGTGACATGAAATTTTCATATCATTGCATGCGTAGTCCACACAGAGATGAGTTGAGGTGCCAGTTTTCCCCAGATGCCATTTTATAACCTTTCTTTATAGTCAATTGTGATTTCATTTTCTATTTATTTATTTTTTGATTTTCTCCTTATACTGTACGTACATTGAAATTGTGTAAATTGTAATGGACATAAACTTTTAGCATTTGAACTGTAACATAAATATGGAGGTCTGGGGGAGATGGTGGTGATTATCCGGTGTTAAAAGGTAGTTTTATTGTATGGTTTTTGTCTCATGTTAACCAGGCAGTTTTGTATTATTAATAATAATAATAATAATAATAAACAATTAGAATTGGCACTCTAATTGGCACCCAATTTTCACATATAAAACATCTCCACTCATCATTTTTGTGATGTTTTTGGCTGTTAGGAGCAGACCTGACCCTGAATGCAACACTGCCGACTTTCCAAGTCTCTAAAAGATGCATGTAACAGCTCAGGTGTTCCACATATTGTCCTCCAGATCCACCACTCGCTTCCCTGTTCCCAACACAGAGAGTCTGCAGGCAGCGGTGTGAAGTCAGCTGGACAATTTTTTTATTTGTTTTATTTTTTAATTTGCTTATGAAGAGATTATACAAAATTGTTCACATACATCTTAAATGACTTGTATAACTTCTCCGACTTTTTTTTAAAAAACATGAAAACACCATACGAACAGAACAGAAAAGACTTAATAATTTTTTTCCGAAAAAATGGATTAAATTAAAGGGACACTGTGTAATCAGGAGCAGCTCCCTCGTACTTTTCATGCTGCATTCGCGTGAAACGGGCAAACCGACGACATCCACTGCATGTAAAGTTATCACCGGCCTCTATGTAAAGACGTGGTCCGTCAGTTACAGTGACATCAGTCCACATCTGATTTATTTGTCATGGCGATGTCGTATTGTTTTCCCTGACCCATGTTTTACCGTCTTTCGCTCGGCTTCATTGATTAAAATGACATCTGGTTTGTTACCAACGGCCCGTCACCCGACTGCACGTGAACGCAGCATCAGCGAGACGCTGGTTTCTCCCACTGCAGCGCGGTGACTTTTCAAAGGCATTACCTCGAACTGAGCTGAAAACTCCGGTGTGTCCGGTGAGTTTCTGTGTTTTCCTACTGTCACGCTTCTCCCAAACGCAAAAACATGGCGATACGACATGGCAGCCCCCACCGAGCCGCCCCGCTCGATGTGTAAATGAATGATACGAACGGTAAATCGTGAACTTGTGAGGAGCACTTCTGTTTGTTGATCGGAGTGATTACTGATTAATGAAAAAACACTTTTGAACCAAATAATCAGTTTTTGTGAATAAATAACAGGAGAACTTACACAATATCCCTTTAAAGAAAAAGAAAATGTAAAAAAATAAAGGGGGGGGGGGGGGGGAATCTTACATTTCTTCTTAACTTCGTGATGGTGGGTTATTTACCTTCATACCTTTCACACACATTATGAAGGTTGATTATTGAGGTACTCTAGGAAGGGTGTCCACTTGTGGGCAAATTTTGCTGAGTTACCCTTCACTGTTAATGAAATTTTTCCCCGTAATAAATTTTTGTAGTGTAGATGGAGGTGTAGCTGATTTCCAGACTTGGCAAACACAGCACAGCAAGAAGGAAACAGAACGACAAAATCTCTTTTAAGCTGGCTGGACGAGCTTTGACAGGAGTTTTACGGCTGTGGATGTGGAATGAGCTGCAACTGACGCAGGCAGCCTCAGCTGGCCTCCGGGTGAATGCCTGGCAGGCAAAGATGAAGCAAATTCACTCCGAGCTGGAAAATGGAAGCACCATTGATTTTGTAGATGAACAGGTGAGTCATTCGAGGCTTCAGGCAACAAACCTGCGGCAAAATCTTTCCCAGCTCTACTTCTGGAATTACAGATTCAGATTTAGATAGATGTTGAAAAAGTGAGAAAACACAACACTGGAAATGCACTTCTGCATTTCAAAGCAGGAAATGTGGTGTGGTGAAGAGAAGCATTTTAGGGTTGTGGATCAAAAGTTTCAGTCTCAACCAGATATGTTTGGAGAAATTTATGTTCCATGTTTTTTTTTCTTTTTAAAAGTAGATCTCTTACTTTAGTTGTCAAAAATCCTCCAAACCTTTAATGAGTGTAGCATCCCACGAAACAACAACCTGATGTACATTATTTAGAAACTGGAACAATTCAAAGCACATATTTCTGTGTTTCATAATCTTGGGCACACAGAGAGAACATTTAGGGCATCATCCCAGATGATGGGGCAAATCTCTGAGGCTCCAGACTAAAAGCATCTTAGCATACACATAATAACTACTTCCCCGCTGGTGACTCCACCCTCTCTGCCTTTATCCCTTTATACTCTGATCTATTCTTGCTTTAATGTGGACGTTTTTCTGAATCTTTTGTGTCAGAGCTGCCCGCCAGCAGCATTGCTTCTCACATCAAACAACGCCTAGCAGGTTTCTCCAACCTGCAAAGTGACTGGAGCGGAGGAGTCGATATAAGGAAATGATTAACTCTGTTGCAGCTCTGCTTCTGTGAAAAGCTGCCAATCTGTTATCTCGCCACAGGCAGTGTGGTATTGATGTAATGCAGAAATTTGACTTCCACAATGAAATCAAATCCCTGAAGACAAGTACACCTGGTTTCTAAAGTCAAGACAGAGTTTATTTATTAACTACATCAGTTAAAAATGGTTCTGTAGATAAAATGTGGTGTGAGTAACTGCCAGGTGGTCAAAGAAGTCTAATTAAAATAGTTTTAAATGCTCAGACATCCCAGTTCTTTTCTAGCTGGGGATGAACTTAGTTCCTTTTCGTTGTCAGTAGGATTAGAGAAGATAATTTTGAGTCTAGTCAGTGACATGTGGCAGATGAATGGCACATGGACTGTTTTCAGTCTCATATCGCAGCATTTTAATGACGGGTATAGATTTTTATTACATACCAGACCTTGTTTTCACGAGGTCTGGTATGCTGTAGAGGTGCGTCACACCGCCGAGGCCCCCCCAGCAGGGCTGACATGCTGGGGGTAGACGCGGCCTTCACGTCACCAGTATTTCCATGATCTCTGTTCCAAAATATCATTGCATGGTTAGATTAAGTCCCGTCCTGGGCTGGCACCTTATCGTGGTGGAGGGGTTTGCGTGTTCTAAGGATCCTAGA